>JAGXJF010000364.1:0-101924 GCA_019208055.1 Stipa capillata
AATAACCATCAAAACCAAACTCTGGGGCAAGATAGCCATCCTTCCAAGCTCCATGGGAGTGGATACACTTTCAGGAGTCGTAAGCCGGGTGGTCTTCTTCTTCGGATTCTGACGTAAAATAATTTGGGGTACCGGAAAGGAAACGGCAAAAGAAGACAATGAGAGCTAGCATGTATGCATGAATGAATGATGCTAGCTACATGTGTCTACTGTAGTGGTGTGATGCCGAGGAGCTGGAACTATATGCATAGTTTGAGGTTGACTTGTCGCGGTTACGGGGAATATAAATCATGCATGCATGTCATGTTAAGGGGTCTCGATGAGTTAGGGTTACGCCGTTAGTGGCGGGCATGGCAAACAGTTTCAATATACTGTTATCAGGTTACAATATGAATTACATGTTTGGTATAGTTGAAATCGTGCAATTTGGAGCTACGATCGAAGAGCTAGGGTTTACCGATTCGGGACGGAAGCAAAACAATAAACCTAAACATCCTACTGTGCATTTGCTCAAAATTAAATTTTGATTCGTCCAAGTTGTAGAGAATTTCATGAGCTTTCCAAATATATAAAATTTATCAATTTGGACTTACGGTTTGAAAGTTATGAAGGTTTGAATATTTGAATAAAATCTAACCCTAACAGCCGAAACCCTAATTGCTAAACACACCCGAAACAAACCCCCACTCTCTATGTTACGCAAAGGATCCTGCTAAACCCACCCAAGATCCTACCCCATAAACCCGACTCATAACCGGACCTACTGACCCGTGGGTCCTACTCGTCATCCGGCGTGGATCGGCTACCCAACCAAAGCACGCCAAGTGTCCCACCCTTCTCTCCCTCTCAACCTCTCTCTTCTCTCTCTCGGTTACGGCCGGAAGAACAGCCCGGTGGCGGAGCTCTCGCTGGAGAGCTCACCGGAGTTAGCCCCGGGCTCGGCTAGGCTCGGGAAAGCGGCCAGATGACCGGGAGCTCACCCTGAGGACGTCTCGGTGCTCGGGGAGGACCGAGGAGGGTCGGGGAAGGCTGGCGACGGTGAGGAGCGACGGCGAGGCTCGGTCGTCGGTGACGGAGGTGCTCCGATGACCGATCTGCAAGAAGGAGGCAACGGAGAGGTTAGGAAGGAGGAGGAGGACCTCGGGAGCAAGAAGATGGGGGATGAGAAGGACCGGAGCAACCGGGAGAGCTCACCGGAGTTAGCCCCGGGCTCGGCTAGGCTCAGGAAAGCGGCCAGATGACCGGGAGCTCACCCTGAGGACGTCTCGGTGCTCGGGGAGGACCGAGGAGGGTCGGGGAAGGCTGGCGACGGTGAGGAGCGACGGCGAGGCTCGGTCATCGGCGACGGAGGTGCTCCGATGACCGATCTGCAAGAAGGAGGCAACGGAGAGGTTAGGAAGGAGGAGGAGGACCTCGGGAGCAAGAAGATGGGGGATGAGAAGGACCGGAGCAACCGGGAGAGCTCGCCGGAGTTGACGCCGAGGTTGGGGAAGAAGGAGGGGGCGATGGCTCTCGGGCTTGGATCTGCAAAAATGGAAGAGAGGAGGAGATGAAGGAGGACGCAAGCAAGCTCAAAAACACGGAAAGGGGGACCGAGGCTCACCGGAGTGCGAGCAATCTCTCGCCGGAGTTGGAGTCGACGTCAGGGAAGAGAAGGCTTCGGGAGCTCCGATCGTGGGTCTAGGGTTTGGGGAGGCGGAGACTGCGAGGAAGGGGAGGAAAGGGCTGTCGGGAGGAGGCTTTTAAGGGGGCGGCGACACTCGGACAGCTGGGGGAGCACCGCCCACCATGGCCAGCGGACAGCGGCGACGTGGAGGCCGGCTCCCGACAGGCGGGCCCCGCGCGGCGGTTGAGAGAGGGAGGGGGATGACAGGAGGGGCCCGGGGGTCAGTGAGAGGAGGCGCGCGCGCACGGGCTGGCGGGTCGGTCGAGTGGGCCGGCCCATTAAGCTCTGGCCGGCTCTTTTCTTTATTTTTTGATTTTTCTTTTTATATAACTACAGGGTTAGTCTCTGCGTTATTTTATGTGCAATGCTTGCTCCAAAAATTCTAAAATTTTTACAGGGGCTTCAACATTTTATCTGGGACCTACTGGAAGGATTTGAATCAATTTGAGCATTTTTTGTCCTATGTTCTCATTCAAATTTGAATTAGGGTTTTGTTTTGAATTTGCACGATAGCTAAGCCCTAGACACATCCAAAATTTCTGAAAATTGGCCAGGGGCTAGGGTTTTCACTTTGGAGGATATTCGTGGAATTTGGAGACTTTTCATCTTCTAGAAATTGCTCTACCATCGAAACCCTAATTCTGGCGCTTTTAGGGTTTTGGGGGTTAGAGGTGATGATGCCTCGAAGTGTTCGATGATTGTCTCCACTTTTATTGACAATATGGTTATGTTGCATACTTCGAATAAGTTGATTGGTGTTTGTATAATTTTCAACGAGGATGAGATATGTACATATTCTATAAAGTAGGGTTGATATACAACTAAGTTTAAATAAGATGTGGGTGATGATGATGACATGTATGCATGGATGCAAGTCAAAATCCTAATTATCGACTTTGGTCATTACAAGCGCTCCAAGCATCACCATGACCCAAAGGTAGCAGGAAAGAAGGTCTTATCTCCAAGCACGCTCAATGCCACAGTGGGCGAAGCGTTGGCGGGAGGCAAGAGGGCCTCCTCTCCAGAGCTGGAGAGGAAAAAAAAAGAGCACACAGATCGGGCGGCACCGCTGTGAAGGAGGCAAGCAAGGAGAGCAAGAAAAAGACCTTATCCTTCTAGACATCTGCCGAAACTGTCAAGAAGTCTCGACGATTAGTGTACGAGGCAGGTGAGCCCTTGCTCCCAGATGATGAGGTGCAGAGGTTGCCTGCACAGATGAAACTTCTCCATGACACAATCATGATGAGGTCACGGAATCGGGATGATTATGAGCTACATTTTAAGGTCGAGGTGCCAAAAGATTACGGTTTCTTCCTGGACAGACAGCATGACACCTTCGATATCAATTTTGAAGATATCTTTAATTTGTTCAACCTCTTTCGGCTCGACACCATGCTCATCAGACTGTGGGCGCTTCACCAAGCCCAAGAGTGTAGGCGTCTGCCCAACTGCGCTTTTGGAATAATGGATCCGGTCATCATGAACGAGTACTATGTACGAGAAGCGACGCCGATCCTAATAAATTACGTCCTAGAGTCATTGATATACCATAAGGACAAGGACTACATACTCCTCCCTACAACCCCCCGTAAATTACTTACTACCGTGCCTAGTTTGCTTTTCTTAAGCACGTATCCCCCTCTGTTTATATTCATTCGTTACCTTTTACGCAGCGACCACTGGATCCTTATTGTCATCCACAAGCCTTCAAAAATGATATATTATTTTGATTCCCAAAGAAGTGCCAAGCGGGACTACTCAGGAATTAAGGAAGTTTTAGAAGCCGTCTTTTGGGAATACAACTTGCGAGGGGGAGGAGCAGAATGCAAGAGCAAGAAGCTGATCCACAAATTCAACTTCCCTTGCAGGCAACAGCCGGAAGGTAGCGTGACATGTGGGTACTACGTCTGCACTCACATAGACGCGTTCGTCATATCCCACAACCCGCAATGGAGTCAGGATCAATTCAATAATTTCATACACGACCTGGCCGACGATAAGTACGACTGGAAGAAGGACTTTGCCCGCATCCAGAAGACCTTCGCGTATGTTATCAACAACGAAGTCATTCGGCCAAGCGGTGATTTCTACGTGGGAGTCTAATTCCCTGCTTACCGCCGCCTGCAAGTACTAGCCAAGCGTCATAGACTTAGAGTAGGGCTAGTGAAAATAAACATTGTTAAATTCATTTGTTTGTCTTTTTAATTCGTTGTAAACTAACTAGTATGTACTTAATATTTGTGATATTGATTGCTATATGTGCTTAATATTTATGATATTAAATGTTATATTTGTTTTTTTTTAATGTGATATTAAATTCATTTGCTGCATATGCTTCATATTGCCTCTCCAGAAATGTTAAAATTTTTTTTATGATAACACTTCCACTGACGGGCTCCGGCCACTTACCCGTCAGTGGAAAGTGTAACCGCTGACGGGCGGCAGCCCCACGCCCGTCAGTGGAAGTTCTCTCAGCATGCCATCCGGGCAGCACTGGAAGGCTTTTCACTGACAGGCTGGATCCACCCGTCAGTAAAAACATGTATCTACTGACGGGCCTTCCGCCCGTCAAATCACTTCCACTGACAGGAGCTTACTGACGGGCGTGTGACCCGTCAGCGATTGCCGTTTTGTGCCCGCCAGTGGTGGTGCTTCCTGAAGTAGTGTTTCCCCGACGGGAGATCTTCATCCATAGGTTCCGGCAGTAGAGGTGAGACCGTAGCAACTTTGAAAAAGCTAGCATGCTCGGCATCCCACCAGATGTACTTCATGTGGAGGCACCGAATGACTACTTTGTCATAGTAGCGAACGAGAATACACCTTGGCTCGTGGTGAGCTTCGAGGATGAAACGGTGTACCCACGGAAACTTCTTCCGCAGGATACACCGAGCAATGTAGGTGTGAGAGTACTACACGTGGTCCACTGGGAAGGAAAGGAGGAGGGTATCCTCGGTGTCCCCATATCTGTCGAACTCCAGTGCATCCATCGTCTCGCGGGTGAGCTCCAGGTTGATATGCACACGGTCCTCGTGGATCAGCGAAGCAGGAGGCGATGCCTCCCTCTTCCTCTTCCTGGAAGAGCTACCTACGGCGGCCATTGCGCGATGGGAGATGCGCGAGAGAGAGAACGGCTAGCTTTTGGGCGAGGGAAGACGAGAGAGTGCACGGTTGTGTGGAGGGAGTGGCCAGGTCATAGAGTGGGTTTGTCTCCTCCCGCACAACTTCCCCATGTAGAGTTGAAACGAAGGTCCTCATTATTGACTCTCACTGACGAGAGGCCCAGCTGAACATCGTTGCTAATCACAATCTTCAATCTCGAAATAGGCTATCAATAAGAGTCATCAACGATGGGTTCTACTTCTGGCCCATCATTGACAATTTTGGTAGAAGGCCTCTGGGCACCTGGTGAAGTTATCAACGATAGGTTTCCTCTGGCCCGTCATTACACTGAGTTTCATTGACGGAACAAGGATACCCGTCGTTGATGTGGATCGTGGATGTGGGTTTTTGTAGTAGTGGTGCCACCCTGATGACAGCGCAACAATGTCGCCTCCTCCTCCCCACGCCACCATATGCTTTCCGATTGAGGTCCCTCCACTTAAATAGCCAAGTGAGCTCGTGGATGGGTCTTAGACCTTTAATTACAAGAAAACAAACACAAGCTCACAACTGTTTGGGTGTGGGTGGGAAATTTCCTATTTAAATACCCTTGGAATTCTGATTCATTTTTGAAAACTATGAAATCAAGATTGGAAGGGGGTTGAAAACTGTTTGAAAAGAAGCTAAGCGGTTGAAAGAGCCGGAACCTCTCTTACGGAGGCCGGTTCATCCTCACTAATTCTATTTCGTTCTTCCGAAAGAAGTACGCAAGAGATTGGATTACTATTGGTTAATTTTCTAGCAAAGAGATAACCACAAGCGTAAATATATACAGGCTTGCCAAGTGGGGCATCCTCTATAAACCCTAGGAACAAGGAGGACTTGGAATCCAAGATTTGGATATAAGGAAAAGTGTTTGCTTGGCAAGTGGCTTTTCAAGCTTTTAATTAAAGGAGTCTGGCAAGAATTTCATTGTGTTCAAAGCAAACCATCTGATTCCCATTTTTTGAAAGGACCGGTGAAGGTTAAAAATGACTTCTTCCGGTTTGGTTTATTTAAAATAAAAAACTATAACAATTTTTTTTTGGGAGGGTATTTGGTTGCATCCACTGCTCTTTGCATCAAGTACCCTAGATTCTACAATGTCGTTCAAAAAACATGCTATGGTTGCAGAGGTCATGGGTTTGATCCCGCTAAATTTGTCATTTCGAAGAGCTTTAATAGTTACTAATTTAGCTGCTTGGAATGAGTTAGTTCTGCTGGTTTCTCATCTTGTTCTCATAGTTGAGCACAATTTTTTAGGTGGAACTTGCACGCTTCTCGGCTTTTTTCAATCTGCTCTATGTATTCTGCACTTATTGATTCTCAAGTTTGTCTCTTGTACAAATACTTATGGAAGCTTAAAATTCCTCTCAAGATTAAAATATGTTTATGGTATATGAGTAGAGGGGTTATTTTGACGAAGGACAATTTGGCTAAACGCAATTGGCAAGGTATCAAATAGTGTTGTTTTTGCACTAGGGATGAATCGAGTCAACACTGTTTCTTTGATCGTCCCTTTGCTCGTTTTGCATCACATTCGGTATAGATAGCATTCAATATTTCTCCGCCATGTAGTATCATTCATATTTTTGGGGATTGGCTACCTGGAATTGGTAGACCTTTACGCTCTCTTGTTTTGGTGGGCAAGGTGGCACTATGTTGGTCAATTTGGTTATGTAAAATTAATATAGTATTTGATAAGAAGAAACCATCTAATCCTATGCAAGTTATCTATTTATGTACTAACTGGTTGCGGTTCTGGTTTTCACTACAACAATTGCACGACGAGATATGGCTTGGTTATCAATACATTTATATCCTGGATTGGGTGACGACCTCAGCGTAGGTTATGTAATACTTAAGTTTTTACGTGGCTTGTCACACATTTTTAGCCATATGGCCTCTTTTGTTTTCAGAATTCCTAATAAATGTTCGCTATGTGCATCTTCTGATGTAGAGACCGAGAGAGTATTCTCTTATATTATCTAAAAAGTATGATAAGCATTGGATTACAAACAAGAATAATTTGTCGATTTTCCTATAATTCATTTTTTGTAGAATTGTAATCCAAGTTTTGTATGACCACTCACATCTTATAATTTCTTCACTTGCTAGAATCAGTATGGTCATACTAAACTTTCATAGAATTAGGCAGTCATATATGAACGGTAAACTGGTGAGAACGGGGAGCTGCAGTTCTTTACAATTTTTTTGTACTTTATCTAGCTTAAAAAACCAAAACGTCCGGCAACTGATGTTAGTTCGTAACTAGCCACATGGCATGATCAGACGCTGAAGTAAGCATAGCTATCGTGTGCAAACAATGGTAGAAATGAGCTAAAATCATTGACACGGGAAAATGAAGCTTAATGTGGTCCCTACCCCCCGACAAGAAACCGCTAATCGTACATCATGTGGCATAATAATAAATCCGGAAATCAGGTCAAAATAAATCACTTTAGCGTGGAATGTAGCGAATGCACGTACGCTGCATGACGTGGATTGCACAAACACGTAGAATTTTTTTAGGAGGATCTCCGACCATCTGGTTCCCATTGGTCTCCCCCATAATACAGGCGGCAGTGCCCTGATTTTGTACATATAAGTCTGGTAGATTTGTATAGCAGTTTCCAGCGGGAGTCCCCTTTCATCTCACTTAGAATAAATAGTGTTTGAGAGATATGGACGTTACAATTCATAGCAAGCAAATGTTTTTTTAATTAGATAACATAAGAGGACTCTCATCTTCCGGCGTCCGTAATCGCAAGCACAGGTTTATTTCCTTCGAAAATTTCTAATGAACTTTTTAAACAGTGCAAAAACAATAGAATATATCATCACATAATATGGAACTTTTCATGTTGGTGCCTAGACAGAAATCACATAATATGGAACTTTTCATGTTGGTGCCTAGACAGAAACTGTATTAACTGAACGACTACACCGCGCGTAAAGGCTGATTGAAGCGCTTATGCGTCGCATATATAATAAACAAAGGGGTAAAGTCAGAAGTGAGCAGCATGGCATGTCTCCGACCAATCAACAACCATTTGATGTGCTATGGACAAACTTTCTTTCTTGTTTTCTTCATAAATTCGAGGCTTGTAGCTAGCGCACTATATATAATCCTTGTTTGCTTGTCAGCAAGGGTTATATTCAGACTCGTGACTGAACGATCACCATTACTGTACACAAATGATTTTATTCCTTCAGTATTTGAAATTGCATGCCCAACCCATGTGAGTTTGAACTAAATTAGAACCGCATGCAATTCAGGTCTATCTTTTATATATAAATGTACTAATTTGTTAATCAGGATCAACTGCTACGCGATTAATTAATTGGGTGTGATGTGACATGCACACATGCTGTGATCTTGAGAAGATACAAGATGGTTGACTTTCAGGTGTAGGGTTTAACTCACCTGCCACACGGTATCGTGAGAAACAGATGCGTATAGCGTTTAGTTCGTGGATTGCAATGCTAATTTCGAGTCAGATTATATAGTTGACCCAAAATATATAAATGAAAATTAATTTTACTTCGAGTTTGACTATGACTAACCTAAGAATCCGATAAGGTTTCAACACGGGCCGGATTACTCAGAATTATTTATGTTTATTTGGAATTTGTATGATTGTATTTGGTTGTTGGGACACCTTCCTCAGCCTGATGCTACAGGGATGCCCTTCATAGAAATGGGGGACTAGCAAGCTTGCCGCATGTATCAGTACGTACAGGGGCAGAAATGTCTTATTTTTTCCCTTCATGAAATAATTCGTTACATTGTTGTACTTATGACCAATAGTAAGGCCAAGTATCCTCGCCTCATCAATCTTTCTCTCCTCTAGCACATCCCAACTGCGTCATCAAGCTTCGGCAAAGCTGCTCGCCGCCGCACAAATGTCAGCCCTTTTTTTCTTTATGGTAAGTACGTTACACCCAAGATGTTGCCAGCTGTCAACTCTAGCAAGAAGAATGTTGTGAGAGTTGAAGAAGAAGACAGGTGCGGTGGCATGGAGAGGAGGAGAACATGATAGCAAAGGAGAAAGAAAACAACGACGGTGCTAGCTACTGAACGAGATGGCGGGTGCTTTGGTGCCGCCGATGAAGCGGGGGCAACAAGGTATACGCACGAGGCTAGGCAGTGATAGGGAAGCGGAGGCTTGTGCTAGCGAAGGATAGGAGTGAGTTGGGTTAGGGATGATTCATTTGCGGTATGAGGGAGTGATCTAGGTAGTTGGATCTAAGTACAATAGCCGACAAAGATGTTTAAGGTTTTAGACAAAATCAATCAAGCTAGTAACACCCCATATATAGTATAACGTGTTGGCTAAATCTCAGTTGCCTGAAATTTTTGCAAATCTCAGTCACCTAAAATTATAGTATTAAAAGTGTGCAATTTTAGAAAATTACACACCACTTAGTCTAAAATTACAGTATTTGAAAGTGTGCAACTTTAGTGAAAACTTAGTGCAATTTTTAGTTTGTATGTTATATATGGAGTGAGACGTGGATGAGATGGCTGGATGTTGATCTAAAGGTCTAAAAAGTGACTGAGATGTAAAAAAAATTCAGACAACTAATAAATAGACATTCCCTATAAGTTTTACCACTCCATCCTCATCATCGCCAACTCCCTCCCCCTCCCATAGTCTCGCCACGCCGTTTCCACTACCCTTCCTTGCTATACCAACCTAATATGTTGCCCAACCTAGCAGTCAATGAGTGACGTGCAGTGCCGTCCTCCACCACTACATAGTGCCCCACCATCGCCCACCATTGTGCCACAGCTTTCTCAACAATCTCTTCATCAAGGGGCCACGGTGAACCAATTGTCTAGCAAAAGCGCATGGTTTCTCGGTGCTTGTCAGCCTCGCCAGAGTTGAAGGAGATGCCATCGTCGCTAGGGATTGTGAGCTCATTAGGAATGAAAAGGATGAGCTCACTGCAATCTCCATGCAAAATCCAACCGTGATGAAAGTGGATAGAGATTTAGTGATTTGTTTGTCAACGAGAGATAGCAAAGCTGAATTAACAATACCTTATTTTTTCTTCGAGGAACTAACAGAAGCACTTCATTTCAACTAAGAGAACATAAAGTTTTAGTTACAATAGTTGCTTATTTTTTGTAAGCAATGAGTGAAACCTAAGAGTTCTACATGCGGATTACTCTGCAAAGGGGTACACTCATACGAAGCATTTGGGTCTCCTCTAAAGCGAGGCCCGCGACTTTCCTATCTAGATGTTGTTTGCGGACTCATGAAGTATGGCCTCCCAGCACTCCTTAATGGTGGCATAATTGGAGGGTGGAGGGTTTCCATGCACACATAGCCACTGATTCAGGGCCAAACCGACGAGGATTAGGGGTATATATTCTTGGCACAATTGAGTGACCGTTTCAGAGCTATAAAGTCAGAGATGACATGTTGGATTGTAGAGCGCGGCGTGGCAAAGACCTCCATTGTCATGGTCCTGCCATGCAAGACAAGCCAAGAAAAGACAAATTTCTTTGGTTCTGCATCAGCCTTCTAGATCTTTGCTGGCTGGAATCTAGGGTAACTGCCATAAAATTGGGACTCATATGCCGAGAGCGTGATGGATTCGTTAGTGACAGTCCACTTCTAGCTAATCGAGTTTGGGCGGTTTGGGTCCAGGACGAAATTCTTAAGGAGAACCTAGAGGTCAAGGAATTCGAGAAGTTGTGACGAAGGTGAATTCATTTTTGCGATGGCCGCAATCCATCTCTCAGTCTGCAGCTCGGTTTGCACATCCTGTTCTTTCTAATTGCAATTTTGTGTAGCTCCGACGCGTCCGTGCAGAGAGTTTGACTCGATACCTCATTTTCGCAATGTCAATTATCATCGTCAGCACAAACTTTGGCTAAATGCCGGCCGGTGTAACCAAGTTGCACTTGTACTCTCCGCTCCACATGCTCATATATGCCCATTAAGGCCCATGCATGCATCATCCTACAGTCGGGTTTCGGATCATACCCCGCACGTGAAAACCCGCAACCGACCACCTTTTCCTTTTATTTCCTCCTCCTGGTCAAATCTACGCGCCAACACATGCAAACTCTCCATCTCGATCCCACGCCGAGTTACGCACGACGTGGCCATCAGAACAGAAACAAACCGCGTAGGCGTCTATATATACATATACCGCAACCGCCACTGTAGTGATTGATCGATCGATCACTGAGCTACGACCGTCTTTCTTATACATCGGACATCTCTCCTCGCCATGGTGACGGCGCAGCTCGCCGTGGCACCGAGCTCCCAGACGAAGCGCCTCCGCGCCTGTATGCCGCCAGCGGCAGCGTCCGCCGCGCAGGTGAGCGTCGTGCCGCAGAAGCGAGCAGCAACGATGTCCGCGATGACGGTGGCCACACCTACCGCTGCGGTGGTGCAGCCCGCGGGTGGCCGTGCCGACGTGCACGCGGCAACGCCGTCGACGTTGGCGTGCATGTGGCGGGAGGTGCAGGGCGCCAACGACTGGCGTGGGCTGGTGGAGCCGCTCCTCCACCCGCTGCTCCGCGCCGAGGTCGTCCGGTACGGGCAGCTCGTTGCCGCGTGCTACCGCGCGTTCGATCTCGACCCGAGGTCGAAGCGGTACCTCAACTGCAAGCACGGCAAGGCCCAGATCCTGCCGGCGGTCGGCATGGCCGGCGCCGGGTACGCGGTCACCAAGTACATCTACGCCGCCCCCGATGTGACCCTTCCAATGGGCGTCTGCCGCCCCTGCGGCAAGAGCCGGTGGATTGGGTACGTGGCCGTCGCGTCGGACAGAGAGGCCGGCCGGCTCGGCCGGCGCGACATCCTCGTGTCCTTCCGCGGCACGGTGACCGGCTCGGAGTGGCTGGCAAACTTCATGAGCGCGCTCGCCCCAGCGCGGTTCGACCCGGCCGACCCCCGCCCAGACGTGAGGGTCGAGTCCGGGTTTCCTCTCCCTCTACACCTCTGACAACGACACCGGCAAATTCACAACCGGGAGCTGCCGCAACCAGCTCCTCTCCGAGATCTCCCGTCTCATCACCGAGCACAAGCACGAGGACATCAGCATAACCCTCGCCGGCCACAGCATGGGGAGCTCCCTCGCCCTCCTGCTCGGCTACGACCTGACCGAACTCGGCATGAACCGGAACGCCCTCCACGGCGGCCCCATCTCCGTCACCGTGTTCTCCTTCGGCGGCCCGCGGGTCGGCAACCTCGAGTTCAAGAACCGGTGCGACGAGCTCGGCGTCAAGGTGCTACGGGTCGTGAACGTGAACGACCCGGTGACCAGGATGCCCGGCGTCCTCTTCAACGAGAGCGCTAGGGTTCTGGGTGGGCGGTACGAGATGCCGTGGAGCAAGGCCTGTTACGCGCACGTCGGCGTCGAGGTTGCGCTCGACTTCTTCAGGGCCGGCGACCTTGCGTGCGTGCACGACCTGCAGGAGGCGTACATCAATCAGCTCCTCAGGTGCTCTAAAGACGTTGGCATTGCTTCCTGCAGGGTGAGTAGGGATGACGGTGAGGTCGTGAGAGATAGGGTCGCATCTACGTTCGAGTCCTGGAGATGGCAAATGGCGGTGATTCGCGCCGGCGAGCTGCTGCAGGCTCTAGGGATTTGATGTGTCGTCGTCGTCAATGCTTTGATTTGATGGTGATCGATCACTGCGTAGTTCGAATTTTATCGTACGTCGCCTAAGGAAACATCTGCAGCCGCGCGCCCTTTATGGCTGTTGCTTTGGTTCATGGCAAGGGTTATGAAGTTATGAGCCGGCTGCTTATAGTAGGGGCTCGGGGGATAAGAGAGCGGATCAAATTACGAGCTCTTCTAGCTCTGCTTGGATGTGTTTACATGTAAATCAACTTAAATTAACGGAACATAGATATGTCATGTTTATACTACATATGATGATATATCTGCAGCGTATTTTGGTTTTGGAATGATATTAAGAACTATATATATATAGAGAGCATGAAACGGAGCATCACCAGATTTTGAATTAGGACTATGGAATTTTCGATTATGAAATTTTCCATATATACATGAGGTAAAACTGGTGGGACTTTAGCCAAATTTTAGACCATTGGATCAAATCACTGCCTATCATGACGTATGCAATGTATACATGTCATCTCCTCTCCTATTGCCTATACTCACAATGCATTGTGTTTTGACCCTCTCATATTATATACTTAACGGCCTCCTGCAATGCCTCGTCCTTCGGCTCGCTGCCATGTTGCGCCACTTGCCGGGCCTTCCGTGGTGACTCATCCATCCTTACATCCTCCTAGGCCTCCGCCTGCCCATTGTGGGCACCGTCGTTGCCACTGTTTAGCACCGGCATAAATATGATATGTACCGGTCTAGACGGTTTATCATATGTGATATATCAAAATCATACATGTTAAAGCTAATCAGATATGGCTTTTATGAAAATTCACGTCACAGATTGTTTTAAATAGAAATTAACTATAATAATTAGAACAACACATATAGTTCTTGTTAAAATACTGTATGTGGGTCTCGCAGCTCAACTCGATTGAACTAACCTATTTCTATATAACACGCACCGTTCTCTCTACAACCCTAATCCCACCCCGAATTTTTCAAGGCATCCTTGAATGCATAAGATTGCCACCGTCATATCATTAACCCGGTACCAATAACGCCGAGAGAACGATGCAGCCGTTGCTATTGACGATAGAGACATCAATTTTTACATTTTGTACCATGTGGAAAATATGGTTAGCTATCTCAAAAATCGAAAAAAAATCAATATTATTTCTTGCACGTTGAACAGGACAGAGGGACTGCAAATTCTTTTTGCATAATTTGCAAATATGTAAACCCAAAAATATACTATCAGTGCTTAACAGTAATATTTATACGGTTTTGCTAATTCTCAATTAACTGAAATTTTCGTAAATCTCAATCACCTAAAATTGCACGTTATTTAGCCTAAAATTGCAATCCTGAAAGTGTGCAATTTTAGTGAAAAGTTATTGCAGTTTTTAGTCTGTAAAATTGCACATCATTAGTCTAAAATTTTAGTCCAAAAAATGTGCAATTTTAGTAAAAATTTACTGTAATTTTTGGTTTGTAAAATTACATTTTATTTAATGAAGATGAGGATTATTGGATGTTGATCTAAAACTTAAAAAGTAACTGAGAGTTAAATTTTTTTAAAACAACTAAGAAATAGACAACCCATATTTATAAAACCTACCGCTCTTTTCGCTGGTTATCAATCAAACCAGTGGAATCTTCCGTTGCCACCTAGCCGTTTTGGCCCGGTTCACACCCTTAATCCTCTTTTCAAATGAACAACTACACCAAATGGTCAAAGCACGGCATAGAGGGAAGAAAAATCAAAACTTGATGTCATGGAAGATCCGAGAGTTATCCGGTGATTCGTAAGTAACTAGAGTGTTATGTAGTAGCATTGAATAAATTACGTGATACATAACTCACTTATATCACACTCACGCATATAAATGCGTGCACATTTTCGTTACGCATGATAGAAAATTATGTGGGGTTCCAAAGGCCTTAACGATACTATTGTATCATTTTTATCTATACAATTAATTAAGCTATTATAGTTTTTTACTTAGTTTTCTTCACCTGAATATTGAATTTTTTTATAATTGATTACCTGAATACTTGGACATTTTTTACCTGACTAGAACCACAATGCTCAAATAACAATTGCACATACATATATAAACAAGTAACAGATCGATATTCACGAGGGGAAATTGAAATATTTGATTTACCTCCCCTTCATTAAATTCTGACAAAGATAAGTACACGATCACATCTGCTGACTATATTTGATTTACCTTACCTTTTCATTAAGTTCTGTTTCCAGAATGGAACGCTGATGCAACTTTGCGTGCTTGTATGTACACTTTCTCTGACTGTCCATCACAGCAGGAGCAAACCACAGTAAAGCTCTCTCACCACAGGCTTGAACACATCGTCGGAAACCGTTGTGGGGGCAGCATGTCTTCTGTTGCTCATGCATGGCTCTTTCGTGGCCATTACACAAACCATTTGAGGGATCATAGTTAACCAGTGCAATTAAAATTAAGTAGCGTGTTTGCATTAGGTGTAGTACTGTGAACAACTTAGCATTATTATAGTATAAAAGAACCACTTAGAACAATGATTGAGATGTTGGAGCTGAACCCAACTTGACAGTAACTGGCTTCATTTGTCATATGGTACTTTCAATTTCAAGTGTTTTTATTCTCGATTTGACAGCTACATTCAATTTCAGTAGTGTTTTTCTTCTCACAGTAGTGGTCTGACGTACCTAGCTTTCTTCTACTCTTTCAGTTCTCGCACGTCAGCACATGCATGTCACGTTGCAGGCAGTCCAATTTAAGCCTCTCGTGTCAAAGGCAAAGAGTTCAATACTAATTTCATTTGGTCATTAAGAAATAACGGAAAAGGACAAAAGGCTAGGGGCACCGGCCTTCGCAGTAGGATCTATGGAGTAGTTTAAGGCCGGTCTTGGTGAGCTCAGCTCCATGGACTGTGCTGAAAGTCGCCAACAAATTAGTACCTGTTATCTTGTAGGGTCTAATTATAAGGTATGGCATGTTATTGGCTGGTGGTGGGGCGCTTGATGTGGACTGTTAAGACAGAAGAGCGCTATTAGGGGTAACAGCTCCCGTCCGGGTTTTAGTAAGATCCAAAAATTCAGAACAAGAGGAGAACATCAAATAATATGGTTGTATGTGGGACATAGACAAATCTGACCTTATCGTGAACCATCTCTTTTTTATGTCCCAGATGACTTCGCATAAGGTACATGTGATATAATCCTATAACATGTCCCATGTGTGTTCTATAGAATTTTAGAATATTTCTATTGTTCCAACTGATATATAATAGGAGAGGTTTGTATCCAGTTATCGTTACGTAAGCATTCTAATATAAGCCATGCTAGTTGAAAGCGTGCTGCAGATTAAAGAAAAAGTACACCCTTGAGCCATCGTCGTCCAGCTCCACCCCAGCTGGTGTCGAACGATTCGCGCCTCCGCTGATGTGCTTGGCCTAGGCCGCTTCATCAGCTTCGCAAGGATGGTCGAGCGTCGTTGTGACCTGCGCCACAGATTGTGTGGATGTTTTTTAGAAAGATTTTTAAGGTGGTATTACTTAAATCGAAACATCAAGTTCATACGACGAAAGGAGTAGCTTTGGCTCTCTACATCAAAATGCAATAGCCAAAGATCCATACATCACACACCACAAGTTTAGAAATATTGAGAATCAATGCTCAAAGACATGAAGCGACAAACTAAGAAGCAGCAAGCCTGTGAGTAAACCTCCACCTATGGGTAAAGAACAACTCCCACAGTATTAGCTCAAGAGATCTGCAGGTTGCAAGCACCAAATCTCGGATCGTCGGGCACTATAATATAGACCAGGCCTACAGCAAGTTCCAGCTCATGTAAACGACCTGCAAAGGAGTATAAAGCTTTTTCCTGTCAAATATCGCATCATTTTGGCTTAGCCAAATAGACCAACAAATAGCAGCCGCACTCTCAAGAGCAACAACACGCATATCTCTATTAAGTCCAAGTAGCCATGGACCAAACAAGTCCTCTATGCAAGTCGGTGGGCGAAGACCCATGGCTGCTTGGACTATAAGCCAAACAAAATGTGTGATTGTGCAATGAGTAAATAAATGTCGTATTGTTTCCTCGTTGTTACAAAAATAACATTTGGCACTACCTTTCCAATTTTGTCGATGTAAATTGTCTTTAGTGAGGAATTTGGAGCCTCCAGATTTGCCTGTTAGTGTTTAGCATCCCTTGGTCGGCAAGGCAATTATACAGGGAGTTGACAGAAGGAAGCACGTCCCAGAGGAAGGGTATCTCGGTGGTCGTTCAGGGTCATTTGGCCCGCGCATTGTGAGATAATACAAAGATCAATCGGATTTTGCCCAGCTATTTTGTGATGAAAGGAGAGGTTTAGGAGGCAAGTCTGTAACATGTCGGCAACAGTAGCTTGTTTGCAATGTACAATATTGTAAAGACGGGGATACTCCAAATAGTCTTGACTTTCATTTTTATATGTATTCTTTTTTTCTTTGGAAGTAGAACCTGGCTTGTTCCGTTATTGTCATGGTAATGAAACGAAAAGTAAGAGACCTCCTACTCCTGTATATACGCGCTCTCTGATTTGTGCTTTGCTCCCTGCATGTCAGACTAAGATACTGTCACCTCATTGCAGTAGCCATCCTCGCCAATAATCCGGGTCAGCAGGAATGCTCACTTGCAAAGATTTGTGAATAAGTAAAAATGCTGCTACATCCGTGTCCAATTGCAAACAGCAAATTCAGTTTGACATAACGACACATAGCAGTACTCTTATAGTGATGTCCCGCCAGTGATATTGTACACGACACCAGTAGCTGCCTCAATGGATGACACTATTAGAGGAGCAAGTGTTGCCTGCTCAGCAACTTCTTGGGCCCGTTTCTTGCTGGAAGAAACACCAACGCCAAGCATGACAGTTCCAGAATTTTTCATGACAGCTTTCACATCGGCAAAATCAACATTCACAAGCCCAGGTATCTACAAGGTTTTCACATAAGTATTATGTCATCAGAACAAAGTTACTGCGTCATATGGAAGGAAAAAACCCACTGTGGTAATGTCTGTAACAAGTTGCCAGTCGACACATAGTGTTGTAAACTCATGCAATTGCAAAAGGGACATTCAAGAAAATTCTCTAAATTATACAACTCATTCTTATCTGAATTTTTAAAACGGCGAGTGAAAAACCCAACATACCTTAATATAGAAATAATCATCGCACCAATTTTTGAATCTTGGGTAAAAACTTGGATCAAACTTTTCACAAGTTTGTTTTTGAACCTGAAATCAAACAACAAAACATGAAAATGGGTTATTATGCCACACATAGTATAATCAACTGGCGTGTTCAATTGTCAGGAAAACCTACTAATCACCATTAGTTAGCATGAACTTTCTTATATATCTTCTATTCTAATTCTTCCTCAGGTTAACATTGTACAAGATTCTTGCCCATTAGAGCAGCACTCCACGTAACCCAGCAACCGCATGCAAAATTGTGCAAATATGAGTTAAGAAAGGTGAAGGTGGTCTCTGTTATGCCTGCACTGAGATGAATTTCCAACTATTGGAATTGAAGGTGTCTCCCTTTGTATGGTGAAAGAACAAATTATGCTATGAGAACAATCCATTTGATATGTTTAGTATGTGTAATACAGGACTTGGAATCAAAGAACAATGATTATTTCACAAATAGGTATAGCATCCAGAAAGGAGCCCGCCTTGCATAATACTATCTATATGATCACAAAGTGGGTGGGGGTTGGGGACCATATGAGTACAGGGTGCATAGATTTCAAATGCGTAGGAATTTGCTGACATACAGAATGAAAATGTTTCAAATCCTCTTCAATAAGATATGAAGGAATCAAATCAGTAGCACCTCCAAACCACCGTTGCCTTGACGATTACCTACAAACAAATAAATTTACAATCGTTACACGAAAATTTGTCATACAAAATTTCTACCTCATCTTACTTAAAATGTAGTTATTACTTACTATACTTACTCTTCTTGCACTGCCTCAGGACAACGACGAATATCATGGCCAGATTTGCGGCATACACTGCATAATCTCACTTGACAATCATCAAATGACTTCATTCTCCCTCTAGGTGCACCTTTGGTGACTACATAGGTCGAATCGAGAACCGAACCTTTAGGATTTAGAACAGTTCCACTTGCATCATTGGCATCACCATATGTGCACGTGACGTTGGCTGCATTAGAAGAATTCTTCTTCTTTGAGATCCGAGCAATGATATATTCCTTCACCCCCAAAAAGTCATCGTGATTATTGGATGCCAAACTAAAAAACTCAGACCCTAGTGTACTCAGCTCATGATACCACACTTGCTCTCTGTCCTCACATGCAAATCACTTTTTCTCAATGAAGGAAGGCCACCTTTCGCATCTTTCAATAGCCGCTGTAGCATGCAACACTTATGTATTTTCATCATCTCTAAATGTTTCAGAACACAAAGGATATGCTTGCAAGGAATCCCCTCGTGCTCTATTTTTTGGCAGCTGCATTTGATAGAACAATTGGTTGCGGCACAAGTATAGTCAATAGAAAATATTCCTCCTTATGCCTCTTTTGACGTCAAAATGTATCTAGTACAATTTCCATCATGTAGTACCTCAGCAACATCAAAGTTGGATAGCTCTTTTAGCTCTTCTTGCACTAGGTCAAAATTTTCAGATGTGAAAACATGCTTGGCTGATTCTTCAAGTTCTCAACTATCAGTACCAGCAACAGGCCAAGATTGTGATGCCCTACAATCAAACTCGGCCTCTCTACGATGCATGCCAAAAACGCCTACCTTGTAGTGTTCAAGCAAATCAACCAAAGACATGTAATTGTCGAGATGCCTGTGCAAACGTGAAATACTCTCACTGTGTTGGTTAGTTCTCATGCCCAAAAAGAACTTGTCTGTGAGGACCCTAGTTTCGGGATAGTCGTAAGAGGCGTGAGGTGGGAGTTCGATCAACTCGCGCTGCTGAGTTGACCTAACTCTACCGAGGATCGTCGTGAGCTACATCGGAGGTTAGGTTGAGAGAGGGGGAGGAATTTTTGTTGTGCATTCATAGCATACATGTTATTCATGGCATTCATCTCGAGTACATCATACACATGTTCATGAAATTGAAATTCAAAACTTTATTGAATAATGAATATTACAAAGGTCTTCATTCAACAACATTGTTACAAAATGAATAAAGAAAAAAAATAAAGATTACATAAGAAATATTCTACCTATACAGAATCTAAACCTAATCTCCGGATCTTCGAGTCTTCGAGTCTTGAGTCGTCGAGGAAAACCGAGAGTCGGAGGAGGGAGATCTTGGGAATGTTGGCGGCCATCCGAGGTCGTCGAGTATGGGCACTCGAGACCGTTGGAATTTCGCCGTTGCTGTAGGAGGCAAAGGTTTTCGAAAAACGATTTTGGAAATACAAGTGGGTTCACCGGCACAGTTCCGCTGACATCCGCAGGGTTAGCTGCGGGGGCAAAATAGTGCCAATAACCTAAATAGTTTTTAGTTTTGAAAATAGTTTTGCAAAATGTTTTTGTTTAAAAAAATGTCCGAGGGCCACGTGGCTAAGACCCCTAGTTGGACAAATCTAATATTTGTAAATAGAGAAAAGAGGTGAGAGGTAATAAAAAGAGTTTTATTTTTCCTATACTAGAATACCTCCATAATTTGGTTTTGAAAAGAATTTATAAAATCAAATCAAGAGATAAATATCAATCCATCCAAGTCATCCATCAATACTCACAAAGATGGATTTTAGCCAAATTTCTTAACCAACAAGGCAACCAGGTCCAAGTGGATTACCAAAGCCATCATTTCGGTAATGCCACCGAATAAACAAGGCAGCATGAGATGGCAGAAATTTTCACCAGAAAGAACTGCATAAGTGTCCCAGTAGGTATAGGAGCAAGCAAACTGGAGAAAGTGATAACACTTTGAGGAAAAAGCATTTGTGGTAATACCGAGAAATACCAGTGCAGCCACGTATCAAGGCAGCATGGTGGCAAAAGAAATTCCATCGGAGAAGCCTAGGAAAGGCTCAGTTATATAGAAATAAGGCAACCAGAAAAAGGAGAGCAGTAGCACTAGTAGCCTATCCGAAATTAGTACTCCAGTATCACATTGGAGCTCAAGCCAGAAGCCTTAGGCGACAAGAATAAGAGGAGCCGAAGCAAAGGAGAAGGCCATCAGGACCTGGGAGGAGAAGTGAGGAAGAGGACAGACCACCAACAGGACCAGCAAGGGCGAGCGAGGCCTTAGCAAGTTCAGGAGCAAACTCAACAAACCGAAGGAACCCAGTTTATCCTTTTCCAAACTGAGATAAGGTAAGCATCATTGGAAGCATAACCCATATATATACACATGTATAGGATTTTAGCATGATGAAGGGACCCTCAGATTATAAAATCGTCATAGGGTATTCAATAGGCAACAATGGTAACAATCTGTTCTTACCAGATTTTCTATTTTCA
This sequence comes from Stipa capillata, assembly GCA_019208055.1. Classification (NCBI taxonomy): domain Eukaryota; kingdom Viridiplantae; phylum Streptophyta; class Magnoliopsida; order Poales; family Poaceae; genus Stipa; species Stipa capillata. Next base: position 20,920 of record JAGXJF010000364.1, read on the forward strand.
AACCTTTCCAAGTTCTTCTCTCACGAAGAGGGTGTCATCATATACTCTTATCAAGGCAACAATAAGGCAACCATTGCAGTGTTCTTGTTCTTATCAGTTTTAAGCACACGAAAACGTGCACTATTACGTCGGATGCAAAGGCATCATCATCAGTTAGCTAAAGACCATCTATATATCCATTCTTATCAGATTTTATTACCCATCAATAACCCCTTTTCTCAGCAAAGCAACTCATCACAGAATTCAGCCTAGAATCTAGCTATGCATCTGTTCTTTCAGTTCAATAACTGATCTATGCATGCATGAAGAACTCAGAGAACAACTAATATCAAGCATGGTACATGTTCTTATCAGTTTTCCAAAGCAACTATATATGAACCCTACATGCATATAAGCAACCCAAACCAAGTGCAGTATATGTTCTTATCAAAAAATGATGCTTCTCTCAAACCTAGTTCTCGAGTTGGAGCATAGCAAATGGGGATTAAACCAAGGGTAGCATCTGCTCTTATCAATTTTTATAGGAACACACGTATAGACATTTATGGGAGAAACAAAAGATGGCTAAGATCACTTAAGCACCTGTTCTTAAATCCAAATAGCATCTGTTCTTACCTAAAATGTTACCCTTCTCTAAACCTTTTTCTCACACAAGCAAATTATCACATAATCAAGACTAAAAATCAAATGCAGTAGTCTGTTCTTATCTTATCTAACAAATAGGGCATCAATCTGAAGTGTTCAACTGAGGAATTAGCACATAATCAGTAAGAAGGGTCTAAGACCAGGTATAGTTTTGGTCTTGTTCAACTAGATTGGCCAAATAGCATGACCATCGGATTTCAAGGGCATCAGCATCACAAAAATCAAGCTCTAGCCGAGTTTATCAAAAAAAATTCCCAAATCAACCAACCATTGAGGAACCATAGAGATGAGCCACAGTAGAGAAGAAAGAGGAGTTAGGTGAAGTACTTACCTGTAGAGGAGAAGTCGGCAAAGCAACCCAAGGTGCCATCGGCGGGGAGTTCGGGCCAGTGGAGCACCGGGGATACCGGGCTACGACACCGGACACGGCCACCCCGGGCAGCGCCGTGGGGAGCGACAGAGGCGGCAGGGATGGGGCGACGGGGTAGCCCCAAAACCAGGAGGCAAATGGGCGGCACTGAGGGGAGCCCACCAGAGGTGGCGACGGCACCGGCAACCAGGACTCAACGGCGGGGCCGGCCAAACCCAAGCCCGAGGTTCGTGTGACCGGGGGGCACCAGGGGCCGAGACGACGATGCACGCACTCGGGCGGAGCCGAGCGGAGCGCTGAGGAGTGGCTTGGGAGGCGGCGGCGCGGTTGCCTGAGGAAGGAGAGAAAAAGGGGCAGGCGGCGGTGGCGCTAAAGGGGCGGAGGACCCGATCAGGAGATGGGAGAGAAAGGGAAGGAGTTGAGAGAGTTAGGGATTTGGGGTAACGAAAGAGGAAGAAGCTGGGTGCGGGTGTGACTGGAAAAAAAAGAGAAAGAGAGCTATAGAATATTAAGGAGTAAATTGAAATCTTAGAGTATTTAAGTTATAAGAAAAAAATGAATGATGATTATCTCCCCTTATGAACACGAAATTAAACATTAACTAAAATGATGAACCATTCTAATTGAGTTTAATATATTCTCTTTTATAAGAAAGGGGATTAATCACTAAATTAGTTCCTGAACACTTGATCTAATACCAAAGCTAACTAAAAGGAATTGAGAGAAAATATTGAACTCTAAGTAAATTCAAATCAAAAGTTAAATTGATTAATATTATTATGTGAAAATTAACACAAGGTTTAAATATATCTAACACTTGAGATATTCTTTCAGAATATTCTGAATCTTTAAAGAGATGTTAAAAAGGTTTAAGTTTAAAGATTTTGATAACAATTTTAATAACCGCATCATCTCATGCATATGATGCCATGTCATTGCATTCACATTGGAATCTTTTAGATAAGCCCTTATCGGGCTTTGTTATTTCTTTATCAGAAGCCAGAGTTCAGCAAGTAGACCAATCGAACTCCACTACCTATCCGTTACCAGGCAAGTCCAGCTTCTTGTTCATGTCTGTTGGAAATGTTTTACAAAAATTTCCCTCTTGTCTAAAACATGCAAAAATGAAAATCTATTTTCTAAAGATGTATCAACTGTTGTTTTATTTTGATCACCAGTTTTTGGGCGATAACATGGTGGGTGGTGAAATCCTGGAAAGGTGCCGAAGGCATATCAGAAGGCGGATTTCATCACACGGGTTTGTTTCATATAAAGTTAAAGCAACAAATGATCGATTGAGCTTAAGCGCCGTAGTGATCACGCAAACCACATACCCTGTATGGGCGGGCTGAGCCAAAGTACCTTTGTCCTAGGTCATACTCCCCCGGGAAAGGAAGACCTCAACAGTTGGATCTGGAGTATCAACTGTTGGGAAGGTGGTGTTAGCCGTTGGCTACCCACAAGGCGTTGGACCTGTAGTGTCAACGTGAGATCAGTAGTCCCTGGCCTGTTGTGCGGGACTACGATGCGGGGTATGACTGAGTGGGCGGTGAAACTGCTTTGTGACCATAGAAGTGTAGATGAGGTTTGGCCACCTCAGATGCATGACTGTCGTCGTTTTTGGGTATAGTTGCGCACCTCTGTAGAGTGTAATAAATTGTGGCTGAGTCACTCCATGTTCCTGGTTAGAATTGCGAACGCGGCAGGAAAGGGATCCATCGGGGATCCTGTTCGCACAAAATTGGATCCGTGGAACACCTAGGTAATGGGAGTCGCCAACCGCACTTTCGTGTGCGATGAACGGTTGTTTTTCAGGCAAAATAACAAAGGATAACTATCGTACTTACGCGTACGACGAGCGATTGCTTTCCGAGCAAAGCAACAAAGATCTTCTTACCTACGTGAAGAAGAACCGATCGTTTTTCAGCGCAAAACAATAAAGATCTAAACTAGAACGAAAAGGTAAAGGTAAAAGTAATAGATTGATTTGTGTCGATTGTTGGATGTTCCAATCGGCCGTCACCCTTTACATATTTATAGGGCGGCTGGTCTTTCCGTAGGAGATCGGGACTCCTAATTCTAACCGCATACAGATATGCAATATTTCCTTATTTAAAGGATCCTGACATAAATCGTATCCTCCTTTGAATTAAGACTCCTTCTTGTATATGAGTACCTTTCCGAATCCGTGGCTAACTCTCCCTTTTAATTCCCCGCGGTTCCTTGTTTCCCAAGTTGAAGCCTTCTGACATCTCCAAGTCGAAGATCTTATCATCGGAAGTAGACTTGGACGCGGTCGACCTGATGCTCGTCTATGCGGGTCTCGGGGACTCGGGCACTCGGGACTACCAGTGCTCGGGACCGCTAGTACTCGGGTCCGCTAGTACTCGGGAACGCCAGTACTCTGGGACGCGAGTACGAGTGCTCGGTACTTGGGAACATTATTGCTCGGGGTCGACGGTGCTCGGGCTCGCGAGTGCTCGGGCTCGCCACTGTTGAATGCTCAGAGGTACTGCTCGTGACTTGATGACGTAGTGCTCGGAACGTTAGCGCTAGGGGACACCTCCGACTGCTCGGGTCTTCAGGAACTTCTGCGAGCACCTTCGTATTCGGTACGTGATGAGTACTCGGGGAAGCTACGGACTGCTCGGGATGCGAGTATTCGGACCTGCACTTCAAGAGTTAACGCTAAATTCATAACGGGTAGATCCATTATTCTAATTTGGCCAGTTGAATAAATCTTAAAGCTAAATTACGCTGCAAACACATGCCCCCCTGTTTTTGGCATAATTGTATTGACCAAAAACATTGTGAGCTTACACTACTGCTTGGGGCGATATTTCCAAAGAGCATATCGGCCGTAGAGTTGTTAAGCTTCTTGCCACATGCTCGGGTAATACCTTTTCAGATACTTCCCATTGAGAGCTTTAAGTAGCCCTTCCCCTTGCAAGGATTCTACAAAATAAGAGTTCCCGGGGACGATCTCGATTACCCTATACGGACCCTCCCAACTCGGTGACCACTTGCCGAATTTGTTATCCCGAGTCCCAATAGGCAAAATCGTCTTCCATACTAGATCTCCTATCTGAAACGATTTTTCCTTGACTCATTTGTTGTAGGCCTTAGCTACTCTCAACTTTTCTTTTTCAATCTCCCGTAAGGCTTTTAATCTTTCCTCTGAGGCATCGTCTACCTTGTCGATCATCAAGTGGTTGTAATCTTCCGCCGACAAGTCGTTTTTCCTGGCTACTCTAAAAGCTTGTAACTTGACCTCCACGGGCAGCACTGCTTCTTGCCCGTATACCAACTCGAATGGTGTTACCCGGGTAGCCCCATGTCTGGATACGCGATGGGCCCATAATGCTTCCGAAAGGACTTCATGCCACCTTCTCGGATGTTCTTCGATTTTCTTCTTTATCAACTTGATCAAGTTTTATTGCTGGATTCGGCCTGTCCATTGGCTTGGGCATAATAAGGCGACGAGTTCAGCAGCTTTATTCCAAAGGACTCGGCAAACTCACTGACTTGGTGAGACATGAAAGATGCACCCTGATCGGTCGTCAGAGTTTGAGGAATGCCGAATCTATGAATGATGTGTTCTAGCACAAAACTAATCACCTCCTTATGGGTCATATTCCTCAAGGGAATCGCTTCAGTCCACTTAGTAAAGTAGTCGGTAGCGACAAGGACGAAGCGATGACCTCTAGACGACGCAGGATAGATTTGCCCAATGAAGTTTAAACCCCATCCTCGAAACGGCCACGGCTTTATAATAGGGTTCATCATAGCCGCGGGCGCCAATTGCACGTTCCCGAATCTCTGGCATGCTTCACATCCTCTATAATATCGAAAGCAATCTTCTAACATAGTCGGCCAGTAGAATCCTGCCCTTTTCAATAGACATTGCATCTTGGGAGCCGACTGATGTGTTCCACATATCCCTTCATGTACTTCCCCCATCGCCATCCTTGACTGGTCGGGATCTAAGCATTTCAACAATACTCCATCTATTGTTCAGTGATACAACTCGTCATTTAACAAGGTGTACTTTATAACTTGCCGCCGAATTTTCCTGTCCCTTGTTTGACTTGGATCTTTCAAGCAACTGACTAGGGGTAACCTCCAATCATCGACTTCTAAGTTACTTGCTGACTCGGCTGCCTGTACTGAACTGGTGCCCCCCGAGTCGGTATTAGTCCTAAACAAGTCGGCCTGGCCTTCAACAGCAGCGAGCATTGGCGTTCTGGATATGAAGAATCTCCCTCTACCGACTTGGTACCCGGATGCCTGCTGTGCCAAATAGTTGGCCCTAGAGTTCTCCTCCCTAGGAACATGATTGATACTAAAAGTATCTAGCGACTTGATTATATCTAAACATCGGTCTAAGTAACTATTCAGCAACCCATCAAGCACTGAAACTCTCCATTGACTTGCTGAACCACTAGCAATGAGTCCCCAAAAACATCTACATCTCTTACACCCATATCTACTAAGCTTTGTAAACCAAACAACAGTGCCTCATATTCTACCTGGTTATTAGTGCAAGGATATTCTAGTCGGACCGATGACTCATAAATGACATCATTTGGTGAAACTAAAATACTACAAATGCCTTGCCCACTTCTACAAACCGATCCATCAAAATAAAGCTTCCATGGACATATACCAACACAATCAATATCTTCTTCATCTTTAACCCGGTGATCAACAATGAAGTCGGCGACGACTTGACCTTTCATAGCACGCAACGACTCATATGTTAAATCATACTCTATTAAGGCATAGGCCCATTTTCCAACTCGTCCGCTAAGAATCGGTTGTTCTAACATATACTTAATCACGTCGACTTGGCAAGACACTATACAGGTACTCGAAAGTAGATAATGCCGAAACTTGGCACATGCGTAAAATAAGGATAAGCATAACTTCTCGATGAATACGTACCAACTTTCAGTGTCGAGTAGTCGGCGGCTTACATATGCGATGATGTACTCCTTCTTGTCGACTTCCTGAGTCAGCACCGCGCCGAGTACTTTGTCTTGTGCAGCAATGTATAGTCAGAACAGAACTCCCAACTTGGGTGCTCGAAGCACTGGAGGATTCAACAAGTATCTCTTGATACTATTGAAAGCATCTCGCTGCTCTGCCCCCCAAGTGAACTCGGCTTCGTGTTTTAGCCGAAGTAATGGAACAAACGATTCAATCTTCCCCGCCAGGTTAGATATAAATCGTCTTAGGTAATTTATCTTTCCTAACAAACTCTGCACATCTTTCTTGCATGTCGGTTCCTCCAACTTCCTGATGGCCTCTATCTTCTTAGGGTCGATCTCTATACCCTGCTCATGAATTATGAACCCTAAGAACTTACCAGCCGACACTCCAAAAGCGCATTTGAGCGGGTTCATCTTCAACCTGTACCGACGCATCCTCTCAAAGGTTAGTCGCAAGTCGGCTAAATGGTGACTACAGCCGTCCGACTTGACGACGATGTCGTCAATATAGACTTCTAACACAATGCCTAAAAGATCATGAAAGATTAAGTTCATAGCACGCTGGTACGTGGTGCCCGCGTTCTTCAACCCGAATGTCATGACAACCCATTCAAACAACCCGACAAAACCGGGGCAACGAAAGGCAGTTTTAAACATGTCCTCTTCGGCCATAAAGATTTGATTATACCCGGCGTTGCCATCTAAGAAGCTGAGTACTTTGTGTCCAGAGGTGTCATTTATCAACATGTCGGCTATAGGGATAGGATACTCATCTTTAGGCGTAGCCTTATTCAAATCCCTGAAGTCTATACATACCCTAATCTTCCCGGTATTCTTCTTCTCGACTGGCACAATATTTGAAATCCACTCGGCATACCTGCATGGCCGAATGAACCCTGCCTTCACCAATCGGTCGACTTCTTCTTTGATGCGATCATATAAGTTAGGGTTGAAACGCCTAGGTGGTTGCTCGTGGGGTCTGAAGCCGGACTTGATAGGCAGCTTATGTTCAACTAGGCTCCGACTCAACCCTGGCATCTCTGTATAATTCCAAGCAAAGCAGTCTACGAATTCTTTGAGTAGCGCGCATACCTTTTCTTTCTGGCTGACTTCCATATTGGCGTTAATGAACGTTGGTCGTGGCATGCTTCCATCGCCAATATCAACTTCTTCAAGTGGGTCGGCTGACGAGAACCCTTGCCGAGTTTCTCCATGTCGTCAAAATCTTCAATAGTCTCATGCATATCGTTCCTGCCTGAACGATACTCCTCGGTGCGCTTTTGTAGCCACTCAATGCTATCTTCTTTGTCCATTTATAATGATAAATCATTGAGCCGAGCCATACAAGCCAGCTGTGCCTGTATCGGTACGAAACCGTCTTTGCCAATACTGACGTAGTCGTAGTCGGACAAATCCCTACCCGATAGGCATCTCATGTCGCCGTGTTGCCAATCGACCGTAGTTTCTGCCAACGTGATGCAAGCCGAGTTGTCTGCCTCGATGACTTCAACATCTTCGTCCACCCACTGGATTAAGCACTGATGCAGGGTAGAGGGGATGCAGCAATTGGCATGAATCCAATCTCGCCCCAAGAGCACATTGTATCGGCCTTTGACATCGACTACGAAGAATGCAGTCGGCAGAGTTTTGCTTCTGACTGTGAGCTCTACTGATAATATGCCTTTGGCCTCGGATAGCTCCCCTGAGAACCCGCTGAGTCCCATGTTTGTCTTCATCAACTCGGACTCCTTTCGGCCTATCTTGGAGAACACCGAAAGTGGCATAATGTTGACTCCAGCACCGCCATCAACGAGCATACGACCGATAGGCCTCCCGTTGATGTGGCCCTTGATGAATAGAGGCTTCAAATGCTGTCCGTGTCCCTCCGGCTTCTCAAATATGGCAGTACTCGGTCCCAGCAGAAGTTCTGTGATTTCTAACTCGGGAGCGCAGAACTCAATCGGCAACTCGAACACCATATTGATGTCCATGTCGGTGGGTATTTCCCCGACCTCGTTGATGGCGGCGTCACCTTCTTCCTTCGCGATGCGCTTCTCTTTCCAGGTCATCTTTGCGGGTTTCATTGGTCTGGCTTGGTTGAACCATTCGTCGCGCTTCTTCTCGACGAGCTCCTCCCTGAGCTCGAGTGTTCGCAGCCGCTGGACCCTCCGCTTCTGAGCATGCGTGAGTCCCGTGGGGCACCATTGCGGCTTTGGTTTTGTTCCTGGTTCAACCGACTTGATCTTCTTATCCTGCTGACTTGGCGCAGATTCGACGGTTGCTTTCCGCGCACCGGGTCCCGCTGCATTGCTGGACTCTAGTCTGTCCGAGTCATCTATTGTGCCAAACCGTACATGCCGGGTTCCTGCTGGTGGCGCTGAGTTAATCCGCGAACTAATTAGCATGGCGGACCGTTGTGGCCGACTTCCTTCCGGAACTTGGATGGCGCCTGCCTTGTTTGACTCAGATTGGGTCCCAGCGTGGTCGCCGGGTTCGGACTTGGCGTGCTTGACTGGTATCCGGACTTGGCGTGCTTGACTGATATCCAGACTTGCTTAGTTGGCAAGTTGCTCCCCTGCACTTTCCTTGGAGCTGCCAGCCGACTTGGTACGTCGGGTGCCGTGTGCCGAGTGGCGAGTCGGCTCCACCCTCGGGTTCCCAGCTCAAGTTGAGTTCTTTTCCCGTGGGGCTGTTCTCTGAACCCGGACCCATGCGGGATCCAATTCGGTTGAAACATGCCGATTGGTCCAGCCGGATGTGGTGCCCAACGGTTGAAACCCCATGGAGGGCACTGTGGGTAGAAAGTGTGCGCGCCTCCCCAGTATGCCGGACCTGTCGCGAAGTATGGTGGTTGAATGTATGGTCCTTCCTGCCAGTACTCAGAAACACCGAAGCCTTGTCGAGGAGGAGACCTAGGACGCTTGGCCCCTCCAAGCCGAGTGAACACATTGTTGATCGTGTACTTATCCAGCAACTGTTTCACCGTTGGTTTCGATTTTCTGGCTTGACCCTTTCCTCGATTGACCTTCCAAACTCCGACTTCTGGATTCTTTGGCTTGATCATCTTTGGAGTCGGCGAAGGGTTCGAGTTGGTCGTCTCTGGAGGAGAGGAACTCGGTTTGATCATCCTTGGAGCTGCTTCGTCATCAATGACGACGTTCTTCCCTTTTGTCGACTCGGCCTGATCTGACCGAATTAACACTCTCTTCTTCTTCAAGTCGATCACGTTGATTGGAAAAGGATCACTGTCGAGTTTCATCTTGGTGTTCTGGGCAAACGTCAATCGTCCGTCATTAATGGCCGATTGCACCTGTCGACGAAACACAGTACAGTCATTAGTGGCATGAGAAAAAGAGTTATGCCACTTACAATATGCTCTTTTGCCCAAGTCGTCCGCCGATGGGAATATGTGCCCTTCCCTTACTCTAATCATTTTTCCCTACAGGAGCATATCAAAAATCTTGTCGCATTTACTGATGTCAAAAGTGTACCTAATCTCCTCTTTCCGAGTAGGTGTAGGTTTTAGGGCTGGACACACAAAAGGTTTTGACTTGGGCGCTTGAACCCACTCGGCAACGCATATGTCAACATCGTCCTCACTGTCCGAGTTGTTCTCGTACGCTATAATATTGACTGCCGACTTCTCTTTGGTTTTGCTCTTATTGTCCCCAAACCGGCTATACTGCTTGACTTCCTTAGCACGGTTTTCCTGTGCTACAGCCCTCTGCACGACCTGACTAATATTTAAGAACTCTTGGCCCTCTAGTCTATCCCTAATCTGGGCAAGCAAACCCGAAAAGGCGAGGTCGGCTAGATCTTTTTCAGTTATATTCAAACTAAAGCACCGGTTTTTAACCACCCTAAACCTTCTAATGTAATCACAAACCAGTTCATTGTACTTTTGCTTGACCATCGTCAGATCTGAGAGTCTGAGTTTGGCTTCACCGCTGTAAAAGTACTCGTGGAACTGCCGTTCTAATTGCGCCCAGGTCGTAATAGATTTGGGAGCAAGTGAGGTAAACCACGTGAAAGCTGTACCTGATAATGACAAAGGGAATAGCTTTATTCTGTAGATATCCGACGTGCCGACTTCACTACTTTGTGCCAAGAATTGCCCTACATGCTCAAGAGTCGATCTATTATCCTCCCCTGTGAACTTGACAAAATCTAGAATTCTAAACCCGCGGGGGTATGGTGTTGTGTCGAAGCATTCAGGGTATGGCTTTTGATAAGCACGAGCTCCATCTTTGGGTATTACGCCGAGTTCCCTGAGCACTCCGGCGAGTTGGTCCTTAAAGCTCATATCGGCTAGTGGGGTACGCAAAGTCGACTCCGGAAACGTGGGTTGGACTTGTTGCGGGTTGAAATACGATTCCGGGACCGGCCCATGAGGGACCCCGGTACCGAGAGGCGGAACAGGTGGTGTGCTGTACGCGACTATTTGGTAATATGGTTGTGGGATGTTCGCGCTAAGGCTGAGGCTTCGGTTGTCATGGGTAGCATCCTGGGAAACTGAAGTCGGGACGACAGAGGTCGTGATCACGGGAGCGACTCCTACCTAGTGATTGACTCTGTTATTATCAGGATACATCGGCTGCTTACCCCGATGTTCATCATTGACCTGCAAGACTGTAGATCTAACCTGGCCCTGCAGACTACTCCGTATGTCTTTAGCGAGTTGCTCTTTGAACTCGTCAAATCGGCTAGTCATTACTCGAGCGAGTACTTGTGCCGATCTGTCCATCTAAGAGCCATATTTGCTGGCTACCGACATGTCAATCAGATGAGCAATCTCTTCAGAACAAGTCGGTTCACTTACCTCGGGTTTGGGCGCAGGAGGCGGACTCGGCACGACTACCTTTTTGATGATGCCGTTCCTCGTCTTCTGGTAGCCGGCCAACTTTTGCCGAAGTCTTTCCGCCTGCTCCTCCTCGAGTTGTCGTTCGATCTCCTGCCGTTCGTCTTCAGATAAGTCGTCGAGCGTGACGGCGATGATGTTGTCTGGGTTGACGATGCTTCCGTCCTTGGAGTCGGAATTCATTGTGTAGATTTTACTTCTGTCCCCAGCAGAGTCGCCAATTGTGTTCGCACGAAATTGGATCCGTGGAACACCTAGGTAATGGGAGTCGCCAACCACACTTTCGTGTGCGATGAACGGTTGTTTTTCAGGCAAAACAACCGTACTTACGCGTACGACGAGCGATTGCTTTCCGAGCAAAGCAACAAAGATCTTCTTACTTACGTGAAGAAGAACCGATCGTTTTTCAGCGCAAAACGATAAAGATCTAAACTAGAACGAAAAGGTAAAGGTAAAAGTAATAGATTGATTTGTGTCGATTGTTGGATGTTCCAATCGGCCGTCACCCTTTACATATTTATAGGGCGGCTGGTCTTTCCGTAGAAGATCGAGACTCCTGATTCTAACCGAATATAGATATGCAATCTTTCCTTATTTAAAGGATCCGGACATAAATCGTATCCTCCTTTGAATTAAGACTCCTTGTATATGAGTACCTTTCCGAATCCGTGGCTAACTCTCCCTTTTAATTCCCCACGGTTCCTTGCTTCCCAAGTTGAAGCCTTCTGACATCTCCAAGTCGAAGATCTTATCATCGGAAGCAGACTTGGACGCGGTCGACCTGATGCTCGTCTATGCGGGTCTCGGGGACTCGGGCACTCGGGACTACCAGTGCTCGGGACCGCTAGTACTCGGGTCCGCTAGTACTCGGTAACGCCAGTACTCTGGGACGCGAGTACGAGTGCTCGATACTTGGGAACATTATTGCTCGGGGTCGACGGTGCTCGGGCTCGCGAGTGCTCGGGCTCGCGAGTGCTCGGGCTCGCCATTGTTGAATGCCCGGAGGTACTGCTCGTGACTTGATGACGTAGTGCTCGGAACGTTAGCGCTCGGGGACACCTCCGATTGCTCGGGTCTTCAGGAACTTCTGCGAGCACCTTCGTATTCGGTACGTGATGAGTACTCGGGGAAGCTACGGACTGCTCGGGATGCGAGTATTCGGACCTGCACTTCAAGAGTTAACGCTAAATTCATAACGGGTAAATTCATTATTCTAATTTGGCCAGTTGAATAAATCTTAAAGCCAAATTACGCTGCAAACAGATCGTAGCAGCCTGTAAGATATGAGATCATAGTCTCTTAAAGTAGCACTTGACTCTCTTACCTTCTAAAACTGCATTGCTTTTGGAGAACATTGCTGTTCTCAGTAGTTAGTGCATCAAACACCTCTTTGTTGTTCCTGGACTTGTTGAGTACCTTCTGTACTCATCCCTTTACTCTAATTTCTTTGGTTAGACTGTGAGCCGACGTCAGAGATGGAGATGATATACGTCAAGGTCGACGAGGAGCACCGAAGGAGGACGAAGGCGTCGACTACTACGTCAAGTTCCGTGACGAGAACAATGCCGAGTAGACTAGTAGGTCGAGTGAGACGAGAGAGTAGATAAGACTTTTGCTGAAGCCAGATGATGACGGTTTTAAATTCCCCGTACTTTTGAGAATCAGTTTGTAAGAATTCATGTTTTATTTTTAGTTTGTAATTTAAGTTGTAATATATGGACCGCTGCAATGCTTCCGATGTGCCACTCTGATGATGGTTCGCCGCATTGTCGTACAAAAATGCAGCAACCCACAACCTCCTCTTTATGTACATTCTGTTCAACCAACCCCGATTCCTATTGGCTTGTTACTTTTCAACAAACGCATTCCACTTGTCCTCAAAGTCAGTGGGTGAGCAAACATCATATATGAATGACCTCAATATGCTAACATATGAGTGGTGAAGGTGTTTCTTGGTACCTTTCCCAATATGCCAAGAGCATACATGATGATTTGTGTTAGGGAGGATTTGATGGGAGGATTTGACGGATCACTTTCATCATTGCATTGTGACTATTTGTTATTATAGACTCCGGTTTTCGCTAACTCATTGCTTTCAAAAGCATACTAAGCAACCACATATATGAAGTAATGCACACATCGGACACAATACCACATGCAAAGATTGTGGTTTGACGATGGTGGTTAAGTCCCACAAATGGAACAAAAGGCATCTTGTACCTATTCATCCGATAAGTACCATCGAATATGACAACATCACTAAATGATTGATAATCCATCCGAGATTACTCGTCACACCAAAATAGGTTTTTCAGATGGTCTTTGTGGAGTACCTGGTTTTAAGGACCGGATAAACCTTGCGATTACTGTACTGGTCCCATGATCAGTAGCCAGTACAGACAAGTTGCCTTGATTATCATAGTCATGCAACGATACATAGTCTGATACATAGACTGGCAAGCTCTTTAGGCTACACACGTGGCCTCTTGGCCAAATTCAAAGAGTTCTGCAACGGAAATTAAGATACATGTGGTAGACGTCCATCAGTATGCCATACCCGACAGGCAACCGACTGGGGTAAACCTTAACCTTCATAGTCGCTATCGTCTTTAGAGAAGTACACCTCTTCGTCTAGCAAAATCAATAAGCCAGGTAAGTATATTGAATGTACTTGAAAGCATCCCACAGGGGGCGTATATGGCCATAGTCATGCAAGACTTATTTTCAAGGAAGACCTACTAGCCTAAGTTGCATATTGTGTGAGAAAGTACGTTCCTAGCAATAATACGATAATAGATAGACAATTTTGGCAAACCTTTCTGGATGATAAACCTAGTGAAACGGTAGCTACCAGCTACCGCCTTCCACAGCTCCACACTGAACTTCTTCATCATAACCCCATGCCACCGCTGTGTGGCACGACCTCAAGTATACTTCTGCGGCTCCTGCTACCGACCTGTAGCTCATATCACACACTGTGGGCACATCATGCCCATGTCCTTAAGTCCATGACCCAAATTGTGAAACCAAAACAAGTCTAACACATTGTGAGGATCCGGACATAAATTCTAGACCCTCCCTGTGTATCTCCTCATTAGTCCAGGATCAAGCTGATGAACACAGGCGAATTGATATCACTGCACACATCACGAAACATTTTAGAAACATAAACAATTGAGTTATAGCAGCAATATGACTAAATAAAGTAACTAGGACTTATGTCCCTTACCATTCAGAAACACAGCGGAAAATAAAGCGTAGATGTCTCCATCTCAACCACAGGCAGTCGACGGAGGCCACGTGACCTAAACCACAGCATTGACGTAGAAGATTCCTCATAGTCTTCATCGTCCTCATAGATATCTGAACACGTCCAACAAACAACATGCTCAATGAGTACTTCACGTACTCAACAAGCCACCTGGCGGCAGATGGTCCTATCATACTACATGCAAGGCTCCAAAGGAAGGCTTTATGGTTTATTTGCGTAAAGCAATCTCTTAATTGAATTACTTATAATAGATTCGAAGGCAGCATTTTGATGTAAATCAGTTTTAATATCAGGGGTGTTTTCAACAGGTGTGGTCCACGACCAACACACTCGAGCAAGGACTCCCGCCTTAGCTCGACCATAGGATTCATCAGCAAATGGGTAGAGGGAAATAGCAAGGGGGAGAGGGACAGGTCCTTTTCATCAAGAATGAGTCATGTGCTGTCCATAACCGTGGACACGGCTAATCGATTAGTTTTAACTCTGCAGAGTGTGTACACTTTACCCACACGACACAATCTCGTCTTGTTGCCACTGGCCGTCGCCAGCATAGTACACACCCATCGATGTACCGGCAGGGAGATTGTGACGAAGTCTTTTAGCTAGTCTCATCCCGATACGACATGCCCACTAGGTTTCGACACGGAGGAGCATACACCTGCTTACCCTACGTGGCCCCCTTTTGTGCCGAGGTCCTCATAGCTACATCCACCCTTCTGCGGTATGGCAATGTCGACACCAAGACTCGACTAACCTACTTAACCAAGCCAGTGCCTATATAGCATGTGGTTGTACTGTTGACACAATTCTCCAATTACATGACTTCGGCCTTATGCGGTACGGACGACAAATGGTTCCTTTAAACCAGCCTTCTGCGGGTAGGACAACCATATGCTCCTTCAACACTGATTCAGCTGCCGCCCGCACCATATTAGATAGTAAGTTTCACCCAGAGTAGAATAGGAGGATTAGAGAGAGAAGGAAAACATCGGGCATCCAGCCTTAGCTCAGCGAGCTCAACAAGTTCCAACACGGATCATCGATCCAAAATTCATTCCTCCGTAGAGGCAATTCAAGACAACCTAAGGATATATTTTAACCATGGCTAAGCATTCTCTACTCTTTTCAGAATAAAACCTACTAATCTACTCAGGGTATCAAGTAAACATGGCGACAAGCGGAAAGGTAAAGGTGTGTCAATCGACACGCTAGCTACTGGATTAAAACAGCATGCATGTTTATAAACAATAAAATATAATGACTTTGAAAATATAGGATCAACATGATCAAGAAAAAGGGGCATGCCTTTGTTGACGAGTTGGTCTTCTTCTGCAGGAACTTGACCTTACCCAACTTCGCTACTTCCTATTCGTCGCGACAGCAATAAAGTGCAAGGCAAATAAATATAAATCCAAATTAAATATCAAATGGAAATACCAGAAGAATAGCGCTAGCAGGGTTGGATAGGTGTCAAAGGACAAAGGTGAAGGGATAGGATTGTCGAAAGACAACTAGGAAGGTGTGAGATTATATATCTCAACCAGATAGAGTACATGTACTTGAAAGATGGTCTTCCGGATCAGATCATTCTGGAAAAAGGATAGATTTATGGAGGATAGAATTTGCATGTAAAAGGACTAAAGTTAATCCACATACGAGATAGGGATAGATATGTGACTGGGAACAATATATGGTTGATGACAACAATAGCACAACCATATGATTAAACATGGAAACCCGATATACTAGTAAAATAAGCATAACCTATCGTACTAGTAGACAAGCAAGGTCCTGGCATGCTAGTCGGTTAGAAATGATAATAGACGGCATGATAATCTATATGAACATATAATTAGACATCATGTAACAAACTAGATAGACTAGGCATGAAATAGAAATTAGGCAAGGCATAGCATAGCACCAAACATATAATCATGCAATTACAATTTAATAACAATCATTAATAATGTAGACTGTGATTAAACTATATGACCAATTAACAACTAGCATCTACATCACATGCATCATACAATCTATGACATAACATTAACTCTACTCATGCTATTGTGTACGTACAATGCAGCAATCAACCTACACATAACAATAACAATATTTTAGTAAAGAATGATTATTAGCAACATATATGCATATATTATAATCGATACCTAAAGGTTAACCATGTACGTGTGAGTATACACCACCTTATGGAAGTGTAACATAAGATATCAAGCTATGCATACTAGTACATACATATTATATGTCCATCAACTAACATAAGATATGATTAAATAATAATAATTCAGTAAGGGATTATTATTCTAACATGTAGATTGTCAACAATATTAAGTCTAATTATATATATATCTCTATATGCAACATAAAGTCATATTGAACATGTGCAACTTAATCGTGTTTAAACAGACAATTAAATTATACACATAAATAAAATAATGTGTCAACCATTGCATGACGGATTATTATCTAAAACATGGATTAGCCTATGTATATATGCATAAATATATACACATAGCTGCATATGTAAACCACATGAAATGCATCAAACAAATATGAGACATGTGTGTGATCTTAACCATATTATACATAGAGGTTACTATTATGACTAAATATTTTACAACACCATTAGTTAAAATAGGAAGCATCTATATATATAATAACTTTATATTTTGCATAACGTCATGTCATACTTCTATTTAAATCTACACATATATATCTTATCATATTATCTACACATGGTGACATGGGAATCATAACATGTTTACTAAACAATCATCATCATGTGTGATTAAAGACACTAACATGCTAGTAAGCAACCTTATGCCATATACAATAATGTATTACTATCTATTATATTTGAGTAGGTGGTGATGGTCACATTATACAAAGATCAACTACCATATGATATGTCATATTAATATTCGCTTAGTAAGATTATGCTTCTACTGTTATAAGTTATATGCAATATTAGGTTCGGTTATATATTGTATAACACAATATATGTGAACATACATAAGATCATGCAATATGAATCTTATTAAATATGAACAAATTTATCCGCAATAAAGACAAGATTGAACTAACATGTTGAACTACCTCATGTCTACTAACTATTAAAACCGAATTATATTGTATATGCGTATGTTATATTCAACTATACAAACATGCAACATGTAGCTATATGGATGAATAAACCTAGTATTGAACTAAACATGATTGATCACATGATGAATTCTAAGCATTAACATTACATAAATAGAAGCAATGACTATATAAGAACTAAGCATATAAATATATGAAACTATAGTCTAACATAACATTCAATTTAATTTGGTGATCAAGCAATAATGAAGAACATTATAGATGAACATAGGGTGATGCGAGTGATTTCAAACAAGGATTAATGGTGTAAAATAATGTCATGATGCACCACAAGATGATAGGAGATTAACTATATGGGTGGGGACGACGTTCGCAACATGAAACGGTTGGAACTGGACATAGATCAGTTTTGGACAGACCGGAGGATTTTGGACGCTGCATGATGCTCGCTCAACGAAATTGCAATCTGCCAATTGGGTTAGAAACTAGACACACAGAGGTAGAATCTTACCAAAGGGTTTTGGAGAATTCTTACCGAGTCAACAGGAAAAGATCAGACAAGTTAGATGTTTTACAGATTGAATCTGGACATCCACGGACAGCACATCGGAGACGGATCAATTCCCGCCAAACGGCTATATGGATCAAGGTGAAAATTTACAGAGATGCTCATAGATACCTAAGGCACAACTTTACCAAAGGGATTCTTCAAAGACTCAATGGATCAATGGGGAAGAGGTGATAATGCCACTGTACCGTTCGTGTAGTCAAATCTACACACGAACAACAGAAAATCTGGATGCACACGCAGAAAATCTGGGTGCAAAAAGCACGTTAGTATTTGGAGATTTCCTGATGACTGTACCGTTGGATCTTCACCAAATTTTGTAGAGAGGTAGAGGGAAAGGTTAAGAACAATCTCACCGAAGGGATTTGCCAAAAGATGTTCGACGCAACGGGAATTGGGAAAACACTGAGGCAATATGTGCTGTTTAAAAACTGCAAGGAGGCAAAGAGGGGGTGGCGGCTGTTTGGGGGGTTTGGGGGCTAGGGTTTCATGGGAAAAGAGTGTGGGGGAGTGGGGAAAAGGTGGGAGGGGTGTGGGGTATTTATAGGAAGGTTAGGGAAAATAGATTTATGTCAAACCATATTGGAAAAGAGGTGGTGACGCATGGTGCGCTACGCAGCACTCGCCAGGGTGGTTGCTCAAGGGAGGAATGAGAGACGGGATGTCGGGTGGGGATGAGCCGGGATGGTGGCCATAAAGGAAAGGAGGAAAGAAAAGGAGAAAAAAAATAAAAACAAAGAATAGTAGAGCGTTATTGAATATCAAAGGAACTCTGAAAATTCTAAGAAAAACTCTGGAGACATATTCCAAGTTTGAAAACAACTCAAACTCAAGTTGTATTAACTCAAATTAACTCCGGTCCAATTTGTGAAATTCCAATTAGCTTTAATTAATTAGAGAATAAATAACAAAATTTTTTGGCTCTGATTTTTAAATAAAAGATTTTGAAAAGCTCTGAAAATCAGGATGTTACACACATGTGTGGCCTAACCAAGTTATGTCCATGACCGGGACGCGGCTATTTGAATAGATTTTTAACACTCTGTAGAGATTGTATGGCTTTACCCACAAGATGTTGTTATCTCTTGATGCCAAGCGCTATGAGTACACTTCACGAGGTGTACCGACGGGGATAACACAATGAAACTTTTCATCCACTTAGCCCTAATGACGAACCCGCCAGATGAGCCAATCTCGCACTGCTTGTTAAACCATGCCACAATGCAAACCCGTCTTTGTGTCGAACAACTTCCTACGCTAAACCATGAGAAGGCTCCCTAGAGTCTAACCACTCTCTGCACTTTACACCTATTGCCTACGGGTTCGCACGTTAGTACCAAGTAGAATACTTGGCCAAGTCCTTCCCATATAGGACATGTGGACGTACAATATAAACTTGGCTGAGTGGCACTTAGATTCGGTCCTTAACTGACCCAAGCAAGACTCCGATAGATGCCAAGTCACCCCCGACTGGATCACCACTAATGCCACATAAGGGATCCTCACATTGACAACCTTTCTCCCCAACACCTCCATATATTTCTCACCCGGATCTAGAACAACTCCAGTTTAATTTAGGGTTTTTTTGGAAACCATTTTCCAAACCCTTTTCCCAGGACAGTGAACACCTCCCTGAGGTTCCATCCCACACAAGATCAAGGATTTTGTGACATATATCAAAAGTTACTTTTCCAGGGGTGGCAATAGCTTAAGCTACTATACCCTAAGTTTCCAACGGAATCACCGTCCCTCTAGAGGGATTATTGCTAAGGCGACAAGGGAGATGTATTGACGGTATGCAATAATAGGTCGTATTTATTCTAATATGAAAATAAGGGTGGTATCAACATAGCATGCAAGTTTTGCAATCAACATAGTTAAATTTGCAAGTATAGGGTTCAACATGATCAAGGTGGGGATGCTTGCCTGGTGAGTTGGGGTACTAACATTCCTCCTAGTAATGGTTTTGTGGAAATTCGGGATCCTCCTCGATAGAATCCGGTGCGTCGGTAACTACATGTTAAAAAAGAACGGCGAATAGACAGCGATGTCGAGAACTCCAAACAAGAACCAAATGGTGCATATGATATGTTCATGACTTGAGTGTAACTTAGGAAGCATTTTCGGGTCGCTAGGGTTTTTAGGTTAAGTCGGTGATTTTCTCATACGAGGTATACAATTGTATGTATATATCATGGTCCTCCTTCTTATTAGGGTTAGCATGACCTCGACATTTTCCCTTGAGTGAGTCCAGAGAATACAAGGGTGGTAAGACCTACTTAATATCATTCTGGACTTTTACGCACTTTTTGGTGAAAGACATTTAGCTTGAAACCATAGATGTCGTAGGTGAGAGGAAAATCAAACAATTAGATTTTATTTAGAATAAAGTTGTTCATGAGGTTTCTTTTGGATATAGAGGTGCTAACTATTGTGAGGATGCTCAAGAAATATTCTAGGGTGATCTGGATTCTCTTCTAAACATGTTGGATTTTTAAAAAGAAAAATCAATTTCCTAACTATTATCAAATCTCATTTGTTTCTATCTAAAGACTTTGAAATTTCAAAAATTATCTAAATGAAGGAGGTTGGATTTATTTTTCTGAGCAGGGAACCAGAAAAATTAATCCAAGAACTAGTCAGGAAGGGCCCGAACCGGTCGAACCAGTACAAAATCGGCTCCGGATCGAACCAAACCAGTCGACTGCTGAAAAAGAGGTGACATCGGAGGTGCCTTTATCCTAGGCGCCTCCACTTAACCTGTCGTCAGGGCCGGGGGGAGGAGTCTAGGCCCACAAGTCGATGACTTGCCAGTGCTTACCACTTTGGTTTAAAAGAAAATGGGCCGGGCCCGCATGACAGTTGGAGAAGGGGCTGCGCCGCTGCTCGAGGGAGAACCCGGTGAGGTTTCTGGTGGACGGTCCGGTGAGCTTTTGGGCATTGCTGATCGGGTGGATTGCTCGAGAAATGAGAAGGGGGTTTCGGATGACGAGGAGAAGGGGAGTAGGGTGGTAGGGCTGATTTGGCTCGGGGACATCAGAATGGCCGGAATTGGAGGTAGACCGTGGCAGCGAAGGTGTTGTCGGAGAGAGATAGAGAGGGGCTGGAATGAAGGTGTGAGGGTTGAAGGAGGAGATGTGGTGAGTTCTGAGGAAGGATTTAGAGCTTGGGGTGTTGCTTTTATAGCCGGAGCTCAAGGTGCTATGTAGCTTGCGGGGGGGGAGGGGGGAGATGAGGACGACGAGAGAGGAGGTGGTCCAGCAGCCGTGGCTTGCTAGCAGGTCATGGGGAGTTCTAGGGGAGGACCCGGTGTCGGCTAGCATGGCGGCACTACTCTGAAGCAGCGTATGGCATGGGGCTGCCACTCGGGCGCATGCTGTGCATGCCCGGGGCATGCCCAGAGCGTGTCCAGCGCACACTCAATCAGCATGGGCTTGTCCGAGGTTGTCCAGCTCCTTCCCCTCGTGCACAAAGATCTCTCTAAGATAGCTTGCAGTACTAGGAGTAGGATAGAAGAGAGTGAGGGCTAGGAGGCAAGGAGAAACGTGATAGCCATAGGGATGCCACTCAGGGCATGAATCGACATTAGGGTGTCAGAGGGACAAAGGGGCTTGTCCTGGACAAAGCAGCTACCTGGTTAGCTTGTTATGAAGCTAGAGGAGCTAGGGGAAAAGGTTCATAGGTTTTCAAGCACTTAAGATGGGTCAAACCTTGAATAGTTTCAATATGGCAAATTCTTCCTAGTGATGATGCTCAGGAAACTTGTACTAGCCATAGCTATGATTTTGCATAATTGCAGTCCTAGGAGCATCTAGTTTCCTGAGGAATTTTTGTGAATTTTTCTAAGCTCCAATTTTAGGTGTTATAGTTCAGATGCAAAATTAGCTTGTGTTTTGGTATTTTAAATGTGGTCTGAAAACTTTGCCCTGGACATCACCATTTAATCTGGCGATTAGGTGTATATGGGTCCCACATATTTTATGAAATTTTTCCAGAATTTTTAGAGAGGGAA
This sequence comes from Stipa capillata, assembly GCA_019208055.1. Classification (NCBI taxonomy): domain Eukaryota; kingdom Viridiplantae; phylum Streptophyta; class Magnoliopsida; order Poales; family Poaceae; genus Stipa; species Stipa capillata. Next base: position 42,752 of record JAGXJF010000364.1, read on the forward strand.
GTTCACATAAAATAACATTATTAGGTTTTCTAGTCAAAGGAAAAGAAATTAAGAAAATGAGGTAGGATCTAGGGTTTCGAGTTGTGGGCCCCTATCTGGCATGTGGGCCCCTAGGGTGTAAAGTAGGTTGGTTTAGATGACATGCTACCAGTTTCAGGTTTTAGGGTCTTTCATTTTTGTTGGGTGTAGAGCTAGGTCAGGGTTTAGGTCAAACCAGTGAGGGAGAGGGGGATTAGGGTTTGGGGTGGATATGCATATACGTTGACCATCTTGGGAGATATTTGAGTAGGGAGTTCTTTGAGATTATTTTAGGGTGAAAGCAACTACGTATATGTACATATACGCATGGCTTCATGTTCTGGCTTTGTGGCATGAAATGATACGAGAAAAATGTAGGACAGGAATGCACATGAAAGCAATTAGGGTTTTAATAAGACCTGATGCGGGTTTTTAAAATCATGCTAATAACTCGGGCATTACAGTCTTCCTCATCAAGTTGGTACTCATAAATGGAATCAAGATCCTTGTCCCGCCTAGCTTTCATGATCCCTAGTGTAGCACTTGCATCACCATCCATAATTCTCGACCTCTTCTACCTAGAAGAGAAATTGTAGATGTCCTTCCTGACAAACCAAACCTTGTCATACCCTCCATGTTTGCACTCCATGACATCCATTATGATGTGTTTCCGAATCCCCATCGATTCCATTAATACTATTTCTGATGATCCTTTATTTTCTTATGGGATCGAAGAAATGGATGTTTGCCTAGAGATGTTAAATTGTGGTTAGCTCATCCACAACATTTTCCACAAACTAGAATCCACAATCCTTATCAAGCCTAATGCTCAGTTCAGCACGGCAGTTCTCTCAAGTCTGAGCTCTTTCCATCCTTTTTCGATCCTTGTTGTTGCTCACCTTTGGATCCTGAATCCCTTCCTCAAAGCAAACAAATCTCCTGTTGTAGATGTCTCATACTTCTTTCTCACGCCTCACAGTCTCCTTCTGGATGTTGAACCCTTTCTTTATAGCATATGAATTGTAAAACCTATTGCAGTCTTCTTCACTTTCAAAGATCATCTAAATAATATTCTAGTACTTATCTAGAGCTTCATTTCTTTCCACAATCATGAGACTCTTTTAACCAGTAACATATCTTGACTGCTTCCACAATCATGAAACTCTTTAAACCTACTATTTTCCTAACATCAATAACAAGGTGTTTCCCTCATCAGATTCCATTGACAATGATATTGTCTTGACTATAGACATACATAACAACACAAGTAGCTATATATAGTGATTTCAAACCATAACAATCTAATCTCCATACTGTTGTTGCATGCATTCAACTCTGGTGGAAAATTTCCTTTTCTTGCACCATGAAGTTCATCCATCCCAACCGCACTGCTCACAATAAGCATGAAATCAAATAACAATAACTAATAAGAGAAGAAGAATATTTTTATTGACTCCAACCTCTTGGAAATATTCCTACATTTTTCCTATAAGCAAATAAACATCATTTCAATCCTATTGGATTCAAGATGCCATGGCATTATAATAATACAATTTTTCTATTTTTGTGTTTTGGGAATCCTGTGAACCAAAAAGGCCCTTATGAAGTGTTTTGGATTCATTTATCTTAAATAAAGTTTTTGACATTAGACAATAAATTTCTTGGGATTACTTAAAAAAACACATGTTAGTAGTGTCAATTATTAATTTATGATTACTTGAAAACTTCACTTAATTATTTCCTCCTTTCTTTTCCTGATAAGCTCAAGTAATTAATGTTCCTTCTAAATGTTGGAAACAATTTTCAAATTTAAATACATTGGTACGAGATCTTTATATTTTAAACACGACAGGTGAATTAAAAAAAGAAATGAGTGTATATTAATCTACAAACAAACAAAGAATACCTTGCTATCCTAAGTGCACTAAGATAATCAACTAGGTCGTTCGAAAAAGGGACCATTTTATTCACATCATTTGCATATTTCTAGGGAAATCTTGCATCCATAGCCCCTCAGATTTGTTATTCCAGTCAACATGTGTGCTAGTTATGGAATTGGAATTCATGGTAAGCAATAAGTTTCACTTATAAATATGGTACTTTCAAAACCCAAATCTTTACTTTCAAAACCCAAATCTTTACATCAAGACTCTTTCTTAATCGGACAAATCAAAAACTAAGTGCAATTGATGTTGTTCCTGTAAGGCATTCAAGAAAAAATGAACCAGCTAATTACTACTTACTAGATTCATCACACTACAAATTTACAACTACACAACATACGTAGTAGCTAAAATACTATCTTTTATGCATCAGGTCAGCAAATATAAAGGGCAGAGAAATTAGAGGAGAGAAAATAAAAGACCATCACCATATCAATGACTTCCTGGGAAGAGAGGAACTCGAACATGCCATAACTTGCAACGACGAAGCATAGGTGGGGATTTCACCTCGGGCTCAGCGATGGCCCTAATACCCTCAGCAGCGAGGTCACCGAGATTGCGAGTGAAGGCTGTGCCTAGGCAAAGCCCGTCACGTGCCCACACACAAGGCGGATCCCCTTCATCGGCCAACCACCCTTCCGTCTCCAGGTCACACACGCCCTCCGCCTGCTCGACTGAGATCACCAGTGCACCGCACGTCTTGACCCGTGCGTGCTCGTCGGCACCGAACGGCGTCTCATCCCATGACAGCTCCTCCGTCACAACGCGGCCCCGCACCACACTGCAGCGGCATTGGAAGCGGAGGTTGCGGCAGCGCTGGCAGGGACGGACTTTGCGGCAGCGCTGGCAGGGACGGACGTTGCGGCAGCGCTGGCAGGGACGGACGTTGCGGCGCCAGTGATGAGGCAAGTCAGTACGGGTCGTTGTCCTCGGCTCCATGGTGGGGTTGGACGTGGAGCTTGCGGCAGCAGCGCTCGAGCCTAGAGGACGATCACGGCGGAGCTTCCCACAGATGCAGCGCCGCCGCACGAGTCAACTCATTCAAGGGGGCGATTGTTAGGGCCTAGGTGATGGTCTCTGGTCGAGTGGGTATGGATCTGGGCTTCGGGCCCTTAAACATCCTCACGAAAAACTTCAGGACAGCTCTAAGATTCGTGCAAAAAATAAATCAGAATAGTATAGAAGAACTTCTCGGAAAAAAAAATTATGAGAACTCATGTCCATGTGTTTGTTTGGATTTTTGTGATCTGGTACTCTGGTTCAAATTTGCAAGCTTGGAACTGAACAGCAATCCATGTCAGTAACTCAGTATGGTCCTCTTATGGTTGAGACAGTGAGTCAGTAGGCAATCTGTGTGAGGTAAAACTCGTGCATATTTTAGAAGGTAAACTGACCAGATATTCTTAGCTGTCCCTGACACCACCCTGCCGTATTAATAACATGACATAGTTTCCATTTTGGCGGCTGGGAAATGTACACTTTGTGGGTACACGGCAAGGATATAGAGTTACTATTGGGGCTTGATCCCATGGCACTCTAGACACCTTTTGGGGCTCGACTCCTTTTACTGAGTAATAAACATCGTTAACAAAGCAAGCTAAGTGCATGGCCATCTATGAAAACGAAGTATCAGCCTAATGCTATTTTCTCCCTCCATCACATAGTTGCTACTCTGCAGCCTGCACCCTGACTCTCTTCCGCCCCAAAAGTCTACACACAAGACCTTGAAGAAAGCCTGTAACTCCAATTAAGGGTCTTTTTGAAACTCAAGATTCTAAAAACATATGAATCAGAAAAATATAGAATTTTGATGTCTTCAATCTTGAATCCTATAAGAAACCAAAACACATGAAAGTGTAAAAATGCCTCTTCAAATGTTTCACATGAATTGTATATGGTTTGAAGAGAGACAGTTGCATACGAGACACAAAGAAAAATATATATGAAGTCTAACTTTTTGCTAGAAATTCTATGGAACTGGAGAGTACTAAAGCAATCCATATGATTTTTAGTGGTTTCATTCCTTTGATCCAAAGGACTTCTACGGGAAAATATCCTATGAATTGGAATCCTATAGAATATATTCATATGCAAATCCTTCAATCCAAACAGGCCCTAAGAATTTTTTCGGACCTTCTCTTTGTTCCTTGCGTAGACCTTGAAACATGAGAGAATTCCATATATACCACTTAAAATTTGATCAGTTTTAAATATGCCATTGAAAAAATCCATCTTCCAAATATGCCACTGAAATTTTGCACCGGTTTTATATGTGCCATTGACGTTAGTTGACAGCTGGTTACCCGTTAAGTGGCTAATGAAAAGATAGTTTTGCCCTTTGTGTCAGCTTTCATATAAACCACTTTGTAGTAAATGTTAAATGCTATAAAAATTTCAAGAAAATTTTCTCTAACATATGTAAAAACATGCCCACAAACATAGATACTATATTTACTACAAAGTGGCATATATGAAAGACAACACAAAGGGAAAAACTATCATTTCAATAGCCATTTTATAGTCAACTAACGGTCAACTGACGTCAATGGCATATATGGAATCGGTGTAAAATTTCGGTGGCATACTTGGAAGAGGGACTTTTTCAGTGGTATATTTGAAACCGGTCAAATTTTGAGTGGCATATATGGAATTCTCTCAACATTTAAATGGTCCATACACCACACAAGTTCAGACATTACTGGTAAACAAAACCCAAAGACATAGAGCGATAATATCTAGCATAGTTCTGTAATTTCCTCCTCGCCTCTACCTACTATATTGGCCGAAATATGCCAGATGCACTTCGCTGGTACAGACCGCCACCCAGCACCGTGCTTCTTTGGTGGAGTCTTTATCTCTATCTGATCCCAGACTTCACCCGCTCACAACCTGCCTTGGATCTCGTTGCGCCTCGATAAGACGCACGTCCCGCTTGCCCACGTGCACCTCACCAAGGCACGTCGTGCCAGCTCACCCAAACACATGTCACCACGTCGCCCTAGCACATCTTGTCGAGGCACGTCCCTGCGTCCTACAAGAATTCCGCTTTGAGTTAATGTTTCTTATTGAGAAACTAGGGGTACCTCATCTGGGACGTCATGGCGGACTTCTTCAACAGTAGTAATGTCTGCCATACACCCTCTTTATTGAAAAGCTTAAAAACCATTTAGAGAGCAAACTGATGTTTTTAATTTTAAGATCCTAGATGCCAAGGCCACCTTAATCTCGTGGCCAACATATAATGTTCCATTTGGTTAGCCGATATTTCTTTTTCTCACCGCCACATTGCCAAAAGAAGCGTGAACGGTAATAATCTAACTTTTTAAGAACCCAACATAGTATCTTAAAGAACCAAAGCATGAGCATAGGGAGGCTAGTTAGGACCGAGTTAATGAGAGTTAGTCTGGCACCTTGCGATAGATGTTTTCCTTTCCAACAACTCAGGCGCTTTTCAAAGCAATTTTCTACCTCCTTCCACTCCACATTTCGAAGTTTGTGAAAGTGTATGGGAATTCCTAAGTAGTGAAATGGGAAGGTGCCCATCTTGCGACCAAACACATGCTTTTATTGAGCCTCAAAATTGCAAGTTGCGCCAAAGCAGAATATCTCGCTTTTATGAAAATTTATTTTGAACCTAGACATCTGGTCAAACGCGCGATGGAGAAGTTTTAAGTTAACCGTCTCGTCCAAATCATGTTGAATGAATAGGATAGTGTCGTCTACATATTGCAGGACAGACAACCCCTCATCCACCAAGTGGGGAACGTCCCCTGTGATTTGACTGCTAAGTTTGGCACGTTCTATAATAATGGTGAGTATATTAGCCACCATATTAAATAAAATAGGCAAGATAGGGTCCCCCTAATGCAAGCACTTTTTTGGTTGAAAATACGTACCTATCTCATTATTAATTTTCACACTCACACTACCACCCTTAATGAATGTCTCAATCAATTTACACCATTGTGGAGAGAAACCTTTTATCCTTAAGATTTGTTGGAGAAATGACCATTTCACTTTATCATATGCTTCAAAGTCAATTTTGAAAACGACTCCATCAAGTTTATTTTTATGAAGCTCGTGCACTGTTTCGTGAAGGATAACTACTCTGTCTAAGATGTTTCACCCTGGCATGAAAGCCGATTGAGTTGGCCGGATTACTTTGTCCACTATTGAATGACTCTATTTGTACCTACATTTGTGAAGATTTTGAAGCTCACATTAAGAACGCAGATAGGTCTATATTATTGGATACAATTACCCTCTTTGATTTTTGAAAGTAGGGAAATGACCCCAAATTTTAGACTATACAAAGGGAGGTTCCCACCGTGGAGTTCATGAAACATAGCCATGAGATCATGCTTGATGACTTCCAAAACACTTGATAAACTCAGCAAGGAAGCCATCAAGTCCTAGCGATTTATTATGTTCCATTTGGAAAATGGCAGCCTTCACCTCTTTGTCGGTAAAGGGGGCAATTAAAAAATCATTTTCCTCAACCGATACCTGTGGAACATCTTCCGTATGATGCTCCATCATAGAAAATGTGTTCTCGTGGAGGACCCAAATAGGTTTTTGTCATAACTGGTAATGTAGGATTTTAAATTGTCCTCCCTAGTTAATCTCCTTCATCTTGTTCGAGACAAAAAATACGTTGTTTTTGGTGCTTACCATTAGAAACCAGATGGAAATACTTTGTAATATTGTCGCCATTGAGGATATGTTGCTCATTGGTACCATTTAATCTCTTCCTCCCTTAGAAGGTGAACCAGGATATCGAATGCGTCATGTTTGTCAGAAAACTCTTGTGCCGAAAGGCCCACAGTTTCTGATTTAATATCCAAGTCGTCAACTATTGCTAATAACCTTTTCTTTTCTTTTTTATAACATCTTCTGGTATGTTTCACCTAACCCCTTAATTGTTGTCGTAGACAACAAATTTTGAATTGCCAACGTGACATGGGAGAATGCCCATTTGGTTGATCATTCTAGCACAAGGAGATCATGTCCAAGAATCCTTCCATTGTAAACCCGCCAAGTTCAAATTTAAATAGGGGCTGATTATGTGTATGCTCTGTTGTACCTGTATCCAGTAAAAGAGGAGTATGATCTGAGCAAAACTGCCCTAAAGCTTGTATGGAGACTATTGGGTATTTGTCTTTCCAATCTGTGCAGGCAAGCACTCAGTCAAGCTTCTTAAGGGTGGGATTATCGCCTGGACCTGGCCATGTAAATTGTCTCCCAGTTAGAGCAATATCCCGGAGGTCCAGACCATCAACAATCGCATTAAAGAGGAATGGCCACCTCGGGCCATAGTGACATTTATTATTATTTTTTGTCAGCTTTGCGGATGATACTAGAATCAGCACCTAATAATATGGGATCGGTCTCAATGCAACAAGTATTAACAAGCTCAGTCAGAAAATTTCCTTTGAACTGTCACCAATTTGAATATGTCTGATTGTTTCGGAGGGAAAATTTAACAAAAAACTATCCTTCTACGATATGTGCAATGTCGAATATTAACATATCTATGCCTAACAAAATTCCTCTAGACATTCCCTTACAAGGCAAACAATGCCAGAGGTAGTCACGGCCAGCACACGTATGATCAAGAGAAGTACGTGTGAAAGCCATCTTCCATGTCGCGATGATAGCCAAAAAATATAAATTATAGTGGTAACCAAATCCTTAATATGCCTTATTTCAGCCAAGTCTCCTAGACCTCTGCTATTCCAAAAAATACCTCTCATTTGGAAGATTAATTTTTGAGTTTGGATGACTTGACCTTGTGCTGTACTTTTTCCTTTTTTTTCCTTTTGTTCACCAGATGTTGCGGGGAATATCCTGATAATACATAGTATCAATCAGCCCCTCATCCAAATCCTCATGGACGACAGTGCCACAGATATTTTTTAACATCTCGGTTGTCATGACATTGGCCGCCTCATTATCATCGTTTTCAAGCACGGAGTTTTCTAGAGATTCGGAACTACATGTCAAAGATGACTGTCGCAACCGGTCGATTTCTTTTGATTTGAGGCCTTTAATAGACAAGGCTATCTCCTCTTCGTTTCTACCCACCGAAATGCCCACCTTACCCATACTTGACGTAATAAACTTGTCGGGTAAAGAAATAAAAGACTTATAAAGGGGACTGGGTTTACCTGCAAGGAAATCAAGGTTGTGTGCTGCAGCCCAACGCATGGCTTTAGCCATGGTATCCTCCTCTACAGCTGAAATACCAGACGTAGGCACCATGTGGAGATGAGCATAGCACCATATCTCCGGCATCCTGGATTCACCTCCACTTGCAGCTAGCTGTAGCAAGGCTCCTCCATTTGCCACCACAGGTGGCTGTTCAGCTAGCTTGGAGTAGGCTCCAGCCAAGGGGAGTGGCACTGGCTAGACAGCCACCCCTTGGAAGTCACGACTGCTTTCTCTGGTTGGGCAGCGGCTGTAGGTGCAGTCAACGCCTGCATGGGGGCGGGCAAAGCTTGGAGGGGAGCTGCCCCCTTGGCAATCAGCAGCTGGTGTCCAACAGTGGATGCATAGACATCCGAAGTAGCTAGAAACGACAACAACATCTCAGCTTGCTGCTCCTCAACTAGCGGCGCAAATTTGTTTTCGTCGATCAGAATTGGCGGTGAACCTGTTGTAAATGTACGGCATTGAAAAAGTTACCTTTGGAGTAATTCACTTGTCCGAGCTCACCTGCGAAATAGGAATGGCCTCCATAGGAGGTGAGCTCATTGGGTTATCTTGAGATGCCTTCGATGTATTTTTTGAATGCTTGCTCGCCCTATCTCATCACATTGCTCATCATCAAATAAGTCATCATCATCCTCATTAAATTTAGCATCATCCATGTTACAATTACCAGCATCTGTGGAATTCTGATCTTCAACTTGGATGAAAATTTTATAATAGACATCACTGACAACCACATCGACAAAGCTAGGAATTAACTTTTGATCAATAACTCTGACCTGAATACGAACAATACCGTGTCTCTTGGTGCTGACCAGGTCTACAACCTCAGTGATGCCAACCGTAGAACCAAGCATGCATTGAGACAAATAATCATGGGGCTCATAGGAAATACCGTACATCTAAATCCAAACCTTGCCCAAGTTGAATAAGCCTTGGATCTCATCCAGATTCCATTCCTCAAATAAAAGAGAAACTCCGTCCTGGAGCTTGGACTTAATGTCACCAATGCGAACAAGTCTCTTGAGCTCGATGGGATTTAGAAAAGAGATTAAAAAGGAATTGTCACCTTGCTCCCTAACGTCCAATTGCCAAGTGACTAGTGTGATCAGACTCATTTCTTTTTGCATAGTCAGTGCATCAATGGAGCCACCTTTGATCACCATTTGTTGGTTTCTTACCCGAACCGGGAATGTAAAAGAAACCCGCGTTATCGGTGGCATAACCACAAAGAGATGCTACCAGTTTTGGCAATTTCAGCATCAGACAGTTGACATGATCACTATTGTCGCAAATATCACAGGCTAGTGCAACAATGCATGTGGAGTCATCATGGCCCTTCCATTTGCATCTTTTGCACCTCAGCTTGGATCTTTAAGGGCAAGTCCAGCATGCCACCGTTCACTTCCACGATAGCTAGAATAGGGTAGAAACGAGAAAAACATCGCTCCAGCAGCTCCCTGACTGCCTCCTCGACTATCGGCGCTCCCCGAAATCGTGCTCCCTCTCCCCTACCTTTTGGGGCAGCGGAGGCTCCCCGATCCACGTGACGGCGCCAACAGCTCCCTCCGAAAGTGTTCTTCCCGCCACCACGCTGCTGCCTCCCTTTCTCAGGTTCGTCACTTTGCCCCATTTTTCTCAGATCGAGATTGAGAGAGAGAGAGAGAGATGGCCACCGTCGTCGTCGATCTAGAGCAGGAGCGCTTGCGGGGTGAGGTAGAGGAGCAGCTCCGGGGTCCGGGAGGAGGAGGGAGGCGGAGGAGCATGGGGGTGGCTGCTGCGCGGCAAGCCGAGGGCGACGGCGGTGGGGTGGTGGGCGCAGGACGCGGCGTAGCCGGCGGCGACGGCAGCGGGGTGGTTGGGGTGCTGGCGACGCACGCGCGGGCTTGGGGGCGGCGGAGCATGGCGAGGCACGGCTAGGCGGCGGCGAGGCATGGCTGGGCTTGGGGGCGGCGGAGCCTGGCACTGGCGCTAGAGGCGGAGATGCCGGCGCTGCGCATGGAGGCAAATATGCCGGCGCTAGAGGCAGAGAGGAGTGAAGCCGGTGCTGTGCACGGGGGCGCCTGATTGATGTGATTTTGAAGGTTATACAGGGCATATGATTGCTGTGGTTTTGTTCATCCTGCTGATTGCTACTGCACTGGTTGCTGATTGCTACTGCTGCTTGCTGATTGCTGTGATTTTTTTATTGCTTGCAGTTGCTAATGCACTGACTGCAATTGCTTCATGATATCTAGATGTCTATGCTGTCGCTGCTAGATTTTTTTGTTGCTTCTCATATATATGTATCCGTGTTGATGCAGATTGTTGTGATGGATAATCAACAATATTATGACCTTTTGCAAAGCAATGTCGGATTGAATGATTTGAATTAGAGTGAATCACAACAAGTCGATCTCGATGGACGTGAACAATCTACCCCTCCCATGAAAGCAAGCTCGAAGAGACAAAAAAACTTCAGCGTGCTTGAAGACGAGGCTTTGGTGGATGCATACCTCGAGATAAGTCAGGATCCAGTCATAGGAGTCAACCAACCTCGTGCTTGTTATTGGAAAAGAGTCCATGATTACTTCCATGCCAACAAGAAAGAAGAATCGGATCGAACTCAAAGTTCTCTCCAACACTGTTGGGCTGTTATTCAAGAACAAGTGAATAGGTTTTGTGCATGTTATGCCCAGATTTTGAATAGAAACCAAAGTGGGATGACACAAAAAGATAAGGTAAGAATCTATGCTTTGCACGGTTTATGTTCATGTGTTCTGTTTTTTTCTACTAATACATATGTACTAACGTAGGTAACTCAGGCATGTATTAAGTACCGGGAAGATGACAAGGGAAAGAAATCATTTGGATTGATGCATTGCTATGAAAAATTGGAAAAAGCCGAGAAGTGGACATCTCGGTTGACTCCCAAAAAACAAAAGACGACCTCCATGGCTACTCCGGGTTCATCTGCTCTTAGTACAAATGCTAGTGAGTTCGAGGATGAAGCTACATCTCCCTCCAAAGATGTTCCCACAACAAGACCAATTGGTAACAAGGCGGCAAAACAACTATTACGACGAGGTAAAAGTTCTACCTCTACAGGAAGTAGTGTCATGGAGGCATTTGGTGGTATGTTATCGGCTAGGGAGGTGAAGAGACAAGAGCGCTTTGATCTTGCTATTGCAATGGACCAACAAATAGAAGAACAAAGGTTGGTAGAAGAAAGGAAAAAAGATTGCAATAGAAGAAAAAAGGGTGGCATTAGAAAAAGAAAAGATACAACTCAAGAGAATGATGGAAGAACATCAAATAATTAACATGGACCTTAGTGGCATGGACGAGCAACAACAAGAATACTACAGGATGAGGCGGAGTCAGATCATCAGTGCACATCGCAACTCATTGGATTGAGCTTCACTATTTGTTGTATGAACCGTTTGGATTATAAACTATGTGTTGTATGAAATAGTTGCTCAACTATATCAAAAAAATAGTTGTAGAAAATAAAATAGTACCGCTTACACCCCTCCATAATTTAAAAACATTACACCCCTCCATAAATTAAAATGACTACACAGACTACATTATTACTACCTCTTACATGAGCTACATTTCTCCTCGGATCTGCCATAGGTGCTCAACTAGATCAAGTTGACGCTGACAGTGAACTTGTTTGTTTCGAATATCACTATGAACTTGAAGAAACTGAGAAAATGAAGTTGTATGTTGGCGAGAAACTGTCACTCTTTCTCCCATGTAGTCATAGTTGTAGTCTTCAGGGTTTTCATGCTCATTTGCAATTATCATGTTATGCATAATGATACAAGCTGTCATGATATCTTTGAGTGTCTCTTGATCCCAATACTTTACTGGTCCACAAATAATGGCAAAACGAGATTGTAGAACTCCAAAGGCTCGTTCGACATCCTTCCTAGCACCTTCTTGAAATTGGGAGAAATTTTTGTTCTTTTGCCCTATTGGATTTGATATTGTCTTCACAAATGTGGCCCATTGCGGATATATGCCATCTGCAAGGTAATACCCCATTTCGTAGCTATGACCATTGATGTTATAATTCACTTCAGGAGCTTGCCTTTCGGCTAGCCTTGCAAACACAGGGAACGGTGAAGAACATTTATACATTGTGAGATCCTGGTAAACCAAAGAAGGAATGCCAAATCCAAAGATCTTGTAAAGCAATGGCTTCAAGAATGATTGTGGGTTCACGGACATGGCCAACAAAAAAACCATGGTATGCTGTAGGGCAATTTTTCCACTGCCAATGCATGCAATCTATGCTCCCTAGCATACTTGGAACCCCATTTGCTCTCCAATTGCAATTAATCTAGCAGTATCTTCTGCATTTGGAGATCTCAGGTACTGCTCACCAAAGACCTCAATCACAGCTTGCACAAATTTTCCAAGAGTTTCTAAAGCGGTGCTCTTTGCTAGTCGACAATAATCATCGGTAGCATCAGCTGGTAGTCCATAAGCTAGCATTCGGAATGCCGTGGTGAACTTTGCAAAGGATGTAACCCAAAAATGCCAGCGTTATTTCTTTTTTGCTCAAAATACCTATCATGTTGCTGTATAGCACCCGTTATGCGTTGAAAAAGAGGACGATGCATTCTAAACCTGCGCGGAAAAAATGAATGAGACACGAAGATCAACCAGTAAGGCAAAAAAGAAACAAATGCATCAATTGCAAACCTGCGGCGAAACACCCTTGGTGGGTAGGTAGCGTTCTCTGCAAAGTAGTCTTTGTAGAGTCTGAGATAACCTTCGGCACTCTCGCGATCAATGCTTTGACGTCCCGCCACTGAACCGCCATGGCGTGGAGCCAGGCCCGTCGATGAGCATGTGCGAGCTGGGCGACCGCACAGGGCCCCCAAAGTGCAGTTATGTGTCATTAGAGATATACTTAATCAGTTAATCGGAGAGAAAAAAGCCCAGCTGACCCGTTCGCCCGCCTGTTCATCTACAGCGTACCGGCGTTCCAACTTCTGAGTGGTCGAGGGCGAGTGGCGAGCGTCCTAATATTAATGTTTAGCGTCCGAGTGACCCGTTACTCTTTTTAGCATTAATGTTAAATATATTTCTAAATATTGTACGAACACATATTGGAGTTATATAATTATGTGAAAATATGCTTTAGTTATATAAATTATATAAATTTTAGGGCTCCATTTTACATTTCACCCTAGGGCCCCAAATTCCTGGAGACGGCCCTGCGTGAAGCATCCAACCGCTCTTGTTCTTCCTCTGCTATGACTGCAGCCATCATGAGTTCCTCTTCGTCGGACGAGGAATCCAAGCATAATCGTCGGGCCAAGCTTCTCATTTTGTTGTGGAGAGATGACAGAGAGATAGGGAAGAGATGTGAAAGAGGAGACAAAACCAGGGATGTGTGAGAGAGATATAAGAGATGATCTCGTATATATAGACCTGAAAACTAGCCGTTGGAGATACAACTGTTTGAATTATTACCGTTACAAATGTTAGTTACAGGATATTATTAAAATATATGTGAGTGGACTATAGGGAAGATGGTTTAGGGGACACTACCCCAGAAAACACTTTCTCTGCACCATCACCACTGACGGGCACAAAGAGACCCGTCGCTGATTAAATAAATCCCTGACGGGCGCATACGGCCCCGTCAGAGATGGTCGCGCTCTGGAGGAGGCGACGAACTTCTACTGACGGGCACAAACAAGCCCCGTCAATAAAAGTGGGCACGGAATGCCAACCTGGACTCTCCACTGACGCGATGCTTCACTGACGGGCACTTTACAAAGTACCCGTGTGTAATGGTACCAATATCGCTGACGGGCAACCTTACGCCCGTCAGTAGAAGTAAGAAGGGTGGTCCACCCTGTCTTTTCCCCTGACACGTAATGTCACTGACGAGTCTTATTACTTCGCCCGTCAGTGAATATCTTGACATCGGAAAAAAAATTTAGCGCACGAGCCTGTCCCGAGCACAGCGCCCACGCCCACGGGCCCGGGCCGCGCACAGGACCGGCCAGAGGCCTATCCCGAGCACAGCGCCCAGGCCCACGAGCCCAGGCCGCGCAAGGGACCGGCCGAGGCTCCATGTATTAGTGACAGTAGTGAGGACTTCGAAAGGACCACGCGCAGCTGCCCTTTTAAACAAGTCCGCGCGCTGCTCGCTCGGCGAGGTGGGACAAAACATTGCAGTACCTCTGGGGTTGCGTTAGCACTGACGGGCGTCCCATAGATGCCCGTCAGCAGAAGTACTTCGGCTGACGGGTTTTATTAATAATGCCCGTCAGTGGTGGTAGCTAGGGTTATGGAGCAATGTACTTCTGCTGACGGGTTTTATTAATAATGCCCGTCAGTGGTGGTAGCTAGGGTTATGGAGCAATGTATTTCTGCTGACGGGTTCTGTTACTTCGCCCGTCAGTGAATATCTTCACATCGGAAAAAAAATTTGGCTCACGAGCCTATCCCGAGCACAGCGCCCAGGCCCACGGGCCAGGGCCACGCAGGGGACCGGCCAGAGGCCTATCCCGAGCACAGCGCCCAGGCCCACGAGCCCAGGCCGCGCAAGGGACCGGCCGAGGCTCGATGTATCAGTGACAGTAGTGAGGATTTCGAACAAGCCACGCGCAGCTGCCCTTATAAACAAGTCCGCGCGCAGGTCGCTCGGCGAGGTGGGACAAAACATTGCGGTACCTCTGGTTGTTGCATTACCACTGACGGGCTTTCCATAGATGCCCGTCAGCAGAAGTACTTCTGCTGACGGGTTTTATTAATGCTGCCCGTCAGTGGTGGTGGCGTGATCACTGACAGGCCTCCCATGGTTGCCCGTCAGTGATTGTTTGGGATCCTTATCACTGACGGGCGTAGTATAGTCTGCCCGTCAGTGATAACACTGGAACTCCTTAAAACTGTTCGCCGCCGGCAGCTGGCCGGTGAGCTCGCGCGCCTCAACACGGCCAGCTGCGCAGCTTCGGCGATTTTGCTTCCGGATGGCCAGCTGCTGCTCCTCCTCCTCCCTCTCCTCCCTCCCTCTCCTCCCTAGCTCCCTCCTCATCTAGGTCTAGATCTAGATCTAGATCTAGATCCTCCCTCCCTCTCCCCTCCCTCCCTCACTCCCTTCCTCTCCTCCTCCCTCCATTAATTAATCCTCTCCTTCCTCCCTCCCTCCCTCTCCTCCTCCCTCCTTCCCTCCCTTCTCCTCCCTAAATACACAATCTATATCTTGATAGATCTAGCTCTTTTAACCCTCCTCCCTCCCTCCTCTCTTCCCTCCCCTCTCTTAATTTCCTCCCTTCTCCTCCTCCCTCTCCGTACCCTATTTCGAAGGCTAGCGAGCGACTTCTATTTGGTACGATATAATACATGAAAGAAAATAATAAATTTTGTGATTACTTTATTAATTTGGATTATACTCAATCAGTTTGTTGTTGTAGGGATCGATGGATCGAAGTTGGATGTACGGCGAAAGGGCAACACGGAGTTTCGTCAATACTCTGAATGGGTTTCTAGATGTGGCCGAGGAAGATAGGGAGAAAAAGGGTGCGAACAAGATGCGTTGTCCGTGTTCCGTATGCAAGAACACGATAATGTTCAGGGAGAGAGGCATGCTGCAGCTACACTTGTTGACTAAAGGTTTCATGGAAGGTTATACACGTTGGACAAGTCACGGTGAGGAGGAGACAGAAATTTTAGCTACTCGTGAATGTTTAGAAGAAGAGGCCAGACATGGAGACGCAGAAGTAGATGAAGACCATATTTCGGAATGTAGGGACCACTTGACGGGGGAGGCGGGGAACAATTTGGCTGAAATGTTGAGGGACAGTCACATGGCGGACCAGGTGGTCGAAGACCCCGAGGATGAAAGAGAGGTCGCAAAGTTTGCGAAACTGATAGAAGACTCGACAAAACCGCTGTATCCCACCTGCGATCCTGAGCACACGCGTCTGTCAGTCACGCTAGAACTTCTAAGGATCAAGGCGGCCCACAACTGTCCGGACGCAAGCTTCGATGAGATACTGGCTTACCTCGCGACGGTTTTTCCAAAGGAGAACGTGTTGCCTACGAGCACCGAGGAAGCCAAGAAGGTGGTCTGCCCACTTGGATTGGATGTAGAGAGACTCCACGCTTGCCGAAATGACTGCATTATTTATCGCAGGGAGTATAGAGAGCTGGACAAATGTCCGGTGTGCAACACATCTCGATATAAGCGGGGCAGAAGCCAAGACGATGACGAGGAAGAAGTGACGAGTGGTGCCCCCGCAAAGGTTGTATGGTACCTTCCAGTCCTCCCCCGTCTGAAGCGTTTATTCGGTAACAAGAAGGAGGCAAAGCTGATGCGTTGGCACGAAGAGGGGAGAAGAAAGGACAGGGTGTTGAGACACCCAGCCGATGCTTGTCAGTGGAGGGCAATCGACGCCGAATACCCAGATTTCGGTAGTGATCCGAGGAATATCAGGTTCGGTATGAGTACGGACGGAATAAATCCATTCGGCAACATGAGCAGTAGACACAGCACATGGCCCGTTGTTCTTTGGATCTATAACCTCCCTCCGTGGTTGTGCATGAAGCGGAAGTACATGCACCTGTCTACTCTCATTCAAGGGCCAAAACAACCTGGAATGGATCTCAACGTGTATCTACAGCTACTGAAGGATGAGCTAGCTACGCTGTGGGAAGAAGGGGCTCAGGTCTGGGACGCGGACAGAGAAGAGTTCTTCACTCTGAAAGGCCTGCTGTTCACAACGGTGCAAGATTATCCCACGTACGGGAACAACGCGTGTCAGTGCACCAAAGGATACGAGGCATGTGTTAGGTGCATGGAAGAAATGACGAGTGTTTTCTTAGAGGGCTCTAGAAAAATCGTGTTCATGGGACACCGAAGGTGGCTCACCATGAACGACCCATGGAGAGAGGACACGAAAAGGTTCGACGGAACAAAAGAAATCCGTCCGAAGCCTCGCGAGAAGACCGGACAAGAAATCTACGATCTCTTGAATGAAATGGATGAAGTTGAGCCAGGGAAAGGAAAGAAACAACCGCCGGTAAAGGGCGTCTGGAAAAGAAAATCTGTTTTCTGGGAACTGCCTTACTGGCCTCACCTAGACACACGTCATAGCATTGATGTAATGCATGTTGAGAAAAATGTCTGCGACAGCTTGCTAGGTCTCTTGCTCAATATTTCGGACAAGACAAAGGATGGGCCGAAGGCACGAGCAGACATGCAACATATGAATATAAGACCTGAGCTGTGGGCAACCAGAGAAACGACCAAGACGGGGAAGAATGGTATCAGAGTCAAGACCAGCTGTCCTGCTGCCTGCTACACTCTGAGTAGAGACGAGCTCCATAGCCTCTGTGAATGCCTCTATGGTGTCAAAGTTTCTTCGGGTTACTCCGCAAACATCCGGAAACTTGTTGACATGAAGACTCATCGACTGATTGGCATGAAGTCTCATGACTGCCACGTGATGATCACACAGATACTGCCTGTCGCAATTAGGGGTATCATGGAGCCAGGTGTCCGCAAGACGATCACGGATCTTTGTAACTTCTTCAACACTATCTGTCAGAAGTCAATCACGGTGCAACGCTGCCTGAAACTGAAGGCCGAGATCACTGTCATACTATGCGAACTTGAGATGTATTTCCCTCCAGCATTCTTCGATGTCATGGTACATCTTATGATCCATATCGTTCCGGAGATACTGGACCTCGGTCCCGTGTTTTTGCACAACATGTACCCGTTTGAAAGGTACAACGGGGTTATCAAGCGCTACGTTCGTAACAGATCGCATCCGGAAGGTAGCATCATCCAAGGCTATGTTACCGAAGAGGGCGTCGAGTTCTGCACAGATTACATGCGTGATCAGAAACCTATAGGTGTTCCAGTTTCGCGGCACACAGGCAGGCTCGACGGTAAAGGTGCGATCGGGCATAAAAATTTACATGTGTATCGATCGGAAAGATCAGATGACTACAACAGGGCACATTTCGTGGTGCTGCAACACTTGGCTGTGGTACGGCCTTATATTCAGATCCACATGAAACAGTTGCGCGAAGCTAATCCGAAAAAGGGCACAGTTGCGCTCATGAAAGAACATAACGCCAAGTTCTCCCGGTGGCTAAAGGACTACTGGTACGAAAGGGAGCCGACAAATAGAGAAGAAGAAACCATCCGAATGTTGTCACAAGAACCCGATAGCAAAGTCGTCACGTGGCAATCGTATGATATCAACGGATACACATTCTATACCGAGGCTCAAGACCGGTGCAGTACATACCAGAACTCCGGTGTAACGCAGGAGTCCAGAACTGGTCATCATGGCAAGAAGTGTAGGTACTACGGCGTGATCGAAGAGATCTGGGAACTTGACTACACGGTGACCAAGATCCCCATGTTTCGTGTCAGATGGGCGAAAGACGTCAGAATCGAAGATATGAACACCAGTACCATGGTGATACCTCCACCGATCCCTATGGAGTCACGACAAGTCAAATCAATCAGTCCCAAAGATGAGCCATGGGTATTAGCCAAACAGCTCGCCCAAGTGTTCTACATAACAGACCCAAAGAATAAGAAGCGCGTTGTCATGAGGAAAGGGAAAAGGAGTATTGTCGGAGTCGATGGCGTAGTTGACAAAGAGGACTACGACCAGTTCGACGATCCGGACACAGAAGAAGAAGATGTTGATGATCAAACGAGCAAGAGGCGCAAAAGTTCTCAGGATGCGTGCCCGTACATAAGACGCAGTCACGACGAAGGCCTGACGTATACCACCAAGAAGATCAGAAGTACTATTGAGAAGCGTGTCGAAGACGACGAAACCTAGCTTTCCGATCAATTCAGATTATGTATCTCAATGTGTAATACTATTATTTTGATGAATTAAATACTTAATTGAGGATATGTTTTGGACCTGGTGAAATAGTCATGTTATATTTAATTCCCATTCACTTAGTCAACTTATTGGAACGACAAAGCAACGAATGAATTAAATACTTAATTGAGGATATGTTTCGGACTTAGAAACAAACCCGTGAGCGAATACACTGACGGGGTAAGAAGGAGGTAGGGCCGAAGGCGGCTTACTAAGCGAGAAGGCTCCAAGCAGCCTCATAACGCATTAGAAGGGAGCTTGAAGAAAAAACTCAAGACCACTGACGGGCAACAAACCACGCCCGTCAGTGAAAGGCTACTCCGGAAACCCTAATTTAACAACACTGACGGGCGAGAAACTAACGCCCGTCAGTGGAGATGGACTTACACTGACGGGTGCGCTAATTAGTGCCCGTCAGTGGAGACACCTACACTTCCTCTGACGGGCAGTTATCTAGGGCCCGTCAGTGATTCTCTGGTACTATATATCTGGCACTTAGCGAAATTTGCAACCACTCCGCCCGCGCATTCAGTTTGAACCAGCCGCGAGCGCACCCGAGCCCCCGCCGCCAGGCTGCCGTGCCGCCGACGCCAGCCCCGTCCGCGCCGCCGCTCCGTCGTCCGTTCGCCCCGTCCGCTCCGTCCTCCTCCCCTCCTCCGGTCCTCCGCCGCCGACGCCGCCCCTGCACCGAGGCCGACGCAGCCGGCGCCGCCCGAGGCCCCCGGCCATGCCACCGCCCGAGCTTCCCTCCTCCACCGTGGAAGCTTCTCCGCCGCCGGCCCCCTCCTCCATCCCCCCAACCGCCGGCCCCCTCCTCCATCCCCCCAACCGCTGGCCCCCTCCTCCATCCCTCCGGTGAATACACTTCTAAAGCAGCCCTTTGAATTTTTTTAAGTTAACAGGGGCTCAATGAATATGTGGATCTTTGTTTAGAAGACAATATTGGAGATCTTGCAATGTTTTGTGGGATGATTTGAAGCTTGATTGATTAGGGTTTGCATGTATATGAGAATATTGGAGATCTTGCAATGTTTTGTATTGGGGTGGTTTTCTTGCATGATAAGCTCCGTTAGGTTAAAGGCAAGTGCATGATGAGCTCCGTTTTTTAGATGGTTAATTATTGTGGGATGATTTGAAGCTTGATTAGGGTTTGCATGTATATGAAGCTTTCAAATGTATATATGTATATGAAGCTTTCAAATGCATGTATATATGTATATGAAGCTTTCTATATTGGAAATGGTTATTTCAGTTTCTGAATATATGCTTGTTAATATATACATTGGAAATGGTTGTTTCCGTTTCTATATTGGAAATGGTTATTTCAGTTTCTGAATATATGCTTGTTAATATATACATTGGAAATGGTTGTTTCAGTTTCTTAATATATGCTTCTATATTGGAAATGGTTATTTCAGTTTCTGAATATATGCTTGTTAATATATACATTGGAAATGGTTGTTTCAGTTTCTTAATATATGCTTCTATATTGGAAATGGTTATTTCAGTTTCTTAATATATCGGAAATGGAATCGTCACCAACCCGGGAAGTAGCCCGCGTAGATGAAGACATCGCGGCGCCCCTAAACGTGGCTGCCCCTATTGACGCCCCGCTCCTAACCGATCGAACAGCCCCCGAGTCGGCCATTGAACCTGCCGTCCAGATGGAGAATGTACCTCCAGCCATTGAGTCGGCGCGAGATGAAGAGAGCGCGTCTAGCTCGTCAGACGCTTCTCGATCAAGCGAGTCAGGGTCAGAGGAACATGAGCCGGAGCCGTCGTCAGCACCAGAGAAGCTGAAGAGACGGTACAACCCTAGAGGAGGGAACCAGCTGACGAACGAGACGTTCGTCGTCACCCGGGTAGGCGTGACAGGTGTTCCTGCAAGTCCTGAGAAGGCAGCGAAGTCGTTCAGCAACACGTGCGGGTGCATCGTCCGCGAGCATGTCAGGATCACCTGCCAGGACTTCAAGAAAATGACGGACGGCCAGAAAAGGGTCCTCTTCGACAAGCTCTGGGATAAGTATGCTGTCCCAGAGGCTGACAAGGAAAGAGTCCGAAGAAAAGCGGACAGCATCATGTGTGCCGCGCTAAGGACATGGCGATATGAAGCAAGGAAACTGCTAGACGCCGATTTTGATACTGTAATCAAACAGAAATGGCCAAAGGTAGAACTCGAGCACTGGGAGGAGTTCGTTGCGGACATGAAGAGTGACGAATTCAAGGAGAAGAGTCGCCGGGCGAAGGAGCTGCGCGCGAAAAACAAATTCCCCCACCACCTTGGCAGCCGAGGTGTTCCCGGGAAGAGACCGATTTGGGAGAAACAGGACGCCGCGCTGATAGCGGCTGGGAAACCGGTTCCCTTCGCCGATATCGAGCAGGAACGCGCCCAGATCTGGATGAGGGCGCACACAGTTTCGGACCCAGCCACTGGGAATCCTATCATCACGGACCCTGAGCTCCAGGCGGTCTCCGAGAGATTGGTAAGTTCGATTAATCCGATGTCTTCTTCGAATATGCTGTTGTGCTTCCAGTTCGCTAACGGTCCGTACGTTGTGCCGTTTATGTTGCAGAGGCAGCTGTCCCAGCAGCCCGCCAGCTCCCAGGAATCCGTCCAGAGCCAGAGGTGGGAAGACCATCTCTCGCAGGCTCTAGGGACGAAGGAGAAGACAGGGCGTGTCCGGGGGGTCGGGAGCGGCGCTATCTGGGACGCAGTGTTTCCCCTGGACCGCGAGGCTGCCCGCCAGAGGAGGAGAGGAAGGCAAACATCTCTAATGCAGGAGATGATAAGGGCAGCCGAGGAGGCTGGCAAGAAGGCGGCCCAAGAATTCTTAGCATCTAGAGGCTACGATGCGTCTCGGCCACCTATCCATCCTCATGGACATCAGGGCGCCTATCCGGCTGGATAGAGCAGCTGCGCCTCTGCCTCCGACAATGCCCCCGAGTCGCCAAGTGCCGTCGAAGACATCGCTGTAAGCTTCGTCGCCACCATGAATCAATTAATTAATAGAATTGTGCAGATAACAATGCTCTAATTCGACACAATGTTTGTTACGCAGGACCCCACGAAATGCCACCTCACAATCCCTTTGCCTGGCGTGAAGAAGACGGTTGCACACGGCCTTGTCTTCCCAACGGCGGAGGGCGCGACATGCCACAACGTTGCAGTACCTCCCCACATGGCGAGGGTGCAGGTGGACCGCGTCGTCGCCGAGTTCAGTGACGTCACAGTCCCTGTCGCCCCTGAAGAGGATGTCACGAAGCTGGGAGACTGCAAAGGGTACTACATCCTGTGGCCGAAGAGCCAGATAACTATCCTCGGGGTGTCATCTCCTGGTACGTCAACGATCCCCTCTCCATCAGCCGTAGCCGGCCCGTCTCCGCTCGGCGTGTGCAGGACGCCGCCTGAGTTCGATGAAGCACACGACGTCGATCTTGGCGGGCAGCAGCACACGACGATCCTTCCGTCCGAGGAGGAGGAGCCGCCCCGTGAGAAGCGCACCAAGCATCGCCATGACCCGAGCGCAGCGGAAAAGAAGATCTTATCTCCAAGCACGCTCAATGCAGCGGTGGGCGAAGCGTTGACGGGAGGCAAGAGGGCCTCCTCTCCGGATCCGGAGAGGAAAAGAAAAAGACCACACAGGCGGGGCGGCACCGCTGCGAAGGAGGCAAGCAAGGACAGCAAGAAGAAGGCCTTATCCTTCCAGACATCTGCCGAAGCCAAGAAAATGCCTCGACGAATAGTGTACGAGGCAGGTGAGCCCTTGCTCCCAGATGATGAGGTGCAGAGGTTGCCCACGCAGATGAAAATGCTCCATGACACGATCGTGATGAGGGCACGGAATCGGGATGATTATGTGCAACACTTTAAGGTCGAGGTGCCTAAAGATTATGGTTTCTTCCTCGACAGACACCACGACACCTTCGACATCAATTTTGAAGATATCTTTATGTTGTTCAACCTCTTCCGGCTCGACACCATGCTCGTCAGGCTATGGGCGCTTTACCAAGCTCAAGAGTCGAGGCGTCTGCGCAGCTGCGCTTTTGGAATAATCGATCCGGTACTCATGAACGAGTACTATATAGCAGAAGCGAAGCAGGTCCTAACAGATTATATCACCGCCTCATTGATATACCATAAGGATAAGGACTACTTGCTCATGCCATACAACCCCCCGTAAGTTACTTACTAGCGTTCCTAGTTTGCTGTTCTTAATCACGTATCCCCGTCTGTTTATATTCCTTTGTTACCTTTTACGCAGCGACCACTGGATCCTCATCATCATCGACAAGTCTTCCAGATTCATATACTATTTTGATTCCCAAAGAAGTGCCAACCGGGACTTCTCAGGAATTAAGCAAGTTTTGGAAGACGCCTTTTGGGAATACAACTTGCGGGGGGGAGGAGCAGAGAGCAAGAGCAAGAAGTTGACCCACAAATTCAACTTCCCTTGCAGGCAACAGCCGGAAAATAGTGTTACATGTGGGTATTACGTCTGCGCTCACATAGACTCCTTCGTCATGTCCAGAACCCTCAGTGGAGCCGGGACCAGTTCAATAACTTCATACACGACCTGGCGGAGGAAAAGTACGACTGGAGGAAGGACTTTGCCCGCATCCAGAAGACTTTCGCGTACGTCATCAACAACGACGTCATCCGGCCAAGCGGAGATTTCTACGCGGGAGTCCAATTACCCCCTTCCCGCCGCCCTGCAAGTACTAGCGAAGCGTCGTAGACGTAGATTAGTAGGGCTACTGAGAATAAACATTGTTAAATGCAATTGTTTGTCGTTTTAATTCGTTGTAAACTTGTTTTTATATGTGTATTTACTATTTGTGATATTAATTTGGTATATGTGATTCGTATTTCTGATATTAAATGTTACATATGCTTAATATTTGACATATTAATTGCTGTATAATATTCATATTGCGTTTCCAGAAAATAATTTAAAAAAAAGTGTGATCATACTTTCACTGACGGGCACATAAACGTGCACGTCAGTGGAAATATATCATCGCTGACGGGCGAGGTATCACTGCCTGTCAGTGAAAGGTGTTGTCAGGATGTTTCCACGCGCCCTGAACTACCTCTCTGCTGACGGGCAAGTCGTGCCCGTCAGTAAAAGTTCACAACTACTGACGGGCACATAAACGTGCACGTCAGTGAAATTGTATCATCGCTGACGGGCCTAGTAAAATTGCCCGTCAGTGAAAGTAACAGTCAGGACGCCCTGAACCACATCTCTGCTGACGGGCCAGTTGGGCCCGTCAGTAATTGTTGACATCTACTGACGGGCTTCGTGCCCGTCAGTGAAAGTTGGACTTCCACTGACGCGATGTTAGTGACGGGCCGGAAACCCGTCAGTGAAGGGGTTTTAGTGCCCGTCAGTGAAGGCGTTTTCCTGAGAACAGGTTGGACCACAGCAGCCCTGATCGCGTCTCCAATCATGATCTTTGGCGAAACCCTCACCTGGGGTAAGGGTCCACGCCAAGGTCTGACACGGCCTGGGCGCCTCGCTGCGATAGCACGGATGATCCAACAGGCTGCCCCCTACGGCGACTCCGCGCTCTCTGCTTCATGACTTCTCGCTCTGCTTCATGACTTCTCACTGGATCATCCCAAGGAACTAAAATTTCGACAGCCACAGCTAGCTCATTAGTTGAGTAGCTTGCATCAACCGCGTTAGTCATACGTACCTAGAAGCACCTATTTATCTTTGGGAAATCCAAAATGCTACATAAGTCCACATACTTTGTAGGAAGGAAAATTACAACACATATTGTCTACTTTGCTGCTTTGGGCATCATTGTCGTGTAAGCAAACCAGCCGTTTGCTTTGCATACGCCTATAGTGTGGCAACACGCTTACCGTATACCCATCGTAGCCTTTGTGAGGAGGGTGCCTACGTCGACTCTTGTTTGGGCATTGGGCGGAACTAGAGGGAGGCGTAGGCGATGCACGGCTGCCCACCGTACGCCTAACAACTATGGAACGACGGTGTGGTCTTGTCTTGATGAGTCTTTGAGCCGGAGGTTGAAGAAATGGTTGCCAGAGAAGAAGCAAATCGGTATCTTCCCTCCACCGCAGTAGTGGCCAAAACCCAGCATATTTAAACAAGAGGAAGAAAAGTATGGATGAAGAACAGTAGAATTCCTCTAGATCTAGGAGGGAAGGGAGGAGGAGCCACACTTACCACTTAATGCCACAAAGAGAAAATCCCGGCGGATGGACTCTAGAATTGGCGTTGGAGGGGAAGACCGTGCTTAGGTGCGACAAACAGCATTGATGGCGATAAGAACCAATCCGTACAAAAAGAGAAAAAGAAAAACCTGACTATTCGCAATTTTAGGTGGCTGGGATGCCATTCGTCTCACCATCGGCACTAGAGCATAGAGGCAAGAGACGGAGGGGGTGAAACCTACAGGAAAACGTTGGTTCTAGAGGGGAATGAGGGAGGTGGGTTCAGACCTCGTCCAAACAAATAAGGGTTCTGGTTAATGAGTCACTTCGTAATAAAATTTTGAAGAAAATCCACGTATGACATGTGGTTCTCTAAAAGCTGTTATTTTTTACAATGGTATTATCTTTTAAACACAATTTTGACTACTAGTTTCTATAACAATATATTTGTAAAATCTAACAAGATTAAATATTATGAAAATACTTTTTGAGACAAATTAATACATATAGTTTTCAAGTATCTAATCTACATATTTCTAAAGATATTAGTAGTCAAAGTTTTAAAAGTTTGACTGTACCAATATCAAAATAACAGCTAATATGGAATCAAAGGAACTAAATAGCAACAATTTTGAAGGTACCTCTAGCAAAGAAAACAAAATTGGACTCGGACCAATTTGTCCTTGTCTTCTGTTCTCAACTCTCAGGTCCGTACTATGTAAAAAGTATATGGTTACACGCACACCAATCCATTACACATTAGCGTATAAACAACTAAAGGAACAAAAAGAATCAAAGAGAAACAAATAACATATTTTCTTCCTTTTGGATCTTCACCCTAGCGTTATCTATACATAAGCCAACAATTGTTTAGGAAATCAGTCATTTAATTGGTCTTTAGATCCAGATCGAACAACTATCATTATCTCCCGGTGCCATCATATAATTCTATCCCTCAACTTCAAACCCTAACCATTCCTGTGATCCTGCCACCACCCTCACCGGCCCCTCCTTGCTTCGCAGACAATGGCAAGGCAAGCCACTGGCCTCCTCTCCTACCACCGCCAGGCTCCCAATATGGCTGTTGATGTCGAGGGACACGTCAATGCCACCCGCAGCCTCCTACAGCACCCCTGACCTCGTTCACGACCGTCTCCCCTTCTTCATCATCCTCGGCAGCTCAACATAGTTGCTCCCAACCTCCCTCGATCTATATGCTAGGTATAAGCTCAATCCTTTAGTAAACGCTACAGCCTAACTTGCTGTGGAGCCATCACCCCCTTCGGGAATGAATCTAGAGAACGGATCAGGACGCACATCTTTTTATCAGTTAACACCCTTTGACTAGCCGCTCTTTTCATGTTTTCTCAAAAAATGACCAAAATACCCTCTTTTTCTCTCCTTTCTCCTCCTCTCCATATGAGTCCACCTCATTGTAGTGGTAGGTTGAGGATGCCTGCTTATTGAGTCGTACGCTGGTGACGGATTCCAGCACACCTAGACTCCAGCGACCACTGCAGCAAGACTAGAGCCCGTGGCATGGAGGCCACCATGGAGGGTCAGAAGCATTGGGCGGCCATGAGGAAACATCTATATCCGGTGCACTGCCTTAGATGGTTGCCCTGACTATTACTAGCACTCCCGCTCCTCTGGCTTGATTCCTTGATGAATTGCTTGAATGTCTTCCAACAAGCCATCCCAATCCCTGGCAATTTCTTGATTTTATTGTGTGCGAGTAGCTTGCAGGATTGACGTGAAGGTCTCAATTCTGGTACATGGTTTAGGATTTTTATGTACTTGATTTCTCCTAATTGGTTGCAGTTTTCACCTAAGGAATGCACTGTCTTGATCTCATGGTTGCGAATGAATTAGGATCTTATGAGTTCTCTCGGATTTGTGTCCATGATGAGTGGACTCATATATGGGCCATAGGGCCGTGAAGGCCGAGTTCTCGCGTCGGCCGTCGTTTGGAATCGAGGTGGCACCTAATTGCGCTCACTCCACTATGTCCCCGCTCTCCCTCATGTAGGCAGGCGCCTGCTCCATGACGAAGGATACGACATGTCGACCAGGCTCATTAGTTAGAGAGGGTAAGAGGGAGAGAAGATCCTACCGTGTTGGGCCCTAGGGGTATTTTGGTCTTTTGGAGTGCACTAACCACAGAATGGATGGAAATGGAACGGGGTGACATATGCATAACTTAACAAAAGAGTGAAATATGTGTAATTGATGAAAAAGCAATGACAAACTGCAAGTTAGGCTTCACTAGTAATACATGTGTAAAATTTTCCTTTTTAAAAGGTCATTCATTCTTGCGGGACGTTAAATCTACATCCAGCAGTTATTTTTTAACCATGCAAAAGTTTGTTTTTAAGCATGCCGGACAAAATAAGTGAAAAAAAATTCTACAAAAGCAAAAAAACTGCATTTTAAAAAGTAATCACAATTGCACATTTTTAATACTAAGAGCATCTCCAACAATCTATCTCAGCCTTTATTAAGATAATGCCACATCCAGAGGTGGGCCTAGGGCCAAGGGCTAGAAGGGCTATAACACCGATATAGTCTAATTACACAAGAGAGTAGATATGCACTAATTGGCCCAGAGTACTAAACCCCAAACAATCCAGCACCTCTTGGCCTAGGACGGCCCCCTCCTTTGTCCATTCCTGGGTCCGCTACTCGCCAAATCAGCATTTGGATGATGTGGAGAATAAAATGTTAGAAGTGCAAGCATGAGCTTGTTACTCCAAGCAGAAACAGCTTGACTCTTGTACCAAGACAATAACAAGTATATGTGCTATTGGAGAGATACTTGTTACTAACAAAGTACATCTTGTAGGTTCCACACTCTCACATCAACATATAATTTTTTTGTCCTAGTAACAAGCTTTAGTAAGAGACGTAATTTCACTCATGGTTGGGTACCCATATACTATCTGCACCATACAAGTTGCTTTAAGATTCGTGCTAAGTTTTTTTTAAACGCACCCAACTTTATCCATCTTCATTATGTAGCCCCTTTCATTTTGTAAAAGACCCTCAGTCAATCCTCTTCTCATTCTCAAGTCATCCACTCTCTTCATGTACTCATCCACGATCTCTTCTCTCCTGAACATGAGAGTACACAATTAATTCATAAACAAGAAAATTATTGTAGTATTTAATAACATTTGCTGGAGATTTAGGTCATCTAATAGTGTTCATGTTCAAACAAAAAATATCGTGTTAATGATTTTTTTCCGCATTCATGAACTAAATAATCAATAACATTTCACATTTATGAACGAAAATTTTTCACGTTCATGAACAAAATATTGTGTTCAAGATTTCTTTTGTTTATGCACAAAAAGCATAAACAAATTATGCATAAAAGTATATTTTCTCCTCTCTCTGTAAATAATCAAGAACATATCACTAAAGTCATGAAAATGTAAGTATGTAAATGCAAAATGACTTTTAAAGTGTCTTGCATGAATCTTGAAACAGTTCAGACCGTATTATAGTATGTGGACACTATTATGAGTGGAAAAACTACACCTATTAAAAGATTTGTTAATAGTGATGAGTTTTGGTATTTTCTCTTAGCGACCTTAGTAACCAGCTGTTAGAAATGCTCTTATTGCACAATTTAAAGATAACCAGTTGCGGTTGCACATCTTTTGTACTCAAGTGCAATAGCAATTGATTGTTTTTAAGAAAAAAAGACGACTGCCAAATAGCAGGACCGTTTTTATCTTCATATTCAGTACTCCCCCATTGTTGTAAAAAAGTAAATATGGATTCAAATAACAGTTCCAAATGGAACCAAATAGGTACAAAATCATTCGTTACATCCACTACTACAAAATATAGCTTTAGTAACACATTTATGTAGCATGTGATACAAAATCATCGGTTACACCCTAAAATCTCTTCCGATCTCAATCCATTAATGCATTACATTTACATCACCAAATATAAAACCAAATATCACTCAAGCGTATCGTGATTCTTTCTTATTACACGTGAGTTATATACGGGCCAAAAGCCTACTTGATGCACAGGTATCAAGCACGGCGGCGAAGCATATGAGCTACAATTGAAGTACTTATTACGCCGCATGTCCCCGCTGTATGCTTTGCACCAGCGAGTTGGCCGACGAGGCGGTCCCCACCACCGCGAGGACAACACCGACCGCGATCATCGCGGCGTTCAGTACGACGGCAGGACGCGACACCCGGCCCCAACGGATCTTGAGGTAGAACGCGCAGGGGAATATGACCGAGATGGCCACGCTGACGAGAGAGCCGGTGAGGCTGAGCACGTACTGGAAGTATGGAACCGAGAGCGCCAGCGCCAGGATGAGCAGCAGCCCCGCCGATCCGACGCCGCCACGGACGAGTGTCCGTGCGCGGGGCCCCATGGCCGCCCGAAGGTGGTGCTCGAGTTGGATGGCGAACGGGGCGAACTCGAGAGCGTACTTGGTGACCGGGGTGAGCACGGTCGCCCACAGCGCCACCTTGGTGACCACGAGCCGCGGCGGCATGCTGAGCGTGACCTGGGAGTTCACCGTGGCACCGAAGAGGCTTGCGCCGACAAACGCCAATGCCGTGTAGAGCACGGTGACCACGGAGAAACTCGCGACGGAGACCTTGGTGAATCCCGAAGGGTCCTTCATGGCTGCGTAGATGTTCGGGAAGACTATGTGGCCGGCGTAGCTGAACATGTACAGGCCGGACACCGCCGGGATCCTATCCAACCGGAGGACAGGGATATGCTTGCCTAGGCCGACGCTGCTGAACGCCGCGGTGCAGACGACGGTGGCGAACATGATCATCGACATGACGATGCCGGCGAAGGAGAGGAAGGAGATGGATGATAGGTTCCTCAGCCACAGGCTGGGGAGAGCCACCAGCACGGCGATGATGGTGAGCAGCTGTGTGGTGTTGAGGTGTAGCCATGGTAGGTGGAGGCGGACGCCGGCGAAGACGAGAGGCAGGTTGTCGCTGAGGGAGATGGTGTAGGAGACTAGAGCGAAAAAGATCTCGAGGTAGATGAAGGCGGACGCAATCAGCCGGCCCTTGGCGCCGAACGCTTGCTCGCCGATATCCTGGTACGTCTTGCAGCTGGGGTCCTCGTCCAGGCACTTGCCGATGATGTGCGCCGTATAGGCACACATGACGCCGAGGCCGACGAGGAGGAAGGCAGAGGCCCAGCCTCCATTTTCCAAGGCGTAGGGAGTGGAGAGCTGCCCAAGTCCTGAAAAGGAATTTAATGTGATGTTGGTAATCTATTAGTACTTCTCTGTACATTTTGCACACACGATGCTGGGGCCAGTTTGCAGTTGCTGGCATGTAATGGTTTTACCAAAATCTTTACTGAGTAAATTAAACTATGCATGTAGTTTTAGTTTTCGATAGTCTCAGGTGTGTGAATTTCATGTTATTTTTTATATAAATATGTTAGTAAAAATATAAATATATAGTATCATAAAAATATTTTTTATAACAAATTTAATAATAATATTTTCACTTAACCAATCAAAATAATGTTTTATATATTAATGTTCAAAGTTAGAAAATTTTAACCGCAGTATCATCTGTTTCCAAATTGCGGGAGCAATATTTTATTGTTATAACTCCAAAACATTATGGTATCTTGCAGCTTGGATTACGGTATAAATCCGACGAATGATCTTTAGAGAATACTGCTTAAAATGTTCATTATGTTTGTCTGGTCTTATCCTGAGACCACAAATATATGGGAATATTTATTTCTCAGTTGCCTGAAATTTTATTAAATCTCAGTCACTTTTTAAGCCTTTAGATCAAAATCTAACAACCCTCATCTCCACTAAAATAAAGTATAATTTTACGGACTAAAAATTACAGTAACTTTTCACTAAAATTGCACACATCTAAAACTGCAATTTTAGGCTAAAGGATGTGCAATTTTATAGACTAAAAATTGCAGTAACTTTTCACTAAAATTGCATACTTTTAGAACTACAATTTTAGACTAATTGATGTGCAATTTTAGGTGACTGAAATTTACAAAAATTTTAGACAACAGAGAATTAGCCAACACGCAAATATATTAGTAGGATGTTGAACCGGCCGTCCGACCAATAAACGACAAATTAGACCAGCGAACCAGTGAACCAGAGGCTCAAGCAGTTTGACGAGCGGTCTGATTTCAACCATCTAGTTCAAGAATTATTGCAGGTATCACAAAAAGCCCCAAAATTCCTTATAACTAAGTAAATGAAATCAATAATTTATGAACTATCATCACGGAGATTGATTTCCAACCGCTTGCTATCCACTAGGACCCAATGAAAATGCGTCATCATTCCTATTTCCCTTGCCCCCATGTGATCCCTTTCTCTACATAGACCACACTTTCTTTTCTTATTCGCTCGATGCTTCTCTCTCCTAGCCCCGCCTCGGCCGACCAGATCCAACATGCGCCACACGTCCGCCTCTACAAGCACACTGGCCCGCCGCCTCCCAAGCGTGCGTCTGTTAGGGTTCCATTGCCACAAGCATTGCGTCAGAGATGCCACACCGATATGGCCCACTGTCATCGCAGGAGGAGGTAGGGTGATGATCTATGTTTTTTTTATTTTTGTTCGAGTTGAACGCTATGTATATTGAGTTGAAAGATGATTTTTGATGGTTGAAATTGGATGCAAAATTGGTTAGAAGTGGATTTCCAGAGGGCCAAAAGCGGATGTACACTAAGTTGAAAGTTGATTTTTAAAATTGAAATTAGGTGCAAATCTAGCTGAAAGTGGCTTTTTGAGAGGTTGAAAGCTGGATTGTTGGGGGTAGAGAGGAGGGATTGAAAGCTGACGTACGTAGGATTGGAAATTGATTTGTTTGAAAGATGGGTGATTGTTGGTTAAAAATTGATGCTAGAGATGGTTGAAAGGTGATGAAAAAAAATTAGTGTAAAGTTGAATTTTCTATGGTTGAAAGCTCTATTTTTTTTGGGTTAAAAGGTTCAATTTGGTTTCGTAACTTCTCCGCTGTTGCTATTAACGACGGCCGGTACCGAAGAAAGAGGTTGATAAGTACGAGGAGCTGGGTCTAAAACGCGATGAGGAAATTGAGCAAAGGAGGAGACGCGTCAGCATCGTTCGGGCGGCTTGTCGTTTGCTGTCCGAATCGACCGCTGGCTGCCCGGCGAACAATTGCAAATTAGACGCATCCTAAGTAACTAGCTAATATTTCCAAAGTAAACAATTAAATTATTTTGAAAAACTACCGTATTTTCCGATGGAGCCTACAGCCGGACATTACACCGGCACAAGACAGATAAGGTGGCACGCAATGCCTCGACCCTCGACACGGACAAGTAGCCGAAGCACTAAAAATTGCAAGGCTAAAGAGTGTATATATATACACGTAAGCTTTTTACCTATGAGCATCCCAACCATGTTGATGACCGATTGGACGAACGAGCTGGTGGGCTTGCTGTGGTGCTGCTCATTGGTCAACCCCACGCCCGCGACCCTCCCGCCACCTGCGGCGCCCATCGCCTCCTCCTGCCCCTCGGCGCACTTGAACGGTTTGCCGGCTTCGACGTCGCAGGCGTCGACGCAGCGCCTGCCCAGTCTCTGCGCCGCGAGCTGCGCGCCGTGCACGCTCTCGCTCGCCACCTGCTTCGGCTGCGGGCACAGCAACCGGCGCCACCAACTCGCCATTAAAATTATTGCTTTGGTAGTTACTCGAGTAACTTGGAAGCGTGTGTTATTACGCGTGTAGCTGAATGCTTATGTGTGCTATGTACGTGGTATATTTGCCTTGCTGCAATGTCGTCAAGCTTGTGCCTATTTATAGCAGTTTTTTTATTACAGAAAGGGGCAAGTTGGACATGGGAAGATGGAATCTTGGAGCTAAGGAACATGGGAAGATACAACGTCAGGCCTCAGTACTGCTTTTCAATTGAACACATCATACTTTTCCTCTCAATTATTCACTTATATTTATTTATCTGCTGAAGAGTGACAAGGTTGGCAATAACTAGGAGTGAACCTGGGACATGTAGCAGAATCTCTCATGTGATGGGCGCGTGAGTCATGTGGGCGAATTGGGTATGCAGGCGGCATGCAACAGGAGTGCCAGTTGCATGAAAGGGGAGTCGGATTCCATGGAACCAACGCGCAACGAGCTAGTGACCGGTTTGTTCCGGGAATGTGGCAGAGGGCCAGGGTCCACGGAGCCACCATCGTCGTATACTCGGAGATAAGCGTTCGACAATTGTATTGAACGTCGAGAGTGAGAATATATGGAGTACAAGAACCGGAGTCCAAGAAACTCTTAGAGATAAAAGATTGAATCACAACGAATCATATTATATCCCGTGTAATCCGTAACATCTCCTCGCAGTTGGAGTGGAAGCGTTGTGGATGGTTAGACTGGAATAGAAACCGACGAGTTGATCAAACAGTCGATAAATCTTTATGATGACGTCGAGCTAGCTAAGAGCAAGGGTGTCGTAGCCATTCGAAAGGTTTCCATGATCAACATAGCCGAAGTCGGGGTTTCCGTAGTCAAGGTAGCCCCATTGGAAGCCCCAGGTGCAAAGAAACACCGTAAAGAAGACGGTGACGCGATCGAGGTAATCGTTGAGGAAGAAGTCGATGCCAAAGATGATGCAGTTGAAGCCACTGTAGATGAAGCAACATACCGGTTTTGCCAGAACCGGGGGGATGTGTCGGGGACGAATGCACACGTCGGTTTTGCTAGAATTGGGTGCACGAGGAGAGGGACCAACACAAGCCATGCAACAATGTCTAGAGGATTGTAGAAGCAGCAACAAAGAGAGGACGTGAAGACGGTTATAGTGCGCAGAGCAGTGGAGAAGAGACCGCCGATGCGATGCGATTGTTGTGTTAAGATGAAAAATAAAAGGTGCATGCAAGCTTGCAATAAAAGCCGGATGGCGACACTGTGGGCTTTTTCTTGTTAGATAGACGACGAACGACATACAACGAAGAGGTGATGACATGGCGGTGTTACTTAGAGTAGGTCGAGAAGCACCGAACAACGTGACGAAAACCATGCATGCATGTTGATGGATGATGATCTTGTGCTCAAGGATATTGCACAACGGTAGCTTGAGGTGTTAACCAAGTGTGGCGGTGGTTGTGATTGCAGTGGCATGAGCCACTGGCAGCCTTTCCACATGTGGAGAGGCGACACAATCCGGGGCTCAATGGCATAGCGCGTGTACTTGGGGATGGCAACGACAATCAGATGTGGAGGTGACGTGCAAACGGTGTAACCGGGTAGCGACACTTGAAGGCGTCCCCAGGGCTGTGCGCCTGGTGTCCACCGTGATGTCAAAGAAGAATGGATGGCTAGAGGAGAGTCAAAGCTGATGTCGGAGCAGAGGCATGATGATGACAGTGGTGTGCAACACACCGATCTATGATCAGAAAACCAAAAAAGAAAATCAATCAAACGATCGCCTAGAGAGAAAAACTCGATCAAACGTGATCGAAAAATGACTCTCCAGGGTGGCCGATTAACGCGATTAGAAATGCGAGTCCTAGCTACGGGTTGCGAAGCTCTTGCATGAGATCATGGAGATTGATCTCCCAAGAAGAGGCGTGGTACGAAAGTGTGTTACAGGCTAGCTTGAGGAACAAAACTCTCTAAAACCATGTAGGAGGATGAGTATGGTGTAGTACATTGGACGATTGTATTGAGCATCAATAATGAATATATATATATAATACAAAATTTGGAGTATAAAAAGCTCCTAGAGATAAGATCAAATCATAATAAATTATATCATATCCTGCATAATCTGTAACAACCAGATATAAGCTAATACTATTGAATAGCCTAAATTCAACTGACCGAGGTTGTCTTTGTGGGAAAGAGTGCCCATGCATCATGCGGCCATGGATTTGTCTCAGCTGGTCTTCTTTATTGGGCACGTGCATACGTGACCAGTATTGCAGAATCCATTTAATGGGACACTCTTATACAGATTATTCTGCGGAGCGATATGTATAAACCATATCAGAGACAATTATAAAGTTGAACCATTTGAGAAAATGATGACAGGCGGTTCCCATTACGTGGGATGCTCATCACAGACGATTCTATATAGGAATTGTCTGTACTATAGAGGGTATCATAGACTATTTGTAGTTAGAATCATCTGTAAAAGTAATGCAGATGGTTTGCCACGTGGAGTTGTCTGTACAAATAACACTATAAATGCACTCGCTATCCACCTCGAGCTCGGGCTTGCTATCTGAAACAAAGGAGTGTGGTGGTGGCGCTATTTGGAGAAGAGGCCGGTGATTTAGACCAAAATGGTGGAATTTTTCGGTGAAAACTAGTAGGTTCAACGGCATTTGTTAGTCTCAGGTGAGTTGTTTGGTTTGGATATCTAAATTTGTTATAATTTAGATCTTGAGCTAGCTAGATCTAGATTTTGTTTATGATGGATCTAGAATTGTTTTAATCTAGCTAGACATAAGGCTCGTTTTAGATTAATTTATGTACGTCATTTATTATATGAATTTTGTTATAATTAGCTCCGAACTTGAAGAAATATTGCATAACTGGATAATGCTTTAACATAAATGGGTAGCTTAAATCTAGTGTTTTATATAAATGTACATATAATTTAATTTTCTTATACATATAAACAATAAGTAGTATTTAACGATAAGTTTTTAATTAATGTTAACTCATTTATTTCTACATACTTAGATACCTAGCTCTTACATATGATATTAATTTAACATTAATTTATATTTGACTTTATTAATGTAGGGTAATTTTGCTCTTTTAGATTATTTAAATAAATAACTCCGAACTTGAAGAACTTTACCATAAATTAATGTAGGGTAGTGTAGGGTAATTTTGCTGTCCCTGTATAATTGGGTTTATGCATTACCATAAATGGCTAGCTTAAATCTAGTGTTTTAGATTAATTTATGTATATCTTTTATTACATGAATTTTGTTATATATACAATTTAACAATAAATAGTATTTAATGATAAGTTTTTAATTAATTTTAGCTCATTTCTACATACTTAGATACGTAGCTCTTACATATGACATTAATACTGATTTCCATCTAGCTGTATTAGCTAGCTAGGTAGCTCCTTTTTTTTAATAAAAAGCTAGGTAACTCTCTTTTATTAGCTTATTTTAACATTAATTTTCTCGTTGTGCACTGCATGTAGCTAGATGGATCATGGCTAGATGTAAGGTTCTAAGAGTTGTCGAGGAGGATAGATTAAATTTATATGTTGTCCTTGTTGCGATTGTAAAAATGAGAGATCATTTCTCAGATAACTCAGCCCTAAAGATCCAAGCGCACTTGATTATTCGGGGCTGCAAACCAGGCTACACATGTTGGACCAAAACATGGTGAAGAGCAGAATATGTTACACGAAGAGATTTGCATCGTCGAAGAACTCGAAGGTAACGAAATGAGAGAAGATGACGAGGAAGTATGTGCAGACAATGATTGTTATGGTGCAGACAATGATGATAGATTTGATCAAATGCTGCGCAATGCAGATGTGAACTTTAATACCGAGAGAATTAAACAAATTCATGTGCTTGATTAAGGACTCTGAAAAACCTTTGTTCATGGGTTCAAGCCGAAATACACAAAGTTGTCATCCGTGCTTGAGCTATTTAAATTGAAAGCAAGCTATGGTTGGTCAGACAAGAGTTTCACAGTGCTCTTAGGTCTCTTGTCGGACATGCTTCCGGATGGAAATGAGCTACCAAAAAACACATACTAAGAAAAGCAGGTTCTTTGTCCATTGGGGATGGAGGTAGAAATCATACATGCATGCTCCTCCCTGACACCGTGCTCCACCCCGCCGCCCTCCTCCTCGTCATCCGCCTCCTCGACTCGGCATCCTCCCTCACCGTTGTCTCAGTCGTCTTCAATGCCTCCCCGTCACCGTCACCGCCCACCCCCAAAAACAACACTGTCCAGTAAAGCCTCCTCCCTCCAACTTCTTGTCCGTTTGACTCGCTCACCTAGTCTCTTTTTGTATTGCCAACTGGGATGGTCTTGGTTGCTTAGAAATCAAGATGAAATGGGAGATATGTGGACTGTGACCAAATCATTTCCTGTTCCTTCCATGCTTGCTCTTTGCTCATGCTGTACCTATGCCTTTGAGCTGTCACAGCAATCATTCCCCATCTTCATTTTTTGTTGCTGTTTCATAGGCACGCCACAATGTTTTAATTCTTGTGTAGAGCTTATCTGCTCTAGCATCTGAATCATGCCATCTAATTAAGCAGATGTATAACAAACATTAGGATGGCTAAAAAAGAAAGAATGAATCACCAAGTTTGGAGCTAGAGAGGAGCTTCGTCGTAGGCAAATAAAGTCTAGTGTTTGGGCCATATCACCTGACAAATGCATGCTTTAAACTTTGAAAGGATATATTCATCTGTTAAATATGTTGCCATGCCTTTTTATTTCTTTACTGCTACATAAAGCAATGTGATTGAAATGCTTTCAGGGTCCACTGTACCATGTAGTCAAGCCTTGGTCTTAACAGGAAGAGAAGTCCCATGGATGCCCCTCACTTTCGCCCAGGGGATAAGATAAGAAACACACATCTCATGTCATGAGAGGTTGTCATGGTCATAGTCTCATAGACTTGATTAGTATGGCCATTTCAAACTGAAGAAAGAAATCATACACCCTGTTTGGCCGTTGCCTTGTTTGTGTGTGTGACCTCCTGTGTCCTGTGTGCTCTCACCAGGAAGAGGGGTGTTTGATTTGATGGTCTCCCCCTTCCACAAGCAAACACTACAACTTGTCCAGTGCCCCACTGCCACTATCCCATGAATTGTACAAGAAACGAAACACAAGAATTCTACAACACATCTATTTGGATGCTCCACAGGAGCTTTGCAGAAATTATTTCTTGACTAGAGAAAGAAGAAGAGATATAATAGACATGACGTTTGAATGGACGCCAGACATCCTTCCATATAGGTGGAGGAAAGGAAGGATTCCTATAGGAATTCTTAAAGCCAATGCTACAATCCAAATTGTCTCATAGGAGAAATTTCTATAGCACCGATAGTATTGACTTCTTGTGTTTTATTGGAAATCCACAAATCAGACACATCTTGCTAGAGAAATCTTATGATATCTTGCAAGTTAATTGATTAGTTATTCAAATTAAGCCAATGAATAACATAATTCTTCAATGTATAGGCATTGCACTCATGGATTTGTAGGGTAGTTATGTGTTAAAATAATTGTCAATTTCTTAATTTCTTAAAATAGCATATGAATTTTTCCTATTTTGAAGATAGCGTCCGGAGATGAACGTGAAGTGCCTCAGGCCTCTTCTCGTTAAGATGAGCTAGACACGTCTTTTCAACCAGCTCAAATGTTTCCTAAACAAACTACGGAGGCATCGTCTCATGAGCAAATAGATGAAATGGGGGTGCAGAAGCGAAAGCGAGGTGGCTGAGGCAAAAACCAAATGCCCACGAGTCGCTACACCATAACTCATGTCAATGAGGAGGGTGTGCGCACATTGCCTCTGAACGCTCAAGCGGCATTCCGTAGAGCATGCATTGCACTTGGGAGGACAAAAGTCCAAGTAACATACACCAACTAGAAGATAGTGCCGCGGAGTGAAAAAGCATTCCTGTGGGACACAATCAATGCTTTATTTGACTTCCCCGAAGGTTCCTTGGAGGCTGCGGAAAGACAGGCATTAGCCAAGATGGGCAAGGCATGGAAGACCTTCAAGAGTGAGCTTTACAACACATACGTGAAGCAAGATCTTATGCCCTACAGGCAGGACTCGAAAGCTTATGGGTACTTGCAAGATCAATGGACAGAATTTATGGAGAGGTGCCACTTGGAGGAATTTGTGCAGCAAAGTCAAGTTAATAATGTGTGCCAGGCACGCAACACTTGCCCCCACAGGCTCGGCACAGGTGGGTACATGCGCAAAGAGTTGGATTGGGACAGAGAGGACGAGCAGGTAGCTTGGGAGAATCGCTCCACACTGTCTTCCTAGATCCTAGAGAGGCGAGCTCGGAACTAGTACTGAGGGAGGGCCGACTTCTTGGCCCATGGCACCGTCGCCTTCAGGAAGCCCTAAATCAAGCAAGTGGCTGAAATGATCTGGCACCTTTCGGAAGAATCCTCTCAAGGAACATTTCAAATAGCCAGGGAAAAAATATTCTAACCTTAGCTCTAGGAAACAAAGAGCACCCCAGTCGCATGCGTGGCATAGAGAGTACAGTTCCATGGAAGTTGGGATTCCCTGATGATGCCGATTAGTGCAAGAGCCGAACGAGAACCAAAGTTGGGCACAAAGCAGTTGAGTGTGAACAGATGAAAAGGGAGCTTGTCACTAAAATATATTCAGATCTCAAAGAAAGGATCGATGCAAGGGTCAAAGAGTGGGTACAGTAGATCAGGCAGTAGGGTGCAACCACCAGGGATTTACGCAGCCTTGCAGGCTCATCCCCGGGGGCTCGGCGTTGGAGTAGCTGCGCATACGTGCAATAAGACTCTGCAGATGGTGTACATAGCGATAGATTACCTGTCCAAGACTTTCCAAATGATGTCCTCCCCGGCAGCAATGACTTTCCACATGACATCCCTAGCAACAGATTACCTGTGGATGACATAGAGGTGGCCACCAAGTGCAAGCTCCTCATGCCCACCACTTTTGGCTCCATTCACATGCTTCAGGCTGTCATAGGGTTAGCATTTCCATGTGGCGAAGAATAGACGATGCATGGAGTCGCGCTGTCAATGGGTAGCACCAAGATGTCAGTGGACATGGTGCATTCGAATTGCTTGTCATACCCACTTCTTGTACCCCCCCAGCGGATGACGTCATGACACTGGGGTAGGTCATCCACACATTCATCCAGTGGTCGAAGAAGTACATTTCCCTAGTTGCCCCTACACCACCTCCAAAGTCGTTTTCTCCAATACACAACGGTAAAGCCTTCTCATTTTGTGCTGCTCCACCGAAGGTGAAATCTACTTCTGTACAATCTCAACAAGAATTGTCCAGCAAATCTGCCGAACAGGCTGCCAAACTGGCACCTCTTGCCAAGCCTAGGACCAGAAGAAGTACAAAAAAGTCGACCAAGGGCAAGGACGTACAAGGACCCGAGATAACAAGCAACATGAAGGAGCAACCGTTAGTGACACAAATAGAGTTAGAGCAACTTGGTTGGGCATCTCAGCTTGTGCAAAATTTTTACATGAAAAAGATATGAGGATTAGCAGCTTCCGGATTGCCTCAGCGCTAGGTTCGAGCGGCAACATTTCCACCATGCAAGTGGAACCTTTGTCATGCCCTTCGATGAGTTATCCCTCCTCTAAGCTTTAGTACAGACGGTTCAGGAAAGCATCATGCGCATGGGTTACCAAGTGTCTGTATAAATAGATTCTGTAGTAGTGGACCACACCCCCAAGAGAGTGCCCTTTCGTTCTACATTTGCAGGGGTGTATGCGTGAAACGTTTCACACCTACAATCTCTCTTGGACCGTACTAACTACCAATGTTGCTAGTTAGTCTTATGTCAGAGGGGTGAAGTGAAATTATTTCTTTTTCTGTTTTGAAAAACCTAATTTATCTCGGTGTATTTGGTTTTGGTTCTCGGTTAACCGAATAAACCAAATAACAGAGAAGACGCAAGAACCAGTTGTAGTTTTAACCCGAGCCATGGAGAATTTGGGGTCCAAGTACTACAAACCTATGACATTGGAATAAATTCATCTCCTCATCTATAGCTTCCGGTGAAAATTAAAGCCTAAGAAGAATGAATTCATGGTGTATTTCTGAATTTTTCTGTATATTTCTGAAAATTTGATTCCAGTTTTCGGTTAACCAAACTTTCGGTTTATGAAATTTCAAAACAAATTTTGGTTTCTACTTTTGGAAAACCAAAATCTTCAAAAAACAAAAAAACTAAAACTGAAATTTTGATTAAACAGAATGTCCAGGTTGAGTCACTGCAAATTGAGCCTTATTGACAAAATATAGCAGCAACTTATTTCTTCCTGCAGGCGTACT
Source organism: Stipa capillata (assembly GCA_019208055.1). NCBI lineage: Eukaryota > Viridiplantae > Streptophyta > Magnoliopsida > Poales > Poaceae > Stipa > Stipa capillata. The sequence goes on from JAGXJF010000364.1 coordinate 84,031, forward strand.
GATGAATGCAAATCTACTAACATTGTCAAGGTTCTCTCTTAAATTTGAAACTTCAAAATGCTTTTTTGTTCAAATCAATTCCAGATTTGCGATCCATGTTCACTGTCAGATTCTGACGATGATGCTTGGAAACTAGATCGAAATTGATATGTTTCAACGATATTTTTTTAGTCTCATAAGTTATCATACGTATTAATACGCGGGTTACCAGATTAATAGTGTGCTATTATCAGGTAGTGATATATATGTTATCAAACCATTGGTGCCGTGTTATTCAAATTTATTCCCTGAGTTTGTTAAAGTAGTTGAGGTATTTAGGATTGATTGAGTCTTGGAGTGTAAGACATGGACTTGTAGTCAGTGGTAATTGATTGTATTGTAACCCTAACAAAATTTGTACATTGTTTTGCATATAAATAAACACCACGTAGCCCTACAGGGTTATACGCTTTACTATATTGGTTTACATGGTATCAGAGCCTTCTTCCCCACAAACGTCTAACATGTCGACAACCTCGTCTTCTTCTTTTTATCTAGATCGGTCACCTCATCCACGCTTGGGCATCCAAATATCAGAGAAGTTGATGATGGATATTTTTTTGCTAGAGCCCAAGTGATGCTAGCTATGCAAGGCATGCAACTAGCTATCTGGATGGTCTATCCAGGAACTAGCCAAGACAATTGAAGTCGCCAAGGAAAAGGGCAAGGCACTGAGAGGGCGCCTAACCTTGCCTATGTGTAGTGCAAGACCAGCAAGTGCTAAGCTATCTTCTGTCATCTCTCTCGTGAGAGGTGCTGTCACAGGTGGTGACATTGACAAAGTTAGCACAAGTCCGAAAGGTGATTGAAGAGATGTATTCTTTGAAGTCCCAAGCAAGGATCATTCGGATCTGAACTTAGCTGGCATAGAAGCACAAAGGGGAAATGTCTGTCGTGGTGTACTTCACCAAGATGAAAGGACTGGCCTATGAGATGGAGATGGCTCAGAAACGCTTGGACAATGATGATCTTGCCTCATATATTCTTGACGGTTTGGATGGCGAGTACAATGCCTGCATCACCTCCATCATGGCTAGGGTAGATTAGTAGATTAGTTTGAGTGATCTGTATGTGCAATTACTTACGTTTGAGGTGTGCTTCGAGCTTCATAATCCAGGTGTGGGTTATCAGTCTTTGGCAAATGCTGCATCACATGGCAGTCATGATAATTCTATCCGTGGTCATGGAGGATAGGGGCGTATGTGGTGACTACCACAACAACAAACAACATCAGAAAGGGGGTGGCAACTACAATTCCAACTCCAACTCCTCTGGTGGCAACTTCGGCAACAGCACGTCAGGACAGAAACCTACCTGTCAGCTGTGAAACAAGGTAGCGCATATTATTCTGAGGTGTTGGAAACAGTTTGACCGAAGCTTCAATGGAAAAGAGCCCTTAGCTGGTTCAGCCAACACATCATATGGTGTCAATACAAATTGGTATACAGACACTGGTGCCATGGATCATATCACAAGCGACTTGGAGAAGCTAACAATGCGTGATAGGTACAGTGGCCGACCAGGTGCACAATGCCAATGGCATAGGTATGGAGATTAGTCATATTGGTCACACCTCTACTCATACCCCTTGTCGTGACTTGCACCTAAATAATGTGTTGCATGTTCCTAAGGCCACGAAAAATCTTGTTTCCGTTCATCGCCTTGCCACTGATAATGATGCTTTTCTAGAATTTCACCCTGATTTCTTTTTGGCTACGGATCAGAGAATGGAGAAAACTCTGCTTCATAGTAGATGTGAAGGTGGTCTTTACCCTCTTTCATCCAAGCCTTCGTCAAGAGGGAGGCAAATTCTTGGAGCGGTCAAGCCGTTTTCCTCCTGGTGTCATAGCCGTCTAGAGCATCCCTCTGCCACGGTTCAGCAAGTTCTCAAGGATAATGATCTTCTGTTTTCTAATGAGTCCAATCAATGAGTTAGCGTGTGATGCTTGTTAGAATGCTAAGAGTCATCAGTTACCCTATCCTCATTCATTTAGTGTGTCTAAAGTTTTTTTAGAACTTGTCTTCTTAGATATGTGGGGACCTGTCCCAACTCCAGTCAGAAGGAACATATATTATATTAGTTTTGTTGATGATTATAGTAAGTTTATATGGATATATCTGCTCAAAAATAAATCTAATGTGTTTCCGAAATTTCATGATTTCAACATCATGTTGAACGCCTCTTCAATAGGAAAATCTTGCTATGCAACAGACTGGGGATGTGAGTACCAAAAATTTAATAACTTATTCCAAAGAATAGAAATCTCGAACCATGTTTCTTGTCCTTATGTGCATCAGCAGAATGGCTCCACCGAACACAAGCATTGCCACATTGTGGAAGTTGGGTTAGCTCTTTTAGAACATGCATCTATGCCTTTAGAATTTTGGGTTGAAAGCTTTTGTTACTACTGTGTACTTGATCAATCGCCTCCGCGACAAGGTCATACAAATTTCCACTCCAGTGGAGCATCTTTTTGGTGATAAACCAGATTATTCCTTTTAATTCATTTTTGGGTGTGCATGTTCACCTGATCTTCGTCCGTTTAACACACAAAAACTTCAATTTCGCTCCACACAATGTGCCTTCTTTGGTTATAGCTCACTTCATAAGGGCTATAAGTGTCTAGAAATATCCACTGGATGGGTATATATTTCTAGGGATGCCATGTTGATGAAACATTCTTTCTTTTCCTAACCTTCATCCTAATGCTATGCTCAAGTTCATGCTGAAAATTCACTTTTGCCACCTCTATTGCTTAATCCACCTAGTCATGATCATGGGGGTGATGAATTAAGTGTTGATCATATGACTAAAGCTGCTAATAACATTCATGCTAAGTCCAATGTGCAAGAAAATACTAGTTCAGAAACAACATTTTATGCAGGAGGACGCAGTACACTCACTTGGCATGCTTTCCGAAGCACATTCTCCCGCCTTGTCTTTTGCACTGCCTATGGAAGCTGTCCTATCCCCTACGGTGTCAGCCGGGCTAGGTGGATCGGCCTCGGTCCCTGTGCAGCATCTCCTGCCAGGCGAGGGAGCATCACCATGAGTGACCTCGAAGCATGCGTCTAGATATACCATGGACACAGACTCGGGTGCTTCATCAGGATCGTTTGTAAAGACACTATTCTTAAAACATCAAATCAGTGAAGATCAACACGTATAAAAATAAATCCTGTTCATATCATGCATGTATATAGATCATTTAAAAACAACTCAATGCAAAAAACCTAAAATTTGGATCTAGAAACAATTTTAAATAAAATTGTGAAACCAAATTTCTCTAAATATCACTCCAACAATTTTTATGAGACTTAAGTATCTCAGAGAAGTTCTCTAAAACCTTTCAAGTCCTTTGGAGTTGATATTGAAATAAATACTTTTACAAATATTTTCAAATGGACATATATGGAATATCTTAATAACGTGAAATTCCTATATTTCAAACTTCATGAAATTTCATACCTGGTAGTTATATAACTTGGACTCAAATATATATAATATATGAAGCCCTTATGATTTTCTCAAATATTTATAGACAAGTTTGAAACATAAATGAAATACAAATTCATATGAAAATTAAACCAATTGAAAACAGAATTTAAAATCTAAGCCTCGCATGGATGATAGGATTTCGTAGTTGCGTCCGTGTCGTCGAGAAAGTTGAAATGTCTATTTGCTCGTCTAGTATGGAGCCGGTAGGTGTATTTTTGGGTTCGACGAATTCTAGGGTTGAGATAATTCAAAAAAATAAATTAATAATAAAATAAAAATGAAATGAATAATAATAATTAAAAAATAATAACATAAAAACATATGTATTGCACGGCAGCAGCCGACCCTAGCTGCCACCACCCCTGCCTCCCGAGCACTCCCCAAGACCATTGAGCCCGGCCACCGCCACCCCGTGTAGCCCTGCCACTACCTTCGACGATCGCCACTAGCAGTCTCTGCCACCGGTCCGGCTCACGTGCCAGCCAACCTCTTCTTCCTTGCTCTGCCTAGCCCCACGCAGCACACACTGTCACGCACGCGGCAATGGCCAGTGCCACCACTTTGGCCATCTGGTGGGCCATCGTCGATGCTAGCGGGCCCACACTTCCCGTGCCAGCCACCGCACCTCTCCACTCCCTTGCGCACCATCTCGTCGCCTCCCACTTGGCCGTCGTCACTCTTGCCTCCTCTACCAAGCCGCCATGCTGCCGACCAGTGTGATGGGCGCCACTGCAAGCCGCTGAGCTGGCAAGCTCTGGTGGGCTCCCAGCAGTAGGCCAGCGAGCTGCATCCCTTCCCTTGCCATTGCCTCCCCGAGGTTGCTGGTGTAGTGGCTGTCGCCGCTAGCGCCATGCTGTTGCCACAACTGCTGCTCTTGGCCACCACTGACAGCTGGCGTGTTGCCACAAGCAATGGCCTCCTCGTTGCCTTCTAGTTGGTGGTGCCATCTCCCATGTCCGTTGCTCCCTCGTTTGCCCACTACTAAGCCAGCTCATGGCCGAGTTTGCAGACTAGGTAGCTAGCCATGGTGAGGTGATGTCGGATGAGAGAGAGAGGAAAGGTGAGGAAGAAGGAAGGATATGGAGGAGGGAAGAAGTAGCGCTAGTTGTGATGACTAAGGAAGAAGATGGTGGTGCCCTAGGATGAAGAGGAAGAAGAAGTGAAGCTGTAGGAAAGAAGATGAAGGAGAAGGAAACCCGATATGTAGCCCCATCTCTGTCATCGTCAGTTTTCTTGTGTCCACGCATCAAGGGTAAGTCAATAATGCTTGTCAGTGTGTTGTCTTAGTGTAGATGCAAGATGTTGTGACAAAGTATGTGATTTCGGTGATGTGCTAGTTGTCTGTTGCCAATAGGGCGTGATTTCAGTGATGTGCTAGTTGTCTGTTGCCAATAGGGCTCAGAGCTTCCGAGCTTGATTCGATGTCCTTTCCATGGTTATCCTGGGATGAACATAAAAGATAAATTGTAGGTATTGTCTATAGCTCCGTTTACAGTATTTATTCACCTAATTCTGATCGGCCGCTTGTGATTATAGCCAAATTTTCCTGCTATCCAGATTACCTTTAATTAAATCATGCAATTTTGGTTAATTGAAATGATTATGTTAATTATGAAAATAAACCATAAAATCTATATGAAAATGGTTGCATACTATTATATAATCATAATTGTGGTCATGGTATTTTAGCATATATTTCTCATGCATATTATCAGCATGAAAAATATTGCATCTTTAATTCCACCTTAATACAAGTGCACTTCATTAGAACCTATAAAATCATCACCAACACTTTAAAAATGTCACATGTACCTTATAAATGCTACTGACGATGAGCATAGTATAACTCTACTATATACGATGGCCGTATTCGAATACGATACCCCAGGAGTCTTCTAGATACCCGGAGCAACAACTATATCTAAGAGGAACTCTAGAAAGATAAGGAAACTACCCGCAGGTATTCGGATACCCCTTAAACAAAGAAGCATATCCCTACATTTCAAGAGGACAGGAGTCCTACTCAGAGAAGAGTCTGTGCCAGGCATGTGATACCTTCTATAAAAGGAACCAAAGGACCCTATAGAGAGGAGAAGCCCAAGAGAGATCCTAGATTGATCCAATTTAGAGCCAACAACAATAACACACAAAGCCATACAGATCCACCCGAAGAGACTTCTGAGCCAAGTAGAAGGGAAAACAACACCCCCGATATCCACTTCCAGCTAGTTATAGATCCTATCTAGGCTAGTTTTTCCCCCCTGTACTTTATATCGAGGTCAATATAAGACTCATAGGACGTAGGGTTATTATCCTCAGGGAGGCCAAAACCTGTATAAATCCTCGACTCCCGATGACTTGACTTGGCATGAATTTCATCACGTACTACCGTAAGATCAGCAGTTCACCAATCGTCGACAGTTGGCGCTGACTGTGGGGATCTCTTCAGCCAACGTCATCAAGTCTTCATTGACGTCATCACCGACTCCACCAAAGACCATGTCAAAATCTGACTTCTCAAACAAGGGGTTCTATGACAACTTTGCTCCTTCGTCGAACCAAGAGCCGATGATCGACCGATTGGATCTAGGAGATTTCTCCCCTGATGACGAGTCTGACAATGACACAAGTCACTTGATGGACAAGTATGCCAGGACCTATGTCATCGAGCTAGAATCACCCGATCACTAAGATGTTTGCGTAAGCTACGTAAGCCCTATGTCGGGGTTATCCCCTGTAGATTCTGGCCACCTAGATGGCCGAGGAAACTTTCCAGAGATCCTCTCCAATGGTAGATCCATGATGGATCTAGACTCCACTTCTAGCAGAGCCTACCCTCAAGAAGTCTTTGCTATCAGGAATGAGAACAGAACCTCACCTAACCCTGCTGGGAGTGATGGCATGGTAGATCTAAATCTGACTACTAGGAATCAGCTTCTACCTCAGCAGCCGAGGACGTCTCGGGATCAGGCGCAAGATTCTAGGTGGCCGGGTCTAGGTACTCCTCACCTCCAACAGGGTGCTGGCCTCTTCAGCTCTAAGACTGCTCAGTGGCTTTCCTAGGTCCAACACCAGCTCCGACAACCTCCTATCACGTATCTAACTACTTCTGAGGGGAAGTGGCTAGCGACATGGAGGACAACCTCCTACAAGCCCAAGTATAGGCCGAGTCCTCTCATCTGGCGGCTACAGCCAACAATTCCACTAGGTGTAGGACTCACTCCAGCCCTTCCTGTGATGAGTTAGATCAAGAAGGACGAAATCCCTGGAACCAGATCTCCCGGGAGGAGAAACGGTCTCGACGCCGCTTTAGAAACTCGCCGATCCAAAACCACCCCATCGTGGACCTACGGGAGGTATCAACCAGTGGAAGCACTCAAGGACCCCACCAAACTAGTCGCCTAGTAGGATAACTTCCCGACACCACTGTCGGGGTCGGGCTCGGTCCCCTACTGAAAGAGCATCTAGGCCCCTAAATGGTTTTGATGGCTAATGGCAACCCAAACTGGGATCTAATATTTACATTGAGTGTAAGCAGGAAGATTAGGTCCCAGGAAGAGGTTTCATCTATGAAAGGATGACCACTAAAAGTACAAAGGTGTTTTCCCAAGACAAGGAGATAGCTATGCTAGGCAGCTGTGCAACAGCTGTGAAGAAGTCGGTGCTGTGCTAGGAGTTGCAAGCAAGGTGATAGTTGCTTGATGCATCAAGAGCCTTGACTACAGTTGGTGGAAGCTGAAGCCTAGATTTGCTAGTACACCTTTGTGCCAGGGGAGAGCTTGAAAATGCTAAGGGAACTGCACTGCAATGGTTTGTCTGCTGCGTCAGAAAACTGTTGGAGGTTCTCTCCTGTTATGCATCAGAGTTTGTTGTGTGCGCTGAGGGCATGTAATGTGCCAAGACCAAAGTTCCCACTCTTTTCAGAGAGGTATGTCCCCATTGGACATTCTGCACTTGTTTGCTTATTTTCTTGCATGCTTGTGTAATTCTCTGATATATATATCTAATCTAGCTGTGATCTTTAGTCTATACCGGTGGTAGCTATCTGTGTCACAGTCTCTTCACACATGCCTGTTTCTCTTAGGACTTCCACAAGCAAAGGAGCATGCCTGAAGTTTCGGGTACACGGAGAAAAAGGCACTACAAGTGCCAGCTATCTCTTCGGAGTAGTTTCTCCAACGGAGACATACCACTCTGCAAGGAGTGGAATTTTGGTGAAAAATCCTCTGTGTCTCTCTTTGTGTGTTTACTTTCAGTACTTACTATTTGATTACCTACTTGCTTGATTGTGCTGTTTGTTAGTGCTGTGATACATCTTTTCACCTGTGTTATCTAGTTGTGTCACAGTTGCTCTATAGCTTATCTCTGATCTGTGCTAGCTACCTGTGTGACAGCTATGTGTTAATCTTCATGTCATTTGCTGCCTGAGTAGTCTATCTGTTTCACAACTAGCTAAAGCTCTTTACCTGTTAAGGCTAATGCTTGATAAAATGAGGTTATTCTTTGAATTTAGCTAGCCTCCTATTCACTCCCCCCTCTAGTCGGCTCCTGCGATCCTTTCACCTACCCCGGTTAGCGTGGTGCCTATATCCACTCGAGGAGCCATCAATGGGTGCCAGGCCTTCTCGCTAGAGCTCAAGAGGGTTCATTGGCCATACCGGTATAAACCTGGGTTGATAGAGAAGTATGATGGAACTACTAATCCAGCTGAGTTCTTGCAGATTTACACTACATCCATCAAAGCCGCCAGAGGAAACAAGAAGGTCATGGCCAACTACTCTGCCATCGGGAATGATCTACTCGTGGGAACAACTCTGCAGGTTGTTCCAAGGAAACTTCCGAGGCACTTATGTTCTTCTGAGCAAAAAGAACGACCTCTTCCGACTCTTCCAGGCAAAGGAAGAGACCTTGCACATGTTCATCCAACGCTTCAGCAAGGTCTGCAACACCATCCCTAAGGTAACTGATGCTAATGTTATTCAGGCATTTGTCTGTGGTTGCAGGAATTGCAGATGCATAGAAGACATCGCTATCTCCGACCCTTAGACGGTCAAAGCACTAATGGATATCACCGACAAGACAACCAGTGTCGAGGAAACCATTTCATTCATCAAGGACCAGGAGGGGGGTGTACAACGTCCCCAACCCAGATTCGATGGTGACTCGTTGAACAATAAATGCAAAAAGAAGTCCTCAAGGGAGGCAACGAGAAGAGAACCAAGACTGGGGAAGCCATGGCTAACTTTACCGACCAGCGCCCCGGGCCACCCTAGGGCAAGGATAAGCAACTTGCGCTAAGTTCATGGCTACAACGCACTATTCTTACCAGTGCGTGAAGATCCCAGGGCCCTAGGGTGTCATCATGGTTCGAGGCTAACGCCCATACTCACCTGCGCTGTGACAAACACAGCCTAGACATGGCCGAGCAGCACCAAATTGATGAGGAGACCAAACACTCAAGAAATCTCACAGCAAAGTCAATACCGTTCCTCCGGACCCAGCGAAGCCATCCAAGACCAACTGGATCGGCTCCAACCTGAGCCAAAAATAGAAACTCGATCTCATAACCTTCCTCCAAGAAAACGTAGACATGTTGGCATGGCAACCGTCCGACATGCCTGGTATCCCCAAGGAGGTGATCGAGCATAGGCTGGTTGTTCGCTCCGACACCAAGCCTGTCAAGCAAAAACTTCGGCAGTTCGCTTCCTACCAGAAAGAAGCCATCAAGGCAGAGATCAAGAAGCTCTTGAAGGCGGGATTCATTCGAGAAGTTGAGCACCCCGAGTGGCTGGCTAATCCTGTCATGGTCCGAAAGGCGAATAGAAAATGGCGCATGTGTGTAGACTTCACGGATCTTAACAAAGCCTGCCCGAAAGACATTTTTTCCTCTACCTAGAATAGATCAGATAGTAGACTCCACTTCTTGATGTGATTATCTAATCCTTCTTGATGCATACTCTGACTACCACCAGATAAGTATGTGTCCTGAAGATGAGGAGAAAACCTCCTTTGTAACTCCCTTTAGGGTATTCTGTTATGTGAAAATGCCTTTTGGATTGAAAAACATTGGCACTACATATCAGTGCAAGATGCAACTCACTCTCCATGACCAGATCGGGCCAAACATCAAAGCTTATGTTGATGACCTTATCGTAAAACCAAAAAAGAAAGAAGACCATCTCTCAGACCTACTCGAGACCTTCACCAATCTATGCTAAGACAGGATTATGCTCAACTCAGAGAAATGCATGTTTGGAGTCGATGCGGGAAAGCTACTTTGATTCTTGGTGTTACACTGAGGAATCGAGGCCAACCTTGAGAAGATCCGGGCCATTAGGGATATGTAGTCTCCCAGGTCAGCACGAGAAGTTCAAAAGTTAACCAGGTGCATCGTGGCACTCAGTCATTTTATATCCTGTCTTGGAGACCGGGGGCTTCCTTTTTTCAAACTATTACAACAACACGACAACCCAAAGGAGGAACTCTTGCTCTATATAGCAGCCAGACTGTGGACCATGAGCGAAGTCTTGGTGGTAGAACAAGAAGAACCTGACAAGAGGGCAAAGAGCCAGTGAACTACGTCAGCGAAGTCCTTAAGGACCAAATGAGCACTACCCCAAGTGCAAAAGTTACTCTATATAATGTTGATGGTCTCCCGCAAGTTGAGACACTATTTGCAGGCTCACAAGATCACCATACCATCCACCTTCCCGCTCCGCGAAATCCTCCACAACAAACATGCTATCGGGAGGATCGCCAAGTGGGTCATTGAAATTGGAGAGTTCGAGATGTGCTTTGTCTCGCATACCACTACATGTCACAAGCACTCGTTGACTTTGTCGCCGAGTGTTTCAAGCCTGAACAGCCCCACAATTCCCAGAATGACACGGTCGAGGTATGGACTTTACATGTTGATGGGTAGCTACACTCAAAGGCTCAAGAGCTGGGATAATCCTTACTTCCCCGACCAGAGAATGCCTGCAATATGCTTTGCAAATTGACTATCCTGCCGCTAACAACATGGCTGAGTATGAAGGTTTGCTTGTAGGTCTTCGAGTAGCTTCTGTGCTTGGCATCCACCGGCTACTAGTGAGTGGGGACTCGCAGTTGGTGGTGAAGCGGGTTAGCAAGGAGTATCAAACCTTTGACAAGACCATGGCAGCCTACCTCGTGGAGGTGAGGAAGCTAAAAAAGAAATTCATCGAACTCAAGGTCAAGTGCATCCCAAGAAAGGATAACTATTTTGCTGATAGTCTTGCCTGATTAGCCTCCTCATGATCTCCACGACAAGCTGGGATCTATGTAGAAAGACTCTCAACGTTGTCCGCGACATCAGCAGATGACACGGCCGAAGCAGTGGTGGTCCAAGAGACCTATAACCAACTTGGGATGTCATTAGGAATTGATGCTCCAAAAGGAGTCGCGGGGGCACTCGTGATTATGAAGAATCGTGGATGGATCCCACCCGCATGTACCTTCAAAATCAAGATACGCCTGAGGATAAGGCACTATCCGAGCAAATTTCCTGCCAGGATATATTCCCTAATAAACGGCATCCTCTATTGCGGAGGTGCCCACAGATTGCTCATGAACTGCATGTCTCAGAAGCGGCGTAGCTAGCTACTCGAAGAGATCCATGGGGGGTGTGCTTCCTTTCAAACCCGTAGTCGGAAAGGCCTTTAGACAAGGTTTCTATTGGCCTACGACTCTCTATGATGCGAGCGGGATGGTTAGGCAATGCTATTATAGCCAATTTCATAATAGACGCGTTCACCAACCCACTCAAGCTCTATAGACACCCGGGTGCTTCAAGTTCCTCCTCGTCACCATCGATACTTTCACCAAGTGGATCGAAGCTGAGCTAGCCACAAAGATCACCTCAGAAAATGCTAAATGGTTCATCATGTGAAGCATCATGACGAGGTTCGGTGTCCATAGTATGATCATCACCGACAATGGTACTCAGTTCTCGAGTGCGGCATTCACCAAGTACTGTGAGGGGCTTGGCACCAAGATATATTTCACGTCCGTGGCCTATCCACTGAGCAATGGATAGGTCGAGCGGGCCAACAGCCTCGTACTGCATGAGATGTAGACCAGCGTCTTCAGCTGCTTAACTGCTCACGCCAAAGCATGGGTCTCCAAGTTGCCATCCATGCTATGGGCATTCCAAACCACAGCTAGTCGGGCGACGGGTGAAACACCTTTCTTTCTAGTCTACGGGGTCAAAGCAATGCTTCCTTGTGAGTTATTTGCCAACAAAAGGCGAATCTCTCCGAAGAGAGGATGACCTCAACAACATCAAGGAAAAGAGGACCCAAACACTGATGCAATTAACTATCCCTCCAGTGCTACTATGACCAGAATATTCGAGAGCACCTCCAAGTCGACAACCTGGTTCTATGACTTATTCAGAACCATAGTAACAGCAACAAGCTATCTTCAAAATAGGAGGGTCCCTACATAGTGGTTAAGCCTACTCGCCCCCGGTCGTTCAGGTTGGCTATGGAGGACAAATGAGTCCTCAATAATTTCGAGAACATCAACTAGCTCCACAGGTTCTATGTGTAAATACCAAGAGTAATTTCACATAAATATTATTTATATCGCCCGTAAGGTTGCTTGCATCCTTCTATGCCTTCTTATCCCCTCACCTCCAAGCCTAGCACCTATAAGATGAGCACATGGGTGGTAAGCTACTCTGGGTACCTCGACCCAACACACATATCTGGATATTCTCGGGTAGGGGTGCCACAGAGTGGATAGGAAGCTACAGAAGGGTCTGCAGCCAAGAGCGTGGCATGAACAAACTATTTTCCTTCTGTCGGGCTAATTTTTATGAGTCAGTTAACGATTTCCTTCTTTAACTGCCTATCAGAGTTTCCCTCTCCGATAGCCAGTTAGGGGCTAGACGGGTATAGGGTACTGAGAAGTTAACAAAAGCGTATCACACGAGTACCTAAGCTTTTTTCCTTCACAAGGGAAGGAGTTCTAAGCTACGACCTCACGGGACGTAAGGAAGGTTCCTTATCGTGTCTACGAGTGCCCGGGGCCACGGAACCTCCCACTTGACTTAGACCTAAGACTGACTGACTAAACTCCCCGGTTAGCAACAAAGTCCTCCGACTCGGGCCGAGGAGAAAAGCTAACAGTACTAAATATCATACGTTGTCGAGATCACTCGATGCCAAGTCCCCAAGAAGTCCTACCACCTAGCTTGTACAAGGGAATTTCATACAATACTCATGTGCTAACCATTTCATACAATACTCATGTGCTAACTAAAAAACATAAGTCCTTTTTATTAAACAGGCAGGTTACAAAAGCTCAAGATACATCCAACCTATCTACAAAGGCTTGCACTGCGTCCATCATCGCATCCATTAGCTGGTCGGTTTCCTCTGCAGTTGCCCTAGGGAGATCATCCTAGAGGGCCCCGACGTCCACCACCGGGTGGTGGGCCTTGATGAGCACCAGTGCCATCACCACCGCCTCCTGGATGCCTTGCCAGAGCTGCCGCGAGATGTGGGCGGCCAGTGTGGGCTTGAAGTCGCAAAAGGTCCTCATCAGCTCAGCCAGCCGGTTAGCGGAGCCTTCCACGAGCTGGACCGAGACCCCCACCTCACAAAAGTGGTATGGGCTAAGTCCAGGGCAGAATTTTGGGTGCCCTGAAAAAAGAACGCCCGGGATTCCACCCGAGATAGGGCCTCTTGGGTTCCCAACGGCTCGCTAGCCAGCCAGGTCCGCTCGGTCCCCTGCTCAGCCTTCAGCTCTGCCAGCTAGGCCTTCTCAGCCTCTCGCTCAGCCTCAGCTTCACCGACTGGGCCTTCTCAGTCTCCTGCTCAGTCTCCACCTGTGCTAGTTGCTCCTTCAGTTGCTGGATTTCTGAGCAAAGGGCGGCCTTCCCGGACAAGGTGAGCTGAACAACAAACATGTTAGTTTCAATAAAAACAAGTTATGAATAATGAGTTTGTCAGATTGTCACCTTTAGGAGGGGCGCCAAGAATTCCTCTTGGTCGCAGCCGCCCTCTATAAGCACCGCGAACTTGGGTGGCGGCTCGAAAGCAGCAGATGAGACCAGGGGTGGGGCATCCTCTGAAGCCGGGGGATCAGCGGTCTCCAGAGCTGGGGGATTGGCGGTCTCTGAGGCCAAGGGCTGGGCGGTCTCCATGGCCGAGGGCTAGATGGTCTCCATGGCCGGCTCTGTCGTCACTAGACTTCTCTCGAGGGTGGAGAGGTCATCCTCCACAATGGGATCAACCCCGACCACTACTGTAGGCATTTCCTCCTCGCAGAGCACTCCCGTCGTCTCTGCCTCTGAGTCAAGTGTTCCCAACCCACGCACTGTAACACACCCGAGCACCACTACCTTAAGCATTGAGCTACTCGGAAGAAAAGACTACAAGAAGGTAAAAGGCACTTACCGATAGGATCTCCCTCCAAGCCTTGGCATTCATCCTCGAGATCAGCAATGGGAGGTAGGAGCGACCCTCTAGGGGAGCCATCTCGAAGAGAAGCTTCATCTAGTACATCACCTTTGAGTCAGAAAAACTGCAAGGGAAAGAAAAACAACAAAGGATGAGGAGCTTTCCCTAACCTGAGTATTGAGACAACGTAATTCAATGGTTACCTGTCTCACCATCTTGGGACAAGTCCTCCTCGTCCGAGTACTCTCAGGCACCCAAAATCCTTGAGCGCAGGGGGCTCAAGCATCACCTGATGAAGTCCTCAACAACATCCCACACCATTAGACCCCGCAACTTGAGCTTGGTAATCTCGAAGATGAGGGTGTGGAGCCTCGCGGTCAGGCGCGGCATCTCCAACCAGTTTGAGGTCGGGTACGGTGCGAGCCCCCAGTACTCGATGCCTCCGGGTGCGGGTGGGTGATAGTAGAACCATCGTCGGTGCCAACCCGACCATGAGCTCTTGCTAGTGAAGTTGAGGTACTCCGCTCAACCTCTTCCGTATGTAGAAGTACCTGAAGAGGTTGAGGAGGGGGCGTGTGCCGAGATATGCCTTGCACAGGTGCACGAAGACGCTCAACATCATGATTGGGATTGAGGTGGATGAGCTCAATCCTGTAAAAGCGTAGGAGGTTGAGGAAAAAGCTCGACGGTGGGAAGCAGAATCCACACTGGAAGAAGTCGACAAAGACCATGGCCCAGTTCATGTCTGAGCTGGAGATCTCCTCTCCTTCCACCAATGAGTAGGCGATATGGAGCACGGAGGGATCACCTTGCTGCGTTCCAATTTCTCCAATAGCTCTGCCATCACCTCAGACTGCGCCCAGAGCGGGATTGCCGACTTGGGAGCATCATCGGCGGTGGTGACGGCCTTCCCAGCACCCTTCTTGCGACCCATTGCTTGGTTTGCCATGAGGTCAAAGGTTCTGGGTGCAAGGAAGAAGACGAAGGAAGCTATGGTTTGCATAAGGCAACACGTTCAAGAAGACAAGAGTTCTAGAAAGCGATAGCGACAAGAATTCTAGAAAGTGATAGCGACCTTTGGGTTACCCAGGTCTCTTATAAAATGGTGGCCTATAGATCCCGACTAGCTCGATGGCGGTTCCAGGTACTACCCGAGGCCACAATCTCTACCACCACGTCCTGTCGCATTTAATGCATGCGGCCACTTTCAGCGTGCACGGGAACGGTTAACGCGAAAATCCAGGAACGGCAGGCGCATGACCCCAACAAATGCATTGCAGTTTTCCTATGTCAGCTTGGACAGGTGCAAAAAAGGAGAAGATTCTTTCGCCACTACGCGAAATGTCTGCCTTAACGGTTCAAATTTTGGAAAACCCGCTGGTTGAGATCCACGTATCCTCAGTCCATGGATTGGGACTTCATCTATTGAATGACCCAGAACTCCTACTCAGATGAGAGACCTTCTCGACGGCTCCTAGAGCCACGTAGAGGGGGCTCGAATCCCAACTGGATGATTTGGATAATCAGGATTCCGAGTCAACATATGTGTTACTCAGAAACCTAAGTAACCACTCAGACAAGAACCCGGTCGGGATGTTTTCCCCGGATGGGTTAAGTTCCTTGACCCGTCACAGCCGTATTTCACGTACTGATGGGGGGCTTGACGATGAGCATAGTATAACTCTACTATACCCCAGGAGTCTTCTAGATACTCGGAGCACCAGACATATCTACAGGAACTCTAGGAAGATAAAAAAAACTATCCACAGGTATCCGGATAACCCTTAAACAAGGATGCTTATCCCTACGTTTCAGGATGACAAGAGTCCTATTCAGAGAAGAGTCCATGCCAGGCTTCAGGATACCCACTATAAAAGGAACCAGAGGACCCTGCAGTGAGGAGAAACCCAAGAGAGATCATAGATTGATCCAATTCAGAACCAATAACAATCAACACACGAAGCCATATAGATCCACTCGAGGAGACTTCCGAGCCAAGTAGAAGGGAAGACGACACCCCAGACATTTACTTTCGGCTAGCTATAGATCCCATCCAGGCTAGTTTTTCCCCTTGCGCTCTGTCTCGAGGTCAATATTAGACACACAGGACATAGGGTTAGACACATAGGACATAGATTTATTATCTTCAGGGAGGCCCGAACCTGTATAAATCCTCAACTTCCGATGACTTGACTTGGCACGACTGGGTGTCCCCAACCCTCACACTTTCATCACATGCAACCATAAGATCGGTAGTTTACCAATCGTCAATAGCTACTAACCAATTAATTTGCCACTTGGAAATTCAACATGATGCATTAGCTAAAGGAGCTTCATCCTTAATTATCTTTTCTTCCTTAGTGGCATATTACATATCATGCCTTCATCTGTATCATAGCATTATCCACGATTGAAGTGTATCCCAACTAAAACTTCACGAAAATATGGAATGAATACAACATGTTCATGTTAATTTTGTATTTCATCTTAAATCACCGTAATCACATTCCATGCATTTTTTAATTAAGTAAAGGAGATATTTAGACTTGATTTGCGCTCTTGGAGGTTATTTGCATCATACGGGTGTTTTGGCCATTCAGATTCTTTCATGATCGAAGTGGCTTATTGTGTATTTTCATCCGGTTATCAGGCAAGCAAGCAAAGAGTTGTTTGCTTTGCTTTACAATCATTTGATTCTATGTCGTTATGCTTAATTTCCTAGATTGTCCAATATCTTCTCTAGAATGTACATGATTGAATATTGATTGGTCTCACAATGCGTGGAAAAATAAATCGATGCCTAATACAACCTAAACATGTGACTAAGAGTGACGAGGGTATAGTAACGGTGCAACCAAGGGGTGAAAAGGTTTGTCAGAACCATTCATCAAGTCACTTGGTCGTCGTAACCATTACCATTCGTCGCGGTTACTGGTTGATCGTTCAATTATCCCCAACAGTCGTATGTGTTATTCATGAACCCACTGAAAGTGATTCCAGAGTGGATGTCATCCTCTTGAGCCTTGCAACCCTCATTTGGAGAACAGTTGTTAGTGATGCAAAATGATTAACACCTTCAATGTGATGATTATATGATCCAAGTTATCACTTTTCATAAATTGAAATTGAGTTATTTAAGTCATTATCTGAAAGTATCCTGGCCTTGGTGGTATTTGATCAAGTATGGATGCTCTCGTATATGTTTTACAGCTTACTTACTTTGATGTCAATTGCCCATATTACTTTATGTGTATGCCATGTTAAATTCAGACTAGTATCCTAGGTTGTATTTAATTGATTGAAGCACAACTAAGTCTTGCAAGTACGAAAGTACTCATTGGGATTCTATTCCATTTTAATTTTGGCAGGTGGATTGCTGTAGTTGATTCTCACGTTTATTGCTTGCTTAGTTTACCAAGTTGGCTACAAGATCTTGTGGGGATTATTGTTGGTTTTGAATAATGGTCTCATGAACTACCGTATTTCCATTTTATTTTATGTTTCTGTTGCTACTTTACATGTTCAGTTGAAACTTGTGACCGTCGTGTCTTTTGTTTGTAACATATAAAGTTGCCCAAATGTAAGGGATGCGCACTTTTATCTTGTAACTCTCTCTCCATAGAGTTTGTGTGATGATTATCAAGTTGTTTCCGCACGTCCCTCCATACAACTTGCTTGTATGATTTGAAGTGTATGGGGGTGATGGTAGAGAATTGGTGTTGTCTTTTGTGCAATCGTGATACCCATTTTAGTTGAGTGATCTACTAGCTTAGATGCAATTGCTGACTAAGCAGGGTGTGGACACTTGTGCCGGGATCTAGAGCGACCCACTAGTATGTCCTTCGGCCAGCTTGTATAGCATGTGGGCACAGGTGCCGGGCTCCTCTAAGTGGTTATAATGGTTGTTGCAAAAGACTATCACAGAAAAG
>JAGXJF010000365.1:0-67459 GCA_019208055.1 Stipa capillata
CCTCGGCTTCCTCGCAACTGTGCCTCAGGAACCTAGCTCAGCTGGTCCTTCTGACCTTCCCAGTTCCTTGCTCTTTTTAGGGCTCATCATCAACAGTTGTCTCACTTCAGCTTTCACCTGTCCATCTAATCCCTGTTCACACTCATTGCAAAACATTAGACACAGGTGAGGATTGCCAATAACCATCAAAACCAAACTCTGGGGCAAGATAGCCATCCTTCCAAGCTCCATGGGAGTGGATGCACTTTCAATAATCAAAATAAAAAATATTTCTCAATAGATGAAGTCTTCAAAAGGGTCCAAGATTACAAAAAGAAAGATAAACAATTGGATTTGAATAACCTCTTCAAAGAACAAAATACTATCAAAGAAGAATTACACACTCTCAGAAGGAGAGTAGAAATCATAGAGTTTCATAAGGGAGATGATGGATCTGAAAAGGATATGCCCCAAGAGGATTTTGAAGGGGTAATCGGTTCTATAGAAAGATATTTCAAACAAAAATGGTATGCCGAGGTTATGTACAAATTTATTGATGGATTTTATTTTAAGTATAAAACATTGATTGATTCAGGAGCTGATGTAAACTGCATCAGAGAAGGGATAATTCCCTTCAAGTACTTTGAAAAATCCTCTCATAGGGTTCATGCCGCTGATGGAAACCTTTTGAAGGTAAACTATAAAATCCTTGAGGTACATGTTTGTATTTCTGGTGTTTGCCTAAAAACTTCCTTTTTGCTTGTCAAAAACCTAAAACAAGGAGCCCTATTAGGAACACCATTCTTATCTTTAATCAGACCATTTTTTGTTACCAAAGATAGTATCAAGTTTAGTATAAAGGGAAAGGATGTGGAACTAAAGTTTTCTTCCAAACCAGAAGAAACCTTGTTAAATCATCTCAAGGAAATAAATGTGCATAAAGAACAATTCATAAATGAAGTATCAACAGAAATACAAAATGTCAGAATCAATAAAACCCTATGTGATCCAAGTTTTCAAGCAAAACTAAAAGCTCTACAAGAAAAATTTACAAAGGATATCTGTTCTAAGCTTCCTTCTACATTCTGGCATCGTAAAAAGCATGAAGTAGGTTTGCCTTATGTTCTAGATTTTGAGGAAAGTAAGATTCCTACTAAAGCTAGACCAATCCAAATGAATAATAGATTGTTGGAAATTTGTAAAGAAGAAATTAAAGGGCTACTAGAAAAGGGTTTAATAAGGAAAAGTTCTTCACCATGGAGTTGTCCGGCCTTCTATGTTGAGAATGCAGCAGAAAAAGAGAGGGGTGTCCCTAGGCTAGTAATAAATTATAACCCCTTAACAAAGTACTAAAGTGGATAAGGTATCCTATTCCTTATAAGCATGACCTGATTAGAAGAATTCAAGGATCCAAAATATATTCTAAATTTGATATGAAATCTGGATTTTGGCAAATACAAATCAGCATTTTACGATGTTTTGATTTTCTCTCAAAACGTTGATCAGCATTGGAAGCATTTAAAAATAGTCTATAAAATCATCGTTCAAAATGGTCTTGTAGTTTCTGCAAGAAAAATGAAGCTTTTCCAAACAAGCATGCAATTTTTGGGTTACAAAATTCAATATGACCAAGTTCTACCCATCAGTAGAGTCATAGAGTTTGCTAACAAATTTCCAGATGAAATAAAAGAAAAAAGTCAATTACAATAGAAAAATATTAACCCAAAGGTTAAAAAAGAATCCTCCTACTTGGACAATTAAACACACGCAGGCAGTAAAAAAGATTAAAGACAAGGTTAAGAGATTACCTTGCCTGTTTATATTAGATCAAGATGCATTCAAAATTATTGAAACAGATGCATCAGATTATGGTTATGGGGGAGTCCTAAAACAAAGAAAGGATTCAAAAGAACAACTTGTCAGGTTAACATCAGGAACCTGGAATGATGCTCAAAAAAATTATTCTACTATCTAGAAAGAAATTTTGGCAATTGTTAGGGTCATCTCAAAGTTCCAAGGGGAACTATTAAATCAAAAATTCTTATTGAGAATAGATTGCAAGGCAGCAAAAGATGTTCTTCAGAAGGATGTGGAGAACTTAGTCTCCAAACAGATATTTGCCAGATGACAAGCAATACTATCATGTTTTGACTTTGAAATTGAATATATAAAGGGGGAAATGAACTCACTCCCTGATTTCTTATCTCGAGAATTTTTACAGGGACATGGCACTTAAGAGGGATCTATCAAAAGAAAAGATGATAGAATATTCCCCAAGCAAGCAATTGTATAAATATCAGGCGTGGAGTCTTGTGCCAAAGACCCCGATGGCACGAGAAAATATCATCCTGCAAATCCTTCACCTTATATTTACAAACAGGATGAAATTATATTGCCTCTGGAATTTGAGGATTCAGATCTTAATATAAAAAGTATTAGGGAAAAATATTTCCCAAAACAATCTTATTTCATCCCAGAATATCCAGGGAAAGATCAGATCTACTATGAAACAATATTATGTGAAACAAAGAGTGCACATATATACCATACAAAGAATGGAGAAGAAATGGGTTTCACAAAGATAATTATCCAGAAGATTATGTCCCTAGAAGAATGGGATAGATCATCCAATCCTTATGTAGCCAGAGCTATATATTCGGCTTCTTGTCCCAACAAAAGATATAACTATTGGGACTATCAAAAGGCATGGGAAAGGGTGCTTCTAATACAAAATTACGAGCTGAAGCATTCATGGTTCATTCGCTTCAAAGAGAAATGTGAAGAAATACTATTATGGTTCTTCAATAATTGGTGGCTCAAGGTGGGAGCTATTCCTGAAATATTACCCACTGAAGTCATCAACATTATTACTCAAGAATCCAACAAGGACTTGAAGGAATATCCTTTTATACTCATGAAGTTCTGTGCTGAAACCGGCATGCCATGGATCATGAAATGGGATCTCAGCATCCACAGAACCCAATTCCCTGCATCCTTAAGACGGCGCTACTATACAAGATGGTGGGATAGGTTTGACATAACACCCGTCCTTCAAAGAAGAAAATATCAAGCAAAGAGCAAGAAGACGGCTGTGGCCCAGTTGAAGGAGGAAATCACAAAAGAACTGTTGTTGAAGAAACCAAATATACCAGAAAGTGAGCTTCAGTTGCAAGTATATGAAGTAATGTTTCCAAAAATGGATGAAAATCCTCAGCCTCTGCAAACGATGTCACCAACTAGAAGCCTTAGTGAGGATTTTGTGCAATGTGGCCAGGCAAAATCATCATCCCCAATTCCCAATTATTATTCCATAAAACAAGAAGAAGAAGAAGGAGAATCCAAGGGAATATCAGATTTCTCCTTAGGAAACTAACAAGATGTGCAATCAAACAAAAGTATGAAAAGAAGCAAAGCAGCAATCACTATTTCAGAAGGAATATACACTATTCTTGATGGAATAAACTTTATCAAATTACTACTATAGATGGGGTCCGTAATCAAGATACTATTGCAGAAAGAATTCACACTATTCCTGATGGAATAAACTTTATCAAGCTACTGTTGTCAGCACTATACAAGACTGAAGCGACATCCATGCTTATCACCAACCTGAAGGTGGTAGACCTCTATAAAAGGAGGACAAGAGGAGCTCAGAAGGGCATCACTTCCATCGCCTCCATCGCTTCCATCGCCTCCATCGCTTCCACGACCTCCACATCGCAACACACACCGCCCACACAGCGATCGCTACTCATCGCCTCCACATCACCTCCACTCCACTCCATCAAGTGTAGCCTAGTTGTATAATAGTAAGGGTCCTATGTATCCTAAATAAGACTCGATCATACAAGTCAAGTGTGAGAGTCAGTCAGTGTGTAAGAGTCCTGTAAATCAAGTACGTGTACCAAGTCCCTGGTGTACTACTAAGAAGGATCTACCTTCTTGAGGTATGAATTAATACCAGGACTATTTGTTTGTTATTCCCAATGTTCATCTAATAAAAAAAATAAAAAAAATATATAGTCCCTACATTATATATCTACATTAGTCCCTGCATTACATATAGCTACGTGCATGCATTGTGTGTTTACAGACGGTCCCAGTTGAGGAACCGTCTGCACTGTGCCGTCCCGCTTGTGCACCATCGTGCGTAGATATTTTCTCAGACGATTCGTGTTTGGAGCCGTCTATACAAATAACTACATAAGCTCACTCCCAGCTCGATTCGCCGCTATCGCCATTGTCGTCGGCCCTCTTCCTGAGCTCCTTTCGAGCTGCCCGCACACGCAGCCGCACCAAGAAGAGCCGGTGAACCTCGTGCTGGAAGGAATCAAGCTCGGGGCACCAGGAAGAGCCGGCGAACCTCACCGAGCCGCCGCCGCCGCTCGCCGTCGCCGCCGTCATCTCCGGCCTCCCCAGCGTCGGCCGACTCTTCCTATAGCTCCACGGTGAGCCACAGAACTTTCCCGTGCCCTTCCCCCCTTGATTCCATGCTAGATGGTCGAGTCCCCGCGGTAGCTAGCTAGCTCGCTCTGTGCCATTCAGCTAGTTGGGAAAAAGAAAAGAAAAAGAAAAGAAATGTGGGACCCATGTGTCATAGTGAGAAAAAAAGAAAAAGAAAAATTAATATGACAGAGGACCCCACTTGTCATGCTCAATGGCTAAGTTAGGCTGAGTAACAAAAGTTTTTCATATTTGTGATTTTCTGAGAAAAAACAAGAAAATGCTAAAAATGCTTTAAACTTTTAAAAATCATAGAAAATTCATACGAACGCGAAATGAGGTGATTCTTTTTAGTAAATTCATCATTTAATCTGTAGAATTTTATGGTATAAATTTTGTTCATGTTACAGTGCTATAAAATTTTGAAAATTACCAAAATACCCTTAAACCCTAAAATTGAAGTATGATTTTTAGAAAAATCATGCTAGCTCCAAAAATAATATATGTTGCACCAAAATTCAACTTCTGATATATGTTGTATCTTGGCTTCATTTTATTCATGCATCAACATATAAAATTTTGACATATATAGAAATGTTGCTTTCTTAGAATATTTAAATAATTAGCTACTGACTTTATTTGAGTTTTGCATAGTTGGGTTTATATATTACTAAAAATGCATAAATGTAGTGTTTTAGATTAATTTACGTATTGTAATACCCAATTGTAACAAAGTAGGTATTTGACTTGCATGCATGCATACATGGCATCATCCCGTACCATCTCGTTTAAACCCGAAAAGGGTATAATTGTAATTTATAGAATATGTTAATATCTCATCCTCGGTGGATATTTATACAAATACCAATCAACTTATTCGAAGTAGTTGAATTGAAAATGTCATTAATAAGGGTGGTGGAAGTCATCGAACACTTCGGTGAATCCCCGTCCCTGAACCTAAAACCCTAAAGGAGCTGGAATTAGGGTTTTGACGATAGAGCAATTTCTAGTGAATGCAAATCTCTCCAAACTTCACAAATAGTTTCAAAGGTAGAAACCCTAGCCCTTTGCTAATTTTCATGAATTTTGGGAGAGTTTAAATCCTAGTCGCAGTGTAAACCCTAATTCAGACCCTAATTCAAATTTGAACTGGACACCCATTCAAATCTTGCCCAAATTGATTCAAACTCCCCCAGTAGCTCCCAAACAATATATTAGAGCCCCTGTAAAAATTTCAAATTATTTGGAGAAGAAATTACACATAAAATAACGTGGGGAATGAATTAGGGAAATTAAAAAGAAAAAGAAAAACAAACCCTAAATCTACCCGGGCCAACAGCCCACTCGGCCGGCCCACCCGAGCGGCCCGCTCGACCCCGCCGCCCGAAACCCGCCTTCCACTCCCCGTTCCCGCCTTCCCTTCCCGGTCGCGCCCGTCCCCGAATGCGCTTTCCCCCGCTCCCCGCCTGGCGCCCGGGCCCCGCTTGTCAGGTCCTCCCCGCCACGTCCCGGCCGCGGGTACGCCGGCGTGGGCGGTGCCCCGCCCCCGACGCCACTGGTCCGAGGCCACCGCCACCCTTTAAAAAGGAGCGTCCTGACCGGCCATTGCCCCCATTTCCCAAACCCTAGAACCCACCGCCCGGAGCTCCCGAAGCCATTTTCTTCCCCGTCGCCGATCCAACTCTGGTGAGCAATTGGCGCGACTCCGGCCTCTTCCTCCCTCCAATCCTCAGCTCTCTGGCTAGCCCTAGCTCCCCTCAACATCCTGACCTCTTCCTTTTTCTCAGAACAGCTCCCGAGGATCTCCGACGCCGTCTTCTTCTCCGCAGCCGGCCATCTTCTCCGACGAGCTCTTACTCCGGCTCCGGAGGTCGCCAAGCCCCATCTTCTTGCTCCCGAAGTTCCTTTCCTCCTCCCTAACCCATCTGCTGCCTCCTCTTTGCAGATCGGTCGCCGGAGAACCCCCGTCACCGACACCCGAGCCTCGCCGCCGTTCCCCACCGTCGCCGACCTCCTTCCCGACCCCCATTTTCCTCCCCGAGCACCGCAACGAGCCCGGGGTGAGCTCCTCATGCCTTTGCACCCGTCCCCGAGCCCGGCCATGTCCTGTGGCTTACTCCGGTGAGCCTCCGGCGAAGCACCGCCGCCTTTGCTCGCCGTCGGTCTCGGTACAGAGAGGAGAGAGAAGAGAGAAGTGAGGGAGAGAGAGAGATGGCCGCGTGGCCTCTTCTGATTGGGCCACGCGTGCTCGGGTAGGACCCACTGGTCAGTGGGGATAGGTTTATGTGCTGAGAAAACCCGGGTGAGCTCTCTCGGGTACGCGTGAGATTTTGGGTTTGACCTGGGTAGCCCTCGGGTGCACGTAGCAATTAGGGTTAGGGTTTGTTTAGGACAGATTTTATGCTGAATTTCAAACATTCATATCTTTTGAACCACAACTCCAAATTTGATGAATTTTATATTGTTGGAAAGCTTATGAAAAACTCTACAATATGGCTGAATCAAAAATTAATTTTGAACACATGCACAAGGTGATACTTAGGGTTGTTGTTTAGCCACCGTCGAGGATCGATAAGCCCTAAAATTGTGACCATAGCTCCGATTTTGGCAAACCTTGTAGTTCTGGAAACCTTGCGACATTTCTTACGACTTGGAGCAATTGGAACACCAGTAGGGACACATGTAGGGTATGGACTTGTTGGGTGCAAGTTATTAGCCCCTCCTAACGTCTTTCGTCGTCAAAACCCTAACTCGACCATAGTAGCCCTAGATTGCACGATCTCAACCACCTTAGCCTCGACTTCCAGTGCACTTTCATATGATAAATAGTGTATGTCAAGATCATCCTTGGTAAGTAATAACATTCAAACCCTACCACTGCACAAAATGACATGCATGTAGAATTAGGGTTTTGCACAACTTCTATTAACTCACTCTAAGGAATTGGATTACTATAGGTTTCAACCATCATTAAGCCACTATAATAATGCATGTCTAGCATTGTACATCATGCATACATGCTGGACTTATTACCTTTTATCGTTTCTTTTCCGGTTCTCCGTATTGATTATAAAAGAATCTGAAGAGGAAGACCACCAGGCTTACAGCTCTCCGCAAGACCAGGAACAACCCGAATCAGGCAAGCAGAGCTTGTTGCATCTTTACTTTCCGTACTCTTGTGTATGCCCTGTTTATGTGTGCTTACGTATGAATTGTTGCCGGTATGTGGCATATGAGGTTGAGCACACTAGTATATGTAGGAGGTGTCTTAGGATTGAGAACATCTGATGGCTCTTCAATTAAATTGTTAAGTGAGTTGGGAGAGCCGAGGGCGTGCACAATGGGTACGGTTGGTGTGAATTGAAGCATGACGGTGACCCAGGTGTATGAAGATATTTTGTTATTTTGTCGCCATACCAACCCTATCTTCAGCGTGTCACCATCCCTTATCACACGTGAACGCTAGCGAGAACCAACACTGAGGATAGTTGGGATAAGCCTCCAAGCACTTTGAGAGGCTCGCTACCTCCAAACTGTTATGCACTCACTATGCCTGCAGGGGTTGAGTTGTCGGTAGTGGTTCAAGAGATTAAAAATGTAAATGTGTGGATTGGATCAATTTGGATTTGATTTAGGGGCTGCCCTAACTGAATTGGATAATGTTTACTGGATTGATATGGATTGGACTCATGGGCTACCCCAATGGATTTGGATTGGATGATTTGATCTCGTGGTGAATTGGTGAATATATGTTTGTATGTTGAGTTATCCTGTTACTTAGCTTATCTTTATTTCACCTTATTAATGTTCTGTTCTTAACTTGTATATTGTTACTCTGAGAAGCATCCATGTTTAATCGTTATTGTACTAGTATGAGTAGGCCATTAATCAAGCACGAATAAGTCTTGCGAGTACGTTCGTACTCACCCAGGTTATTCCTGGAGCTTGCAGGTGAGCCGGTGGTTGAGGACTATTTCGATGATGCCTGAAATTGTTGCTTTCTCGGTTAGTTAGTCGATCTATGGGATAGGTCGTAGCTTTTGTTCAGCGGTCACTATGCCGCTGTGGGACTCATTTACCTTGTTTCCGCTGTCGTTTAACTTCCCCGTACTCGGATATGTTTTTGGTTATGGCCGAATGATGTAATATGTTGTCCCATCGTGGACAGTTACTAGTAATATCATATTTGTAGAGCTTTGTTGTGGTATCCGAGTTGTTATTCCAGGCTGCCCTTACGCAATGCGTGTATGATGTGAAGCGTTTTGGGTATGCCGTGAAGGGTTACGGTTGTACTGGTTGTTACTAGGTTGGGCAGGAATCGGTTGAGTGACCCGCTGGCTGAGATGCTATGCCGGCCAGGCAGGGTGTGGGCGTTCTACCGGGCTTTCGAGCGACCCACTAGCCTTCGAGCTAGGTTAGGGTATGGGTAGAACTGCCGGGCTCCTCCGACCTTGTTTTGCCTCGTAGTAATTGGGAACGACTCTAAACCTTCACCGGATTATGGAATCGTATGTGGTTCTGGGGAGATTGGTCGCTTCCGGCCGGCTCGCACGGCGGGTGTTGGATCGTTCTGTCTTGGTGCGTACGGCGCAGGTACCGTGCCACCGGGCTGACGAGTCCTTCGGTCCTTAGCGACTTCGCGTTCCCTTAATCATATGCAATTCCGGGTCCGTGACACGTATGAACTTTATTACATGAACATTACCTTGGTAGCTCCTTTTTTCGATGAAAAGCTAGGTGGCTTAATTTGTTTTATTAGGTCAATTTAACATTAATTTACTCGTTGTGCAGCCCGTGTAGCAAGATGGATGGGCAGTGGATGTACGGTTCTCGTACGAACCAAGGGTACCTTGATGGTATGACGAATTTTCTGACAGCTGTCGAGGAGGATATGTTAAAGAAGGTTGTTCAATTTATATATTGTCCTTGTTGCAATTGTAGAAATGAGAGATCATTTCTCAGACGGAACTCAGCCCTACAGATCCAAGCGCACTTGATTATTAGGGGCTTCAAACCAGACTACATGTGTTGGACCAAACATGGTGAAGAGCAGAACATGTTACACGAAGACGTTCGCATCGTCGAAGAACCCGAAGTCACCGAAAGGAGAGAAGATGATGAGGAAGTAGGTGCAGACGATGATTGTGGCCACGCGGAGGAAGTAGGTGCAGACGATGATTGTGGTGGCACAGAGGACGATGATAGGTTGGATCAGATGCTGCGTGATGCTGACGAGAGCTTTAATACTGAGAGAGACTTAAACAAGTTCATGTGCTTGATTGAGGACTCTGAAAAACCTTTGTTCCCGGGTTGCAAGCCGAAATACACAAAGTTGTCATCCGTGCTCGAGCTGCTTAAATTGAAAGCAAGCTATGGTTGGTCATACAAGAGTTTCACGACGCTCTTAGGTCTCCTATCGGAGATGCTTCCGGATGGAAACGAGCTACCCAAAAACACATACCGAGCAAAGCAGGTTGTTTGTCATTGGGGATGGAGGTAGAAAGGATACATGCATGTTCGAACGACTGTATCCTGTACCGCAATGAATGATCAAACTTGCGTTCATGTCCAGTGTGCAAAGTATGTCGTTACAAGCGTAAGAGTCAACTAGACGACGATGAGTCTATCATCGAGTTGAAGAAAGGAATTCCCGCAAAGGTGGTGTGGTATCTGCCCGTAATTCCACGTCTGAATCGTTTCTTTGCGAATCCAAAAGAGGCCAAATTGTTGTGCTGGCACTCGGAGGACCATAAGGAAGATGGAAAGCAAAGACACCCTGTCGATTTCACGCAGTGGAGAAACATCGACATGATCTTCGAAGACTTCGGTGTGGAACCAAGAAATATAAGGTTCGCATTGAGCACGGACAGTTCAGCAGCATGAGCAGCCGGCACAGCACTTGGTCAGTTGCTCTTAGTATGTACAACCTACCACCTTGGCTGTGTATGAAGCGGAATTACATCATGATGTCGCTGCTTATCCAAGGGCCGAAGCAACCTGGGAATGATATTGACGTATACCTAAGACTTTTGGTGGAAGATCTAAAAACACTATGGAACGAAGGGGCGCAGGTATGGGATGCGTACAAACAAGAGAACTTCACCCTACACGCCATGTTGTTCTGCACGGTCTATGATTTGCCTGCCCTACGTAACCTTTCGGGCTAGAGTAAAGAACCAGACAAGGCTTGCCCTCAGTGCTTGGATGGTACTGCGAGTAGGTGGCTGGCCCACTCCCGTAAAATGGTGTTCATGCGCCACCGTAGGTTCCTTAACAGGAATCACCCGTACCGCAATATGAAGGAATAATTTGACGGGACGAGGGAGAGAGGTTTATTTCCAAGGCATTACAGCGGGCAAGAGGTGTACAATATGGTTAAGGATATCGATGTTGCCCTTGGAAAGAGTGGTAAAAAAGTGAAGGCCGGTGGCATGTGGAAGAAGAAATCAATATTTGGGAATTACCGTATTGGCGGCACCTAGAAGTTCGCCACTGCATCGACATCATGCATGTAGAGAAGAACGTGTGTGACAGCTTGATTGGTCTCTTACTTAATATTGCAAGGAAGACGAAGGATGGCCTCAACGCACGTCTCGATTTGGTTGACATGAGATCAGGCCCGAGTTGGCACCTGGGCCCTCCCAAAAAGGCAGAACAAAGCTTCCTTCGGCCTGCTATAACCTGAAAAAGGCCGAGAGGACCGAACTATGCCAGTGCTTGCAAGGTGTGAAAGTTCCGTCCGGTTCCTCTGCCAACATCTCGAAACTTGTTTCGATGGAAGATCTGAAATTAGTTGGCATGAAGTCTCATGATTGCTATGTGTTGATGACACAGATGATTCCTGTTGCAATCCAAAATATCCAGCCGAGCTATCTCCAAGACACAATCATTAGGCTGTGTTACTTCTTCAACACAATCTCTCAGAAGGTCATCGAGCCCGAACAACTAGATGTTTTGTAGGCTGATGTGGTGAAGACACTATGTCATCTTGAGATGTATTTTCCTCCGTCGTTTTTTTGATATCATGGTCCATGTTATCGTCCACCTCGTGAGAGAGATAAAGATCTGTGGACCGGTATTTCTACGTCAGATGTACCCGTTTGAGCAGTGCATGGGAATTCTCAAGCACTACGTACAAAACAGATCTCGTCCCGAGGGTAGCATCGTCGAAGGTTACACAACCGAAGAGGTGGTCGAGTTCTGCATCGATTACATGGACCAGCTCAAACCAGTAGGTGTGCCTGTGTCTCGCCATGAGGGGAGACTAGATGGCAAAGGGACCATAGGGAGAAAATCACTCATTGCTAACTACGTGGTGTTATCTCAAGCCCATTTCACAGTCTTGCAACACATGACTGAAGTGGCCCCACATATCAACACGCATAAGGAAGAGCTACGCAGAGAGAATCCAGGCCGTACGGAGGCTTGGCTCACCATACAGCACAACCGCAGCTTAAACAACTGGCTGTAGGTCCGAATTACTAATAGATCAACTGAGGAGAATATTGGCTGGTTGGCAAGATGGCCAAGTCACACAATCCTGAAATTTGAAGCATACGACATAAATGGGTACACCTTTTATACTAGAGCACAGGATAGGAAGAGCACAGTACAGAACAGTGGTGTCCGCATAGATGCCTTCCAGGAAAAACGTGGGGTGTCTACGTACTATGGGTACATTGAGGAGATCTGGGAACTCGACTATGTACATTTCAAGATCCCCCTCTTTCAGTGCCGCTGGGTCGCACTCTCAAGTGTTAAGGTCGACAAGTACGGCATGACTACAGTGGACCTCGAGCGTGCCGCATACAAAGACGAACCATTTGTACTCACTAGCAAGCTGTTCGGGTATTTTATGTCCAAGACCTAGCAAATCAGAAACTTCACGTAGTCCTCCAGGGGAAAAGAAGGATTGTCGGAGTTGAGAATGTCATGGACGAAGAAGAGTACAATCAATTTGATGAGTTCCCTCTCGGAGACGGCACCGCGCTGAATGAAGAACAACTACTGATCGGGGCCACTTGCTATTTGCGCGTCGATCATCAAGAAGGGCTGGTTGTTAAAGGAGATTAGATTATTTTGTATGGTGTAACTCAATTGTTATGGATCTATTTTAAGGGTTATAAGGAAGAACTATTAATGCATAAATAGGTTTACAATTTTCAAAATTTTCCATAATACTACTAACATGGAGAATAGTTATACCAATGAATTGCACAGATTAAAATATGAATTTACAAAAAAAGTTCAACTCATTTGGAGTTCATATGAATTTTCTATGATTTTTACAAGTTTAAGTCAGTTTTTGCATTTTGTGTATTTATCTCAATAAATCAAATATATAATACTTTTCGTACTGATCCTCCCCGAGGCTGACAAAATGACAAGTGGGGCCGAAGGTTGGCTCTGGCAGGTCACAATACCTATCTGTAATCCTTGTACAGACGGCTCGTAGTACAGAGCCGTCTGCACGAATAATAGTACAAACGGTTATCTCCCACGAGCCGTCTATACTATTAATAGTGCAGGCGTCCCGTCTGCAATATTAGTACAGACGGTTCAATATTGAGAACCATCTGTACTAAGAATATTACATACGGTTCTGTTCTACGAGCCGTCTGTAATATTGTTAGCACAGACGGTTCTGTGTTGCGAACCGTCTGTACTACCATTTTAATAAGTACCAGTCCATTTCACAAACTCTCATCTCTTCCCAAACCCACGTCGCCACTCCCGCTCTCTTGCCCTAGGTTTTGACAACTTCCCACCATGCTCCTCCGCCGCACCCGCCGCCGGTTCCCGACGCTCTCCTCCCCGATGATCTCCTCCCCGATGGCCTCCTACCCGCCGGCCTCCTCCCTGCCAGCCTCCTACCTGCGCTCCTTCCTGACGATGTCCTCCCCGTGCTCCTCCCGACGACCTCCCGAGCCACTGCCGCCACACATCACCACCGCCGTCGCCGCCCTCTACCTATTCTAGTCTACCTCCTCCCACCTCTGCTTCCAGATCCTGCGCCTTCCCTGCGCCCTCGCCAGACGACCCCTCTCCTACGGACCTACCACGGGGCTCGACGAGAAGGCACAGCTCAGCCTCAGGTGCCAGCGTCTTCCCAAGGAGGCGCAGCTTAAGCTGCACTAGATCGCCAGTAAGGTTATTTGTGACCAGGTTTAGGAAATTAATAATTGGATTTGAGGAACTAGCACACATCTGATGCTTTTATTTAATTTTCTTTCTTTCTTAGATAGGGTAGCCCAGTTATATTCTTGCTTGTGTTTCTGAAATTGTACTGACCCTTTAATCTGTTGGTGTATGTTAATGCTCATGCTTGTTGGATTTGGGTCGCCGTTGCAGCTAGCAGTGAGCATATTGGTGTATGTTAGTGCCCATGCTTGTTGGATTTGGTCACAATTGTAGCTAGCAGTAAGGCTTGTCTAGCTGTTTGCCTGATGCATAATGGGTAGATAGTATATGGGTGTGTTGCTTGCTTGCCTTGTTAAGTAGATCCACCACAACATGTGACTCTAGTTTAGTATCTAGCAGTAAAGAATGTTTGAGTAAAAGTAAATTGAAACTCAATTCATGTATGCATAGAAGTTCCATGAAAAACAAGGCAATCTTCATTTTGTGATCTCTATGTCCAAATGAAGCTTATAATGCAAATGAGGGTGTGTTGGTTGCTGCCTAAACGACCCCCAAGCTCCTCAAACGGAAGGAGCAGCAAGGAATATGAAGGAACTCCAGACGAGGAGCCGACGCGTGAAATGAAGCCATCAAGACTACGAGCAGGAGCAACATAAAGAGGCCAAGATCAAGAAATTAGTTACGGCTCTTAGTAGAGGCAAATGTTCTAACATCTTAGAAACAATACTCATCTTAATTATTCTCTGCTATCTACATGAATGCATATATCTATATTGGTTATCTACTGAAAGAAAAGATATTGCATTTGATCTATAGCTTCTTCCTTTTGCAATATGTACCTCCAGTGGAAAAACATATAGATTCTTGCTATTATCTCTTATTACTATTCTTACAAGCACATGTATATCAACTTAGCAATTGAAGAACATATATTCTTACAAGCACAGATATTGCATGAACTTTGATAGTTTTGGATTTATGTGCTTTCATAGTGAATAAACTTATAAGATGGCGTCCGGAGATGAACGTGAAGTGCCTCCGGCCTCTTCTCCTCGACAAGATGAGCTGGACTTGTCTCCTCAACCAGCTCAACCGTTGCCTGAACAACATGCAGAAGCCTCGTCTCATGAGCAAACCGAAGAAACGGATGGGCAGAAGCAAAAGCGAGGTGGCCGAGACAAAATCAAATGCCCAAGGGTCAATACATGATAACGCACGTCAGTGATGAGGGTGTGCCCACTTGCCTCTGCAGGCTCAGGCGGCATTCCGTAGAGCGTGTGCTTCACTTGCGAGGACAAAGGTCTGGATAACGTACACCAGCTGGCCGTCAGTGCCGAATACCGAGAAAGAGTTCCTGTGGGACACCATCAAAGCACAATTTGACTTCCCTGAAGGTACCGAGAAGGCCGTGGAAAGACAGGCAAAAGCCAAGATGGGCAAGGCGTGGAAGACCTTCAAGAGCGAGCTTTACAACACGTACGTGAA
This sequence comes from Stipa capillata, assembly GCA_019208055.1. Lineage (NCBI taxonomy): Eukaryota > Viridiplantae > Streptophyta > Magnoliopsida > Poales > Poaceae > Stipa > Stipa capillata. The sequence continues at coordinate 15,049 of JAGXJF010000365.1, forward strand.
GAATGATCTTATGCCCTACAGGCAGGACCCGAACACTTATGGGTACTTGGAGGATCAATGGGCAGAATTTGTGGACAGGTGCACGTCGGAGGAATTTGTGCAGCGAAGTCAGGCAAACAAGGCACGACAGGCATGCAACATTCACCCCCACAGGCTTGGCACCGGTGGGTATGCACGCAAAGTGTTGGAATGGAGAAGAGAGGATGAGCAGACGTCTTAGGAGAGTCGTGAGACACTGTTCTCCCAGATCCCTAGAGGTGGGCCCGGAACTGGTATCGCGCGAGGGCCAACATCTCGGCTGATGGCACTGTCACCTTCAGCAAGCCCGAAACCGTGTTAGTGGCCAAAAACATCCTGTGACTATTAGAAGAATCCTCTCAAGGAACTTTCCAAGCTACCAGGGAAAAAGATATACTAATCTCGGCTCTGGGAAACAAAGAGCACCCGGGTCGAACGCGTGGCGTGAGGGTCACAGTTCCATGGAAGTTGGGATTCCCCGATGATGCGGGTTCATACAGGGGTCGGAGGAGAGTCAAAGTAGAGCGCGAGGTAGCTGAGCGTGAACAGATGAAAAGAGAGCTGATGGAAGAAATATTTGCTGGCCTAGAACAAAGGATTGATGCAAGGGTCAAAAAATGGGTACGGCAGATAAGGCAGGAGGATGAAGCCGCCGCGGCCGAACGCAGCCCCGCAGGCTCATCCCCACAGGCTCGGCACTGGAGTAGCTGTGCATCCGTGGAAAATGACAATGAGGAGGACGTATATGAACCAGCTACTCAGGGCAACTTTCCAGTTGACGTCTGCGCCGCCGACATACCTTTCGATGACATTACAGGTGACGTCCGTAGCGGCACATTACCTGTGGATGATATATCGGTGGCAACCAAGTGCAAGCTCCTCGTGCCCAGCAGTTTTTGGCTCTGATCACATGCTTGAGGCTGGCAACGGGTTAGCAATTCCACCAACTGAAGAGGCCACTGTGCACGGAGTTCCGCTAGCGGCGGGTAACGTCAAGGTGATAGTGGACATGGTGCACGCAAATATGTTCTCGTACCCACTTCCTGTATGCCTGGAGGATGACGTCACGACACTGGGGCAGGCCGTTAACGCGTTCATCCAGTGGCCGAAAAAGTACATTTCCCTGGTTGCCCCTCCACCTCCTGCACGGCCGCTGTCTCCGGTACGTGACGGTAAAGATTTCTCATTCCGTGCTCCTCCGCCGAAGGCGAAATCCGCTTCGATACAATCTCAGCGGTCTAGCAAATCAGGGCAACAGGCCGCTAAATCGACTCCACAAGCTCAACGTAGGGCCACCAGAAATACCAAAAAGTCAGCCAAGGGCAAAGATGTAGAAGAAGAACCCGAGATAAGAGTCTACAAGGAAGGGCAGCCGCTAGTGACGCGGGCGGAGTTAGAACGACTCGGTTGGGCAGCTCAGATTGTGCATGAGTTTTACATTAAGAGGTCCAACGAGGAGAGAGCGCTTTCTCAAAATATCGACGCGACGTTCCAGCGGCAACATTTCCTCCATCTAGGTGGAACCTTCACCGTCGAGTTCAAGGATTTATTCGACCTATACCGTCATGATGCCCTCGATGTCAGCCTATTAAGGTGCTAGACACTGTAAGTGTTCTGAATCACGGTTTATGCTAAGTGAACTACCTAACTCATTGATACGCTCTTTCAATAACATTACTCTTATGTGTAGACATATGTTTCAAGAGGTTAGGACAGAAAATCCTAATATTGGATTCCTCGATCCACAAGTGGTCATATCTACAATGGTCCAATACAAGCCGCAGGAGGTCGAGGATTACATCTCGGAGGCCATGCTCGTTCTCTGTACTAAGCACCTCATTTTTGTACCGTACACCTACGACTTCCACTGGTTGCTCATTTGTATCGAACCAGAACTTCTACATGTCGTGTACTTCGACTCTAGGGACTACCCACCCGAAAGTATGCAAACTTGACGAGGGTGCACAATGGGGCGTTCAAGATGTACGTTTCCAAGGGGGGGACCTGTAAAAACAGCACGAATCGAACCGACCCACCGATTTCATTTTCCGGTAATAATTCCTCCCTCGCCCATGAATAATGACCTCGCACGTTCTAGTATGTATTCGGTAAAACTAAATTTACCCTGCACGTAATCGTGATTTCTACAGTGCCACAAACAGCCACCGGGCAGCAACCTCTGTGGATACTATGTTGCGACATATATGTTGCAGATCATTAGCTCCAGTGCGGTAGATCCGGAGGTTAGTATCATTACACCATATTCAGTTACATTTTTCATCATTCTGACGTTGTGCCTAACCTATTTTAGTTTCCTTCTGCAGACATTTAAGTTTTCTACAAATGAGCTCGAGAGTGAGGGCATCCGATATGTTCAAAAATGGTTAATAGGTTTCATACTATCCCAGCTGTTTGAAGGAGGCCGGAGATTCCATAGTCCTCAAAATTTGCACATGACTTAAGAGTGTTTTCTCCCTAAAAATGACTTGTCTTGTAATTTGTCAATGAATTACTGTTTGTCAACTTTGTGTTCGTGAATGACGTTTAATGTGATTACGGATGAGTTACTGCTTCTGAATGACTTTGTGGTTGAGAATGACGTTTAATGTTAGCTTGTGAATGAAAAAGTTTGAGATCAATGACAATACGCCCTGCCGCACTGTTGTCGCGGCAGCGGAAACAGAGGTTTTCGCTGACACGGCAGCATGCTGCAGCACCGCCGCCCTGCCGCACTGCTGCCGCGGCAGCAGAAACGGCGGTTTCCACTGCCGCGACAGCAGTGTGGCAGCACAACTCGCAAGAGTACAGACGGTTCCAGGTCTAAAACCGTCTGTATAAATTCTTTGTACAGACGGCTCTACGGATAGAACCGTCTGTACAAATGCTTTGAACAGTACCTCCAAAGCGTTTGTATAGACGGCTCTGTATTTGGAACCGTCTGTACAAACAGTTTCGAGGTACTGTTCAAAGCATTTGTGCAGACGGCTCTAGGCATGGAGCCGTTTGCACAAATCTATTAGTGTAGACGGCTCCCAACTAGAACAGTCTGCACTGATCGAATAGCACAGACGGTTCTATTGTAGTAGAACCGTCTGTGCTATTCGATCAGTGCAGACGGTTCTAGTTGGGAGCCGTGTGTACTAATCTATTTGTACAGACAGTTTACAGACTCTTTCGTACAGACGGTTCAAGAAACCGTCCCGCACGGGGGTTCTGAACCATCTGTATAAATGATTTCTGTAGTAGTGGTTGTTTTCATAAGTGACATGAATTATCTGGTGTGGGATTTCTTTTTGTCTCAACGCTTTTGAACTTTTATGTCACTGGTAGTCATGAATTATTCATTGCGTTGCGCAATTATTTCATCACGTAGAAATACCATTTCTCAAGGTTTCACCGCTCCTTGACCGGTTAAAAAACAGAATTATGTTGGATAACAAAAATAATTAATTAATATAGAAGGACCTACTCAACTGCCGATGCGTACCATTGTAGCACAACATGAGTACGTGGCAGTGCACCTAGCGATAAAAAGAAACCTCGCCGCCAAAAGCTCATTGCTTGCTTGCTAATAGAATTCATCAACATGACAACCACTTTTTAGCGGGTGGTAAATTTGTCGAGATATAACTTTATTTATCAGGATTTAAATTTTAGCGCTTACATTTACATATATAAAGGTCTATTTAGCAGAAATCTGATGAGATTTATGAATTTATATCCGTCCTTTGTTAATTCAAGCGTTTGATTAAGCGAATGTGATCACTTAGATGTGTTCGTGTGGTATGTGTGATAGCGTATGTATGTTTTCCGTCCGTGAAAAGAAACGTCATCTACATAATAAATACGGTTTTGCCGAAAAGTAACTACCTTAGTTGGCTGGGGTTCTCTCCTGGCTCTGAGATCCGTCGTTTGGTCCTGCGAGAGCGCAATTAAACTTTGTGTCGATGTATGGTATACGGGGCGTATTAGTACAGCACGTATTTGTATGGTAGCGGGGCGAAAAGTCAGGTCAGCTTGATCTCCAAACATAGATTTACCTAGGTTCAGGCCCCCAAGATGGGTAATAGCCCTACGTCCTGCTCTGATGGAATTGATATGAGATCTGGCGTACAAGCGATTTACAGTGGAGAACTCGGCGAGTTGGGAACCCAGCGAGTTCGGCTTACAAGGGGAACTCGACGAGTAAGGACTCGGCGAGGGTGCTGCTAGGGCTAAGGATCTCAAAGGCTACTAGGCGACTAGGGCTCTCCGATCCAATCTAGCTTGTCCCCCTAGAGGGGGTCTATGCCCTTTATATAGGCAGACAAGGGCGGTGACCTTGTATCGAGTCCTCGTAGTACACGAGTCGGACTCCTTCTTATTGCCATATCCTGAGTTCTCATAGTACACGAGTTTGGACTCCTTCCTGGTGACGTGTCGAGCTTTACCTTCTCGTCCTGATAAGGATTCACTGACTTGAGGCCTACGCTTCTCTTGGATTGGGTCTTCAGGTCATAGCTTCTTCTTGGAGGCCCAGTGATGAACTCTTGGGCCTGGCCATGAGCCCATGGTGGTAGCACTACCCATCATCAAGCCCCCCATCATTATGCATAATGAAGTCGAGACGGGATCAGGTCAATCCGAGTTACAGTGGTCCTGCGACTTAGTCGGTCAAGAGGCGTCGAGTTTGTTATACTCCGAATACCCTCCGGAGTTGTAGAACTCGGCAAGCTTAGTCCATTTTTTGCAGTTTGAACCTGTCCGGTAGAATTGACGGATGGTGATGCCATGATTCTACTTTGCGTGTTGTCAGAGTGATCCTGCCATGCCTCAGAACAGTCGCGATTTTCTAGGCATAATGCACCGAAACGTCAGGGAGGTTGCAAATTTTTCAGTGTAGTGCGCTTTTAATGCCGGTGGCAGGGGGCCGTATAATAATACTTTCTTTCTCTCATCTCCTCCCATTTGATCTACGTGTTCTTCCCGGCGCTTCATCTCCCTTTCTTCCTGTGAGGGACCCGGCATTTTAATTCAATTCAAGGAATTCACAACTAGTGAAGACGGTGACCATAGCCGCTACCTGCGACGGACTATGGCCCACCCCCGCCCCGTGCGACCAGCATACGACACAATGCATATGGATCACCACGGCCTAATTGAGGGATCACGATTCCAAACACATACACCTTACGCGTATGACTCACTTTGGCAATGGACCGTACATTCACTTTGCATTTCACTTGAATCAAAAGAAAATAACGAGTTCCTCCATATGCAACCATCCACACTCCCCATTCAACATACACGCATGACAGACGGGAGGTGGGGGCATATGTTGGACAGCAAGAAATATCATCACACAAACTCTACAATATGATAATAGAACTAGCTACCCACTTAGTGAACTTTAAAGATACATCAGTCGGCGATAACCGTAAATTTAGTCGAGACTGAAATATTTACAATGCAACGGATAACAAAACAAAAGCCCCACAGCGGTGCATCAACCGCTGCACAAAAGTCACCCATTCCCATGAGTCGAACGCGGACCAAGGAAACCATCGGACTAAGCATCATCATAAAACTCCGCAACGGTTGGCTCACCTGCAAATGTCTAGGAATATCCTAGGTGAGTACAAAAGTACTCACAAGACTTATTCGTGCTTGATTTCATGCCCCCCGGAGGCTCCGTCCGGAGGTTCCGGACCACTTCTGGATGAACACAGAGAGCTAAAACTTGCACATAAAATTATTGTTGGAAAATAAGGCCAAAATACGTTTGGGTTTTGGTAGTTATCCAAATAAGTTGATTGGTGTTAGTTTACAAAAATTAAGTTTTAAGAATGAGATATGTACATATTCTATAAAACATAACTTTTCAATATTCAAGTTTATGCAAGGGTTGTGCATGGATGATGCCATGTATGCATGACGAATGCAAGAACTTATTTATAGGGTAGAATGGGTGTTACACTTCCATCTGGTAGGGTAAAGACTCCATTGTTGGTTGTTCAAGCTTTCTACCTCACCTTCCACCTAAAAGTCACCTTTTGCTCCCAATGGAGGCCCCATCTGGTGAGGTGAGAGTGGCGGAAACTGAGCCGGAGGTAGTGGAGCCGATGGAGAGCACCACCGTGGCTCCGGCGGGCGAAGCTTCTTCATCAGTTGTCGCGGCCCGGGACCCCGCCTGAGGCAAGGCACCGGTGGCTACCGAAGAGAGCGGACCGAGCCTTTGCCCAGGAATGGCCGGGCTTCCTCCATCCCGCGTTACCCGAGAGGATCTCTCCCGGATGGTGGAGGAGGGAGAATTGCCCGGGTCGGTGGGCTTCAAACTGCCCGCTGATAAGGACTCGCCGTTCTCCCCGGAGGAAGACATGGTTGTCTTCTTGGATTTCTTCAAGTGTGGGCTCGGACTCCCAATGTCCGAGTTCCTCCACGACGTTCTTTTCTTCTTCGAGATCGAGCTGGTAAACATCCCGCCCAACTCAATCTTTTTCCTTGCGGTTTTTGCGCATCTTTGCGAGGCCTTCATCGGGACGAAGCCGGATGTTGAGTCCTTCCGGTTCTTCTATACCCTCAAGACGTCGGCCGTTGGTCAAGTCCACAGTGCTTGTCGATTCTCCCTTCGTGGCGACGCGAAGGTGAGCTACATCCCCTTCTCCCCGAGGACTCGTGGGGGAAGTGGGCTTCGAACTGGGCTGTCTGCTCCCGGTCCTCACACGACCCGATGACGCGGTGTGAGGTCCCAACCCCGCAAGAGTTGTGGAGGGATCAGCCGCGGTTGACACGGCGAACCCGGGCCGTGAAGGACAGCATTGGCGAACTGTGCCGGAAGGGTTTGACGGCCGTACATGTGGTCGGCAACTTCATCACCCGGCGTATCACACCGTTGGGGGAGCGGTCTCTCCCCGGGTGGGTAGATGAAGTCGGTCTTTTGCTGGTCGATGAAAGTAAGCTTCTTGACTTCTTATTCATTCTTCTCTCCTAGTGATGATGAATAGTACGGTATCCCGCGTATTAAGGGTATCCATGTACAGATCCCCGGGACTTTAGGAAGGTACGACCTATCCGATAAGGATCCCTGGACGACAGGTAACCCCTCTCAGGAAGGGAAGACTCCCCTTAAACTAGGAAGTCAATCCCGACGTTTAAGGAGACCAGAGTCCTACCCGGGCGTAAGTCCACGTCCAGTACGACCCTGGGAACCCCCTATATAAGGATCAGCAATCCCATAGGGGAGGACAGGTCTGGCTAGTCGCAGCACAAGCAGCATAGGATCTCAGGAGGCGAAGCCCTAGAAGACCCGCTGCCTCGAAGGAGTTGAGCCCGGTGGTTTAGCTAGATTAGTCCTACGATTAGGCCTAGGGTAGCCACTAGCATACACCCCCTATTGTAAGCGTGTTCTCCATCAATATATAGCAACAGGACGTAGGGTTATTATCCTAAGGGAGGCTCGAACCTGTATAAAAACGGCTGTGCCCTGCTGTCAGAGCTCCTGGCACTTGGGCCCTAGAGGTCCCTACCCCCCAATAATCATCACTCCACGAATACCGTAAGATCGCCGATTCACGGATCGTCGACAGATGGCGCCGACCGTGGGGACCTCTCCGGACCAAGCCGTCTAGGAAGAATCAGAGTTGACAGGACGCGCAACTAAGTGCGATCAGATCCCAGCGCCGGTTACACAGCCCTCACCATCTTTGACTGAGGAGGAAGCAGCAAACCCGGCAGGAAAACCAATCGCAGTCCTCGCCCCGTACTAGGTACTTGGACCAGGGTTTCTACGACAACTTTGGCCCTATGGACCCGTACCCGGTTACGGATCGAGTGGATTTCAGAGAGTACGCCCCTGGAGAGGACTCGGATGGCAAAGCGGATCACTTCAGAACTGAGTGCGCCAGGGCCTTCAGCGGGAAGTTGGTCTTGAACGACGACTTCCCGGTAGGAACGACCAGCCCCATGGTTAGAGTTTCGCCTGCAAACTCTGATCGTGAGAACGATCAAGATCGTACCCACGTCGCGTCCGATGAGGACAACGTGATGGAATACGAGTACACATCGTCCAGCCAAGGATCTTGAATGGTACTCGCGATCGACGATGGTCGAGAAGACCTCGAAGATCAGAATCGGCCCGGGGGCTCACAGCAGCAAGTTGTAATGGCTGCCTCCCACATGAACGGAGGCTTACCCGCTGCTGGGGAAAGAACTCCTTGCCGAAACGGAGACTTGCCTGCCGCTGTGGAGAGATCCCCCCGGGAACAAGGGAGTACGTGTCCCGAACTGCTCGAAGACTTGCGGAAGTGCGCAATCTGCTGTCACAGCCTCCCGTGGCGGATTTATCAACACCCGCGGGTGTGCAGTGGCTGCAACGGCTGGGGGCTGACCTCCAAGAGGCTCAGAACCAGGCCGAGTCTTCTCGAGCCCAATCGGTGACCCGTAGCTCTACTCGGGTGAACACCCCTCCTCCGCTAGAAGAACACGATCGGGAGGGACGACACCTCAGGAACAGGTCTCCTCAGGAGGAGCCACTGGTTGACCTCCGAGAACAGCTCGACAAACGCCGCCGCCAAAGGCGCCAACAGGAGCAAAAGCCTTCTCGGAGAGACCACGTACAAAACGCCAGTGCTCGGGGCCGAACCTCGACCTCGAATAGCGGCGAGAATGCACCTTATCGGGGGGCCTTCAGTGGATGCCAGGCGCTATCCCAGGAACTCCGTCAGGTACGCTGGCCTTCTCGTTTCAAGCCCGGCTTGCTAGAATCGTACGACGGAACCACGAATCCCGTGGAATTCCTTCAGATCTACACCACCGCGATCGAGGCAGCGGGGACGAGAAGGTTATGGCCAACTATCTTCCTACCGCCCTCAGAGGAGCCGCTAGGACGTGGTTGACGAATCTACCCCCAGGAACTATCCGTTCGTGGGGACAGCTATGCGACATGCTGCTCGGGAACTTCCAAGGTACCTTCCCAAGACCTGGTCGGGTCGACGATCTATTCCTTGTCGTCCAGCGACCAGACGAGACCTTCCGAGAGTTTACCAAGAGGTTTAGTGTTGTCCGCAACACTATCCCTGAAATAACGGACTCGGATGTCATCCGTGCCTTCACTCGGGGCAGCAGAAATGAGATGTGCACGCACGATCTGATCATGCGGCCACCAAAAACCACCAGGCAGCTCATGGATCTGGCCGAGAAGGCCGCTTGTGCGGAAGAAACCCTACGGTACATCAAGCAACAGCGGGATGAGTCGACCAGTTATCCCCTCCGGTCAAGGGGTGATTCGTGCAAGACTAAGCGCAAGAAGAAGCCCTCCGGAGGGAACAAGGAGAAAAGGATCAGAGCCGACGAGGTAATGGCCGAGATCTCCGAGAAGCGCACCTGGCGACCACGCCCCAAGGATGAACCTACCACATCCTCCGACAAGTCATCCAAGCCTAGTGCGATTTTCACCAGACCGACTCGCATGATCTGCGACAGTGTCGCATCTTCAAAAGTATCGTCGGGAAGAAAGAGAGAAGTTTCCGCGAGGAGAATCCTCAGGTCGCTAATAACAGTCAGGAAACGACCTCCGAAGACGATGACTCCACCCCTGAGCCTTTCCATGGGCACGTCAGAGCAATCGAGCACATATTCGGGGGCTCAACCTCTTACGAATCCAAGAGGCAATACAAGGCGATCGCCCGAGAAGTTCTCGCGAGCGTACCGCGGGTCCCTCGAGCGATCAAGTGGTCCGAGGTCACGATTTCTTTCGACCAGACTGATTGCCCCGAAAATTGCGCTCGATCGGAACGATACCCTATTGTGGTCGAGCCAACGATCAACAACTGCCGAGTGGGTCGCGTATTAATAGATGGAGGGAGCTCCCTCAATATCCTATTTGCCAACGCCCTCGACGCAATGCAAGTGCCACGATCGTCTGTTCAGACGGTAACGCACGCTTTTCACGGTATCGTCCCGGGCTCGTCGGCCACACTGATCGGGCAAGTCACGCTCCTGGTTACCTTCGGTACGCCGGAGAACTTCCAAACAGAGAAAATCCTGTTCGATGTAGTCGATTTCGAAACAGCATACAACGCTATCTTGGGACGCCCTACTCTGGCCAAGTTTATGGCGGCTACGCACTACGCCTACCAGTGCATAAAGATGCCAGGCCCGAAGGGAGTCCTCGCGGTGAGATGTTCCCCCAGAGAAGCGCTCCTCTGCGATAAGCGCAGCCTCGACCACGTACGAGCACTCCTGGGGGACGGGGAGCATATGTCCTCGAAAACCAGCACGGCCGTGAAAACCCACGGCGAGGTAAAAGTAATTCCTCTGGATCCAGCAGAGCCCTCCAAGACAGTCCGGATCGGGTCAACGCTTGATCCAGACTTGGAATCGTCGCTCATCATTTTTCTCCGGGGCAATTCAGACGTTTTCGCGTGGCAACCATCCGACATGCCTGGAATCCCCAGGGAAGTGATTGAGCACAGGCTAGCTGTCCGTCAGGACGCCGTACCAGTGAAACAAAAACTACGGCGATTCGCCCCAGATCGGAAAGAAGCCATCAAGGTGGAAATAAAAAAACTCCTGAAAGCTGGGTTTATCCGAGAAGTCGAGCACCCTGAATGGCTCGCCAATCCAGTTATGGTTAAGAAAGCCAACGGGAAGTGGCGGATGTGCGTCGATTTCACGGATCTCAACAAGGCTTGCCCAAAGGACGCTTTCCCCTTACCCAGAATAGATCAGATAGTGGACTCGACATCAGGGTGCGACTATCTACGCCTATTCGGGCTATCACCAAATAAGCATGTGTCGGGAGGATGAGGAGAAAACTTCCTTTGTAACTCCGTTCGGGGTATTCTGCTATTCAAAGATGCCTTTCGGACTAAAAAACGCGGGAGCAACGTATCAACGCGGAATGCAGCTTGCCCTCCACAGCCAAATTGGTCGAAATGTTGAAGCATATGTCGACGACCTCGTCGTGAAAACAAAGAAGAAAGAAGACCTGCTCTCGGACCTACTGGAAACATTCACCAACCTCCTGAGAAACAGAATAATGTTGAACCCGGAGAAATGTACCTTCGGAGTTAGCGCCGGAAAGCTACTTGGTTTCTTGGTATCGCACCGGGGAATTGAGGCAAATCCCAATAAAATACGGGCGATCGCGGAGATGAGGTCCCCAAAAACGGTCCGAGACATCCAAAGACTCACTGGTTGCATGGCGGCCATGAGCCAGTTCATATCCTGACTAGGAGACCGTGGAATTCCTTTCTTCAAACATCTGCGACAGCACGACGGCTTCGAGTGGACAGCGGAGTCTGAAGCGGCATTCCAAGAGCTCAAAGAGTACTTAACCACCCCCCGGTGCTGGTCGCGCCTAATCCCGAGGAAGGGTTACTGCTTTACATCGCAGCCGGGCCGTCCGCGGTTAGCGGAGTGTTGACGGTGGAACGCGGAACTTCCGAGCACCGTGATAAGGCCCAGAAACCAGTGTACTACATCAGCGAGATCTTGCATGGACCCAAGGAGCGTTATCCTCAAGTTCAAAAGCTCCTGTACGTGGTCCTCACCACATCTCGCAAGCTTCGACACTATTTCCAAGCTCACACGGTCACGGTCCCGACCACCTACCCTTTGGGAGAAATCCTCCGCAACCACGAGGCCATCGGTCGAATCGCCAAGTGGGCTGTTGAGCTCGGAGAGTTCGACATCCACTTCGTTCGGTGCACAGCGGTCAAGTCGCAAGTCCTCGCTGATTTTGTCACTGAATGGACGGAGCCCGACTATTCGGCGTCACCAGCAGTAAAGGACGACATTTGGACACTACACTTTGACGGTTCCCTAACCATCGAAGGCGCGGGGGCTGGGATAATCTTGACCTCCCCGACTGGAGAACGCCTGCAGTATATACTACAGATTGACTTCCCGGCCACGAATAACGTAGCTGAGTACGAAGGGTTGCTAGCCGGTCTCAGAGTCACTTCAGCACTCGGTATTCACCGCCTTCTCGTGAACGGAGACTCGCAGTTGGTGGCAAGACAAGTGTCCAAGGAGTACCAGACCACAGACCCAAATATGGCGGCTTACCTTGCGGAGGTGAGGAAGCTAGAGCAGAAGTTCGTCGATTTTGAAGTACGGTATATCCCTCGAAAGGATAACTGCCAAGCCGACAGTCTTGCCCGCCTAACTTCCTCATGATCTCCATGCCCACCCGGGGCCTTTGTAGAAAGGATCTCGACGCCGGCCGTGGCTTCTCTTGAACCTGGGGACGAACGAGTGGTGGTTAAGCACCACTCAAGGGTGTCACCAGGTATTGACACTCCGAGGGGAGTGGCGGGGTGTCTCGTCGCTCCCCTCGATCTTGAAGATTCGTGGATAGAGCCCATCCGCAGGTACCTTCTCGATCGAACTACGCCTGAGGATGATACGCTTTCCGAGCAAATTGCCCGGCGCGCCAGGATGTATTCCCTGGTCGATGGGGCCCTCTACCGACGAGGGGCTCACGGAGTGCTCATGCGGTGTATCCCTCAGGTGCAGGGTATAAGATTACTCAAAGAGATCCATGGAGGGGTGTGCGGGGCACATGCATCTTTCCGAACCCTGGTCGAAAACACCTTTAGACAAGGATTCTATTGGCCGACAGCCCTACATGACGCGAGCGAGTTAGTGAAGCGATGTCGTCAGTGTCAATTTCACCGCAGACGCATTCACCAGCCCGCCCAGGCATTACAGACAATTCACTTGTCATGGCCATTCGCCGCATGGGGCCTCGATATCCTAGGGCCGTTTCCCGGTGGCACCCGGGGGCTATAAGTTCCTCTTCATCGTGATCGATACATTCACCAAATGGATCGAAGCCGAACCTACCTCACAGATCACGTCGGAAGCAGCCGAGCGGTTCATAATGCGAAACGTTAGGACCAGGTTTGGCGTCCCGAGCAGAATCATAACCGACAATGGTACTCAGTTCTCCAGCTCCGACTTCATCGAGTACTGTACCGAGCTCGGCACCACGATATGCTATGCCTCGGTTGCACACCCACAGAGCAACGGACAGGTCGAACGCGCCAACGGACTTATACTCTAGGGGATGAAAACTCGCGTCTTCGATAGACTCTCCGCCCACGCCAAGGCTTGGGTACGCGAGTTGCCCTCCGTCCTCTGGGCTTTACGGACAACCTCCAATTGGGCCACCGGAGAAACACCGTTCGGTTTGGTATATGGAGCCGAGGCCATGCTGCCATGCGAACTTACCCTAAAATCACCACGGGTAGAACTGTACACCGACAAGGAAGAAATCCCTCGAAGAGAGGATGACCTCAACTTCATTGAGGAAAAACGGACCCAGGCTCTGCTCCGGGCCACCCGCTACCAGCAGAACCTCCGTCGTTACTATGACAGACATGTTCGACAACGCTCATTGCAAGTCGGAGACCTCGTCCTACGACTCGTACAGAATAAAAGCAATAGCAATAAGCTTTCTCCCAAATGGGAAGGTCCTTACACGATAGTCGAAGTAACTTGACCGGGATCTTTCCGACTAGCGATGGAAGACGGCCGAGTCCTAAACAATTCCTGGAACATCGATCAGCTCCAAAAGTTTTACGTTTGAGGCTAATCGACTGTCCGCTCGAGAGCATCCCTCGAGTGGACAGTCGGGGGCTGGTCCAAAGACTTAGACACAGAAGTCATTCATCAAAAAGACAGAAATTCCATACATGTCTGCATACATACGAAGGCTATGCATTTACAAGTCGGGTAGGCGCAAACGCCCAGAAAAATCTTGAGCGACTCGATCCAATTCCGCCAAATGATCAGGAAAGCTCTCTGTGGCTCGGATAGATGCACCGACCGTGGTAAGCACCAGCTCTAGGCGGTCTGCCATTTTCAACAGATTCTCCTCGGCGAACGAGGCTCACGTTTTCTCCTAAGAAAGGGCATCGGAAAGCCGAGCCGATTGGTCTCGGAGTGTCTGGACCTCGCCGCGAAGTGACTGGACCTCGTCGCGAATGGAGTTCCACCTATCATGAGCACGCTGAGATGAAAACGCCAAGGTCAGATAGGCTGACAAGATTATCTGACGAAACCATGACGAGCAGGAACCTTTCCTACCTCCACCAAGGGTCCGAGTAGCGCTATGGGATCATCTTCGACCGAGGCTTCCCCGCCCTGATGACCTGGCGCCGGCTGGTCCTTGATGGGTGAAGAGGGGGATACCACGCCAACCGGGCTCCGACTAGGAAGTAATCTGATAGACAACTTCCTCCGCGGAGTAGCAAGAGGGGCGGGTTTCGGTGGAGAAGTTTCCCTGCAGGTCGCATTCAGAACCTGGAACTAGGAGCGAAGGCTCGACAAAGCAAGAAGCGGAAGGATGGTACCTTGCCCTCTTCAGCGAAATAGAGCATCTTCGTCGGGCCGGAGGATCTCCCGCTCCACGAAGGCAGGGCGGCGGTATGGATCTCAATTCACCCCGCGCAGCCTCTTCCACCTTCTCGGTGGGCTTGGTGTTCCCGTCGCGTTGGTCCTCAGCCACGGTCGAGCATCGACTAGGAATAGAGGGCCCAGCTTCGGGATCCTCTATTCCACGTCCTTCTCTCTGCAGAGAGGGTCTATCCCACAAACCAGTGTGAGGTGGGCTTGAAGGATCTGAGGCCCTAAAAAAGAAAGGATTACCGCTAGAACCTCTTTCCGCTCGTGCAGAGGTTGAAGAGGTAGCGACGTGGGGAAAACCTGGCGATTGGGTGGAGGTACATGCTTGAAGAGAGTTTTTACCTTCTCGGACACCTCTGCTTCCGAGAGGGCTGTTCGAAACAAAGAAAGAGTTAGGACACCCTGACAAGTCCTTCTTACTAGTTGTGAGGGAAAGGCTTACCCATTTTTCTTCGCCGTTGGTATGGATCGCTTGTCGAGTACCAAGCGCTTGTCTCCCTGAACCGTAAGGGGCAAATTCTGCGCCTGACGAAGTCGGCGACAACATCGGTCGAGGACAGGCCTCAGGTTCGGAGAACCTTAACTTCCCCGACCAGGTGCTGGAGACGGGAGTCGAGCAGGGTCTCGTCGGTCCAAGTGGATGCCACGTTGGGCGGAGTTCCCCAGTACCTTATGCCCAAGGGGGATGATGGATGGCAATAGCACCACTCATGCTCCCATCCTAGGAAGGATCGGATTCCGGTGGCATCAATGTACTCCGCGGCCCTATCTTCTCGAAGGCGGACGCTCGCGCCTCCCACTACCTTCTTCTTGGTCCTCTCCATCTTGCGATAGTATCTGAATAAATCCAATGATGGCCGAACTCCGAGGAAAGCTTCGCACAGATGGGCGAACACACTCAGGAGAGTGTACGATGCCGGGTCAAGGTTCACCACCTCAACCCGATAGAACTGGAAGATTGAATGGAGGAAGGTGGAAGGAGGCAAGAAGAACCCGCACCGAAAAAGTTGAGGAAGACAACCAGCCAGCCGGATTCGGGTTCAGGAACTCTCTCGCCCCAGACATGGCGGAACTTGGCTTGGCAGGTTGATTGGATAAGAGTAAGTTCTAGGGAAGACACGAGTTTCGCCTCGGTCATCTCCGAGCGCGGCCATGGGTCGTCAACCAACGGGCTCCCGGCCATGGCGCGAAGAGGAGGAAGAAGGAATCAAGAAAACTAGGAGGCAGAGAACAATGCGGGCAAAACCCCAATTCTTGGACTCCTAAAGATTTAAATCTTCGCCGGAGCCGAGCGCGGTTTACGACATGATCAGTTCCATCGCATTTAATGAGGACGGTTGCTTTTTCCGCCTACAGGGTTTTTCGCGGGAAAAAGAGGGTCTGACGACCCACGACCTAAACGAGCGCGCCATGGTTCAACACACGTTAGCGGCACAATGGCGCAGAGAGAGAAGAGATTCTTCATCACCACGCAAAATTTCCGCCACGATGGTTCGGTTTCCTAAAAATATGCCAGGCGGACGCGTGTCCGTGATCAATGGATTAGATCTGATCAGAAAAGCATTCTGGATTTTCCAAAGGATTATTCCGATAAGGCTTTCACGACTACTCGGTAGGGATCAAGCCTACTTAGGGAAGTCATCGACAAGGACCACTTGGGTCGCCTACTTGGAATTTCTCTCCGATAATGGCAGATTTCCAACAGAACCATCATGACCTCACTTCACGTATTGATGGGGGCTTGATGATGAATAGTACGGTATCCCGCGTATTAGGGGTATCCGTGTACAGATCCCCGGGACTTTAGGAAGGTACGACCTATCCGATAAGGATCCCTGGACGACAAGGTAACCCCTCTCAGGAAGGGAAGACTCTCCTTAAACTAGGAAGTCAATCCCGACGTTTAAGGAGACCAGAGTCCTACCTGGGTGTAAGTCCACGTCCAGTACGACCCTGGGAACCCCCTATATAAGGATCAGCAATCCCATAGGGGAGGACAGGTCTGGCTAGTCGCAGCACAAGCAGCATAGGATCTCAGGAGGCAAAGCCCTAGAAGACCCGCTGCCTCGAAGGAGTCGAGCCCGGCGGTTTAGCTAGATTAGTCTACGATTAGGCCTAGGGTAGCCACTAACATACACCTCCTATTGTAAGCGTGTTCTCCATCAATATATAGCAACAGGACGTAGGGTTATTATCCTGAGGGAGGCCCGAACCTGTATAAAAATAGCTGTTCCCTGCTGTCAGAGCTCCTGGTACTTGGCCCTAGAGGTCCCTACCCCCCAGTAATCATCACTCCACGAATACCGTAAGATCGCCGATTCACAGATCGTCGACACCTAGCAACTCGACCTGCTGCCTGACCTTCTTTATGCCTTCGGCAGGGTTGGTCCAGAGCCGAGTTGATGACTTGTTCAAGGCCGAGCAGGGTGATGACGGAGCCAAGGCCTCGCCATGGGACTCCCGGGTTCATACAAATGTCAAATCGCTTGCTTTCAAGGCCGAGGAGACCAGAACTTTGATCATCTTGGTAGGCACCTTATCTTATATGCCTTCATACTTGTGCATTTGAGTTTCTAATCGGCGCCATTCGGTATTGTTTTGTGTTCAGCGCCCCTTCCTCGGGATCGGCCCGTGGGAGGGCGCCGGGGTTTTTGTAGAGGAGTCAACGTATCCCGAGGCAGTTTGTCCTCGGAAGGCTCTGGCTTCCAAGGGTAAGAAGTCATCTGCCGCTTCTAGTGGCAAGAGTCAAGTCGCCCCGGTGAGTTTCTTCCCTTTTGCTTTGTGTAGAAGGGGGTGTCGACTTGTTTTACTCGAGTTCTTGATTTTGGATTTTGGACAGCGATACACCATCAAGCGGCCCTTAGCTCGTCGACTTCCGAAAGGCAGGCGAAGAAGGCGGCTCTGCCCATCTTGAGGTGAGGCTTTTTCCTTGTCTTTTCCTTAGATTTTGCTTTTTCATATGAATCTTATCTTCTTGATTTTTCCAGTCCCACGCCCGTCCCAGTTGCGTTACCATCGCGTTCCCCTTCCGAATGCTGGGAACTTGCGGTCATTCCCGGGGTGGAGCCTGTCGGCGTCCGGGGAACTTCAGGAGAAGGCGCCGGATCCTCCGGTGGGGACCCTTTTGTGAGGGTGCCGCGGGACTTGGTGGCTTCTGCTGCTGGGGTGAGGGAACCCGGACTTGTCGGTCCGGAGGCCGTCCTGGAAGTCGACGATGGCGAGTTGAGGCGTTCTTTGCCTCGTAATGAGTACAGGACATATATCGGCTATGCTTTGGCCTGGCTGAAGGTAGGTGGAGTCCTTCTTATCTTTCTGACTTCTTTGTTTTTGTAGTTGCTTTCTTCGAATGTCTTAGTCTTGTTCTGCACCTTGTATCAGCGCATGACTACTACCACTTACGCCAAAGAAGAGAACCTCCTCAGCCGGGTTCGCGAGGGCGAGAGAGAGATCTCGCGACTTCGAGCTACGAACTCCCAGATGAACGTCCAGCTAGCCTCTGTGACTCATCGTGCGGAGGAGGCTGAAGCTTGGGCCGAGCAGGCCAAGGAACTCAAGATGTTAAAGGTAGCCAACGCCGAGCTGAAGGAGCAACTCTCCTCGGTTTTGGTCCGTGCTGAGACAGCTGCGGCTGCGGTGAAGTCGGTGACTGACCTTCACCAGCTCGTGAGTCGGGAACTCAAAGGGGTGAAGAAGGATGCTGAACTTTTGTGCGAGCGGCTGCAGGTGCAGAGTCGAGCCACCGCAGAAGTGTGCTCTATCCTTGATCGTGTCATGGCGAGTCTGTAGTAGCCCTCGACTGTTTGTGCGAGTTAGCACGAACTTGGATGAACAGTCTGAAAAAATTCGTTGTAGTAGCCCTCGATTGTTTGTGCGAGTTAGCAGGAACTCGGATGAACAGTCTGAAAAAACTTCGCTGTAGTAGCCCTCGATTGTTTGTGCAAGTTAGCAGAAACTCAGATGAACAGTCTGAAAAAACTTCGCTGCAGTAGAATTCGATGCGTTGGTAGGTGTGTACTCGGGCCTCGGGGTAGGTTGCCGTAGTCGGGGAGGCAAAATGAATTGAGGAACTCGTGCCATGCCTAGCCCCGCATAGATGCAAGGTAGCTGTCCGCCGTTGCATTCGTGAAGAGGCGACCCGAGTTAAGAAACGTCGGTTACTCGCCAATCTTCAGATAGATGCAAGGCGCTGATGCCGCCGTACCCAGGGTGAAGAGCTGAGTTGTGGAACTCGTGCTCGACAAAGCTCCCAGGCGAATGCTGGGCGTGTTGCCTATGTGCCTGTCGGTGGGGGAACAATATAGCGTTGAGGGACCCGTGGGGAATCTGGCCCCTTGGACGTTGTGGCAAGGCTTATGCACAGCTGACCGGACCCGGTGTGGCAAAACGGGATGCAAACCCATGTGCGTACCAGCCCTCGAGTGCATACGAGGCGGTTATACGGCGACCAAACTCTAGGAGGCGGAATGAGTCGCGAACTCGTGTTCGTGCTGTGCCCTGAGCTGTCTAACGCTTGTGTCCCATGGGGGAGGTGAAACGAGGTGTCGACTCGTGTAAGTGCCAGCCCCCGAGCTGTTGGAAAAGCATGTTAGAGGCGTTTAAGTACCGTTGTAAAGCAGTAATGTGATGGAAGCCGAAAGTGCTGACTGGGCACGGGTGGCACAGTCAGCCGCTGACTGGGCCTGTCCAGCCAATCAGGGCCTGCCACATCGCCCTCCTCCCTCTCACTCACTCCCTCTCTCTCTCTCGCATTTTCTCTCTCGGGACCGGCAGCTTCGGGACGGCGGTGACCTCGCCGGAGACGGCCGGAAAGGGGCTCGGGAGCACTGCGAGCTCGGAGAAGATGGTGGAAGCACCGGGAGCTTACCCCGGTGGCAATGCGCGGCTCGGAGACGACGGAGGAAGTCGGGGTTGGGCTTGCGGCGGTGACCAGCGGCGGAGGAGCTCGGTTGTCGTCGGCGGCGGGCTCCGAAGCACGGATCTGCAAAATGGAGCAAAGGGGGAGGTTAGAGAAGGGAGGAGGGAGCTCGGGTGCAAGAGAGCGGAGCTCGGGGAGGACCGGAGTAACCGCGGGAGCTCGCCGGAGAGGAGGTCGGAGGCGAAGAAGAATGCGGCGGCGGCGAGGGTTCCGATGCAGATCTGCGGAATAGAGGAGGGAAATAGGTGAGGGCGGAAGAAAGGGTGCTCGGAAACTCAGTGGGGGAGCCGGAGGTTCACCGGGGGCGATGGGATTTCTCACCGGAGCTCGGCCAGACGTGGAGAAGAATGCGGCGGTGGGGAGCTTCGGCGACGTGAGCAAGGGAGGGAGCTAGGGCTCGGGGAAGGGAAGAAGAGAGGGGGGGGCGCGGTTCGGACCGGGCCTTAAGTACGGCGGCCGGTCGGGACGCCGCGGTGGCGCACCGCCCACCTCGACCTGTCGACGGCGGCGACGTGGAGGCGGGGTCCCGATAGGTGGGCCCCGCGCGTCGGTAAGGGGGGAAGCGCAAAGCGCCAAGGGACGCCTTCTAGAGGGAGAGGCGGAAACGGGAGAAGGGAGGAGGCGGGGAAGGCCAGAGGCGCTTTCAACAGAGGAAGGCGGAAAGAGGAAGGAGGGGAGGCGGGTTTGGGGTTGGCAGAGTTAGCGGGCCGGCTCGCGGGCTGGCCGAGTGGGCCTCGGCCCGGATCCCTTTTCCTTTTCCATTTTTGGTTTTTCTTTTTCTTTTTCCAGGCTGAGTCAGATTCTTAATTCGATTTAAGCATCTAGATGAATTCCAAATCAATTGAAATTTTTACAGGATGTTTATAACCAAGCATAGAGCACACCACAAAATTTTGAGATCATTTGGTGTTGGTTTGGCCTGAATTTGAATTTAAATTCAAATTTGACCTAAAGGAGGTTTGAACTATAACTAGGTCATAAAATTTTCCAAAAATTCCAAAAATTTGTATGTAGGTTGAGTTCTCATGTTTGTGGTTGTTTACCAATTTTGATGGCTTTTCATCTACAGGAGCATTACCTAGCCATCTAACCCTAATCCTGCCACGTTAGGGTTTGAATTTGAACACTTTAATCGGGCTAGCAATTGCTCGTAGTTTTGGATGGAATTTTGAGAAAGGGGGACATTGGGGTAGGGATTCAGCTCTGGCATTATTGATCTTCTCCACACCTGTTATTGCTAAGGTTGGTATGGGTTAAATCAAATAAGTTGATTGGCGTTTGCTAAAATAACCACCGAGGATGAGATATGTACGTATTCTATAAAATATAATTGTTGTAGATCTAAGTTTATGCAAGGTGGATGTGGGGATGATGACATGTATGCCTGAGTGAATTGTAAAAGCCTATTCGCAATATAAGTTGGGTATTACAGCGTTATAGCGTGTCGTACACCCGTTACTTGATCCCGTCGAGTATGAGGCCGTTAGCGCGTTCGACTTGGCCGTTGCTCTGGAGATGAGCTACGGAGGCGTAGCAGATGTTGGCGCCATAGGATTCACAGTAGGCGATGAAGTCAGCGGCTGCAAATTGTGGTTCGTTGTCAGTAATTATCCGGCTAGGTACTCCGAAGCGGGTAAAGATGTTCCGCTGCATGAATCGTTGTGCTACTGCTGTAGTTGTGCTGGAGAGTGATTCTGCCTCGATCCATTTGGTGAATGTGTCAATAGCGACTATTAGGAACTTGTGACCCCTGCGTCCGGCGGGAAAGGGTCCAAGGAGATCCAGCACCCAAGTCGAGAAGGGCCACGATAACGGTATTGTTTGAAGAGCTTGGGCTGGCTGATGTGTTTTTCGTTTATAGAACTGACAGGCCTCGCATTTTTGGACCAAGTCGGCCGCTTCATGTAGCGCAGTCGGCCAGTAAAATCCTTGTCGGATTGCCTTGCTGACTAGTGTGCGATACACGGAGTGGGCGCCACATAGCCAACTGTGGATTTCCTCGAGTAGCTGCTTGCCTTCATGGATTGGTATGCATTTCATGAGTACGCCGAGGGCTCCCTTGCGGTATAGGGTGTCGTCAATCATCGTGTACTGCATTGCTTTGCGGGAGATCTTCTGGGCGTGTTCCTCTTCCACTGGTTTGAGTTTGTTAAGTAAGTATTGGCGTATTGGGTCCCGCCAGTCTATGCTCTCGTCGAGCTGGGCGACGACTTTGCCAGCAATCCCTTTGGGGGCGTCGAGCTGAGACGTCCCGTGCTGCTCATAAGTGTCGCAAAGGGTGGGAGTACTCTCTTCGTCTATCATGATTTTGACGGATGGTTTGGAAAGTTGTTCGATGAAGATGCTGGCTGGGGGGGACGATCGGCTTGAGGTGACCCGAGCCAAGGCGTCGGCGATGCAGTTGTCCCATCTGGGTATGTAGTGGAATTTCAGGCCAGTGAATTTTTTCTCCCAATTCTGTACTTCTGCTAAGTACGAGGCCATTGTTGGATTAATGGCCTGGTAGTCTTTGCTAGCTTTTCGGACGACGAGTTGTGAGTCGCCTTTCACGGTTAGATAACGGATACCAAGAGCTACGGCAAGTCGGAGTCCGGCAAAGATGCCTTCGTACTCTGCTTCGTTGTTGGTGGCCCGGAAGTGTAGCTGGATGGCGTACTGGAGGGTTTCCCCCGTTGGTGCGATGATGACGATGCTAGCCCCCGAGCCTGTGAGGATAAGAGATCCAGACCTTACTTGCATAGTCGTTGTTTGCGGGTTCGGGTTCTAGGTCCGTCCACTCAACGACGAAGTCTGCAAGAGCCTGAGACTTGATGGTGGTGTGATGTGTGAACTCGATGTCGAATGCTCCCAACTCGGACACCCATTGAGCAATGCAGCCGGTAATCTCTTTGTTTCTGGTGATGGGGCCAAGTGGGAAGACGGATGGAACAATTATCTTGTGGGCCTGGAAGTAGTGCTTTAATTTGTGGGAAGCAAGGAGCACGGTGTACAGGAGCTTGTAGACATCCGAGTACCGCTTCTTCAGTCCGTGTAATATTTCGCTGATGTAGTAAACAGGTCTCTGTACTTTCTCGATTTTGTTGACTTCGTCTCGTTCGACTACGAGGACCGCGCTGACTGCTCGGGGACCGCAGGCTATATAAAGTAGTAGCATTTTGTCGGGTTTTGGAGGAACCAGTACGGGAGGATTTGTTAGATATGTTTTGAGTGCCTAGAAGGCCTTCTCGGCTTCTTCTGTCCATGCGAAGCCTTCATGCTGGCGTAAGAGCTTAAAGAAGGGGAGTCCCTTGTCCCCTAAACGAGAGATGAATCTGCTCAGAGCAACCATTGATCCGGTGAGCTTTTGAATTTGATTTATGTTGACAGGTGACTTCATATTGAGGATGGCTTCAATCTTCTTCGGGTTGGCTTCGATGCCTCGGTGCAAGACCATGAAGCCTAGAATTTTGCCGGCTTCGACGCCGAAGACACACTTTTCTGGGTTGAGCATAATTTTGTTGGTCCGTAGGTTGTCGAAAGTTTCCGATAAGTCGAAGAGGAGGTCGTGTTCTTCCTTCGATTTGATAACCAAGTCATCGATGTAGACTTCCATGCTCCGCCCGATTTGTGCCGGCTGTTTGCATAGTCCGTTGGTAAGTACATCCAGCATTCTTCAGGCCAAATGGCATTGTTTTGTAACAAAAAGTGCCATAAGGGTAATAAAGCCCGTGTGGGGTGAAGCGACCCTGCACACCACTGCATGGTGTAGTGTGCCAGTCTTTGATATAATATAACAAAATCCCATCTCATTATATTACATCTATCAGAATGTACAACAGAAGCATTGATGGTCCAACAACTATATATGTATTACATACTCCAAAATATACAGAAGTTATTACAGAAATACAATAGGATAAGTTCAACTGAAAATATTAACAAAAATAAAGAACTGAAAATTAAATTGTAGAAAAAGTATAACTAAGATTTTATTCTTCTACTAAACTAAACTACTCTTGCTCTAGTTCTGCCCCGTTTTGCTCTCCATAGTCGATGTAGTAGTCGACTCCTTCGATCCCTCCTGTCAGTTCCGGCTCCTCCTTCCCTTCTTGGACTTCAACTTCCTCATACTCAACCTCTAAAGATTCAGAGTCTAACAAAGGGAAGATTTATGTAGGGGATGAGTACAGAAGGTACTCAACAAGTTCATAATAGCAAAAGGTGTTTGAATGACTATTTCTACTAGGACAAAGTCCTCAAAGGATATGCATGATTCCAATATCGTTCCTGGATAGAAGTCAATTTTAATTTAGCTATGTTCAGAAGGCTTCACGGGTCGTTAGAACCTCCGATGGTTCCTTTCCCGCCACGATCGCAGTTCATACCCAGAACAGGGAGTGACAATGCCACACTTCAATACACTCTGCAGAGGTGCGCTACTTTACCCACAAGTGGTACTTAGCCTATAGCCGGGTACGAGACCCATCACACTCCCATCGGTGCGTGGCCAGGTCTAAGGTTCCGAGTCATTTTCATCCTTCCCTTTTGCAATATCTCCCCTTACGTAGTTGGTCCAGCACCAACTACCCACCTCGTCATTATAGCATACTTTTCTGTGTATCTCAGGAACATAACGCCTCCCAAAGCGTAAATTCAGGGTTTGTCACTCCCCTGGGCGAGGGACATAATGCTTCCCCAGGCGTTACTTTACATACGTTCCTGGGAGATATGCACTAAGAAGGTACTACTTGACTCGCCTGTCCCATAATAGGTCTTGTGGTTAACGCTATCTTTACGGCGTAAGAATGCCATCTGACATTTGTTATTAACCTTATGTCAATGGAACCCTGACCACCCCACAAGTTCCAAAGCGGGGTTCCACTGCCCACCAATATATGATTCAACGAATCACAATGCAGTCCATTTATTAATTATCACAGGTGATAAGAAGAAGGAAATTGCATATCTGTTGGTTCTTCAACATGAACAAGAAATGAACTTGCCCTGAGATGGATAAGAAGTGAAGTGAGATGTCCCTTCGGACGAAATCGGCAGAACTTCGGGATCTGAAGTGGAATAATTGTCCGATAAGGACTATTTCCAAAGATAACAGCTGTATATGCATGTCTGCATGCTCAAGTTGATGAGGTTGATTTACAGGATTTAGATTGTTTGGACGATGTGGACTACCTTGTCGAAGACAATGCAATAGATGATATTTTTCAAGATTCCTTGATTTTTTTATCTGCTCTATCTTCTGAACTTATACAATTTACTATTAATAACTTTGCGGTGTGGTGAAGTTATTAAACAGTTGGAGTTTATAAATTTTAAAGTAGTTAAGCAAAATCTTGAATTCTGAATTTGCAGGAAGCTATAGAAAAAGAATTAAGTTCAAAATATGTGTAAGGAGACATATAACATTTAGATTGAAGGGTCCCTATGGCTTATTTAAGTTGGAATATGATTTTTGATTTATTTTATCTGAGTCGAAATATATCTTTTGGATTAAATAATTTTTTATGAATCATCCAAGTTGAAATCAGAGTTTTAGACCATTCATGTATAAATCTGATGATGAATAGTAGGGTATCCCGCGTATTAGGGGTATCCGTGTATAGTTCCCCGAGAGTTTAGGAAGGTACAGCGTATCCGACTAAGGATCCTCGGGCGATAAGGTAACCCCTCTAGAGGAGGGAAGACTCCCCTTAGATTAGGAAGTCAATCCCGAAATCTAAGGAGGCCGGAGTCCTACTCGGGCGTAAGTCCACGTCCAGTACGACCCCTGGAAAACCCCCTATATAAGGATCAGCAATCCCATAGGGGAGGACAGGTCGCAGCAGATCCAGTAGGCAAAGCTCTAGAAGACCCGCAGTCTCGAAGGAGTCGAGCCCGGAGGATTAGCTAGGGTTAGTCTACGATTAGGCCTAGGATAGCCACTAACACACACCCCCATTGTAAGGCGTGTTCCCGATCAATATATAGCAACAGGACGTAGGGTTATTATCCTGAGGGAGGCCCGAACCTGTATAAAAACGGCTGTTCCCTGCTGTCAAATCTCTTGGCGTTTGGCCCCTAGAGGTCCCTACCCCCTAGTAATCATCATCTCACGAGTACCGTAAGATCGCCGGTCTACCGATCATCGACAGATGGCGCCGACCGTGGGGACCTCTCCGGACCAAGTCGTCGAGGAAAGATCAAAGTCGGCAGGACGCGCAACTAGGCGCGATCAGATCCCAGCGCCGTTCGCACAGTCCTCCCCGGTTTCGATCGAGGAGGAAGTAGCGAGCACGGCAGGAAAACCGATCGCAATCTCGCCCCGCACTGGGTACTCGGACCAGGGCTTCTACGACAGCTTTGGCCCTATAGGCCCGTACCCAGTGACGGATCGAGTTGACTTCGGAGAATACGCCCCTGAAGAGTACTCGGACGGCGAAGCAGACCACTTCAGAACCGAGTGCGCCAGGGCTTTCAGCGGGAAGTTGGTCTTGAACAACGACGACCCGGCAGGAACGACCAGCCCCATGGTTGGAATTTCTCCTGCAAACTCCGATCGCAAAGGCGATCGAGATCACACCCACGTCGTGTCCGATGAGGACAACGTGATGGAATACGAGTACACATCGTCCAGCCAAGAGCCTCGGATGGTACTCGCGATCAACGATGGTCGAGAAGACCTCGGAGATCAGAATCTGCCCGGGGGCTCACACGCGGACGCCTCCCACATGAACGGAGGCTTACCCGCCGACGGGGAAAGAACTCCCCGCCGGAACGAAGAGTTGCCTCCCGCTGTGGATAGATCCCCCCCGGGAACAAGGGAGTACGTGTCCCGGACTGCTCGAAGACTCGCGGAAGTACGCAATCTGTTGTCACAGCCTCCCGTAGCGGATCTATCGACACCCGCGGGCGTGCAGTGGCTGCAACGGCTGGGGGCTGACCTCCAAGAGGCACAGAACCAGGCCGAATCTTCTCGAGTCCATTCGGTAGCCCGTAGCTCTACTCGGGTTGATACCCCTCCTCCGCCAGAAGAGCGTGATCAGGAGGGACGACATCCCAGAAACAGGCCTCCTCAGGAGGAGCAACCTGTCGACCTCCGAGATCAGCTCGACAAGCGCTGTCGCCAAAGGCGCCAGCAAGAGCAACAACCTTCTCGGAGGGATCATATGCAAAACGCCAATGCTCGTGGCCGGTCCTCGACCTCGAATAGCGGCGAGCATACACCTTATCGGGGATCCTTCAGCGGATGCCAGGCGCTATCCTAGGAACTCCGACAGGTACGTTGGCCTTCTCGTTTCAAGCCTGGTTCGCTTGAATCGTACGATGGAACCACGAATCCCGTGGAGTTCCTCCAGATCTACACCACCGCGATTGAGGCGGCCGGCGGCGACGAGAAGGTAATGGCCAACTATCTTCCTACTGCTCTCAGAGGAGCTGCTAGGACATGGTTGACGAATCTACCCCCAGGAACGATCCGTTCTTGGGGACAGCTATGCGACATGTTACTCGGGAACTTCCAGGGTACCTTCCCAAGACCTGGCCAGGTGGACGACCTATTCCTTGTCGTCCAACGACCAGATGAGACATTCCGTGAGTTCACGAAGAGGTTTAGTGCTGTCCGCAACACTATACCCGAGATAACGGACTCGGACGTCATCCGCGCCTTCACTCGAGGCTGCAGGAACGAGATGTGCACGCACGATTTGATCATGCGGCCACCGAAGACCACCAGGCAGCTCATGGACCTGGCCGAAAAGGCTGCTTGGGCGGAGGAAAACCCTGCGTTATATCAAGCAACAGCGGGGTGGGTCGACCAGCTCCCCCCTCCAGTCTAGGAGCGATTCGCGCAAGTCTAAGCGCAAGAAGAAGCCCTCTGGAGGGAACAAGGAGAAGAGGACCAGAACCGACGAGGTGATGGCCGACGTCTCCGAGAAACGCACCTGGAAGCCACGACCCAAGGATAAACCTACAACATCCTCCGACAAGACGTCCAAACCCTGGTGTGACTTTCACCAGACGGACTCGCATGACCTGCGACAGTGTCGCATCTTCAAGAAGTACCTTCGGGAAGAAAGGGAGAGGTTCCGTGAGGAAAACCCTCAAGTCACTAACAACAGCCGGGAGACAACTTCCGAGGACAGTGACTCCACTCCTGAGCCTTTCCAGGGGCATGTCAGAGCAATCGAGCACATATTCGGGGGCTCCACCTCTTACGAGTCCAAGAGGCAGTACAAGGCGATCGCCCGAGAAGTTCTCGCGAGTGTACCACGAGTTCCTCGAGCGGTCAAGTGGTCCGAGGTCATGATCTCTTTCGACCAGACTGATTGCCCCGAGAATTGTGCTCGTCCAGGACGATACCCTGTTGTGGTCGAGCCAACGATCAACAACTGCCGAGTAGGCCGCGTGCTAATAGATGGAGGGAGCTCCCTCAATATCCTATTCGCCAACGCCCTCGATGCCATGCAAGTGCCACGGTCGTCCGTGCAGACGATGACGCACGCTTTCCACGGTATCGTCCCGGGCTCATCGGCCACGCCGATAGGGCAAGTCACGCTCCCGGTGACCTTCAGTACACCGGAGAATTTCTGAACAGAGAAAATCCTGTTCGATGTAGTCGATTTCGAGACAGCCTACAATGCTATCTTGGGACGGCCTACCCTGGCCAAGTTCATGGCAGCTACGCACTACGCCTACCAGTGCATAAAGATGCCAGGCCCAAAGGGTGTCCTCACGATAAGGAGCTCCCCCAGATAAGCACTCCTCTGCGACAAGCGTAGCCTTGACCTCGCAGAGCAGCAACTACCCTCTACCCAGGACGCCAACGTCGAGGCTCCCGCCTCCACGCCGTCAAGACCGCTGCCACGGCTACGAGCAACGACTCCGGAAAGTAACCCCTCCAAGTTGGAGAAAAAGCTCCACGACTAAATCGGAGTTGGGAGAAAAGCAGGGCCTTCCCCAGACAGGATAACGGTTCCTCGGGAGAAGTCACCCGATCCAGGTCGCTCGTATTAGTGGTAAAAAGGTCGTGTCCGTTAAAGAGTCCAGTACAACCGCCTCCGGTAAGATCGTACAACCATCGCCTCCTCGTCGGCAGATTCCGAAGTTGCACCAACACCGGCCTCAAGAGTCGCCAAGCTACGAACAAGTTGACGATAAGACGCTCCGGGCGCCGCCGCCCAGCACGCGCACTCAACAAAGTTCGGTCAGCGGGTCACGACAAGAGGACGGGGGTCTTTGGCGCAACTGACGGCAAGCCCAAGGAGGAGGGGACGGCTTAGTTTCTGTTCCTTAGCTCTTTCCTAGAATTGTTTTCCTTACGGTAGCCTGTAAAAGACACAGTTTCTTAAATAATATAAAGTCCTTAGTTTAGGTTTTCTCTCATTATCAATTCAGACTGCCTATCCAAGATACTTCTCGACTAGTCAGTCGGGGGCTGGACAAGAATACGGTAAAGTCAAGATACGAGTACGAGTACTGATTTCTTCGACCAGCGCAAAGGAAAAGGGTTCTGCGCTGCAACTGTCAGGGACGCAAGGAAAACCCCTTAACGCGTTTGCAGGTGACAGGGGAGCCACTGAGCCCCCCACCTGACCAGACCTAAGGCCTGGTTGACTGAGCTCCCCAGTTTTGTAGCAATGTCCCCCGATCCCAAGCAAAGGAAGGGAAGGAAGTGCGAGTACGACTAGATCGGCGGAACCCGTATGCTTGTCCGCGTCTCCAGCCACTCGGAGCAGAAGATACCTCGGGTAGAGTGAGACCTTGTCAATCGAGCAAGCATAGAATTTACTAGCCAAGCAACCGGAGTCTCCCCTCGGCTAAGGAAGATGGAGGTGCTGCCAAGGCCACGACAAGCTGTACGAAAGACCCCTTACCGCGTTTACTGATGACGAGGAGCCACGGAGCCCTCCATCTGACTAAACCTAAGGACCGGTCAATCACAGCAAGGAACGACCCGCGGCACTATTCGTACACCCGCGCCAAAGGGAAACAAAGGACTTTGTTTCCGACTAAAGTCTACGCTTGCATCCGACAAAGTGTCACAAAAGCAGATTAGACAAGGTTTTGAAAGAGACAAAAGCACACAGATTATCGCACAGTTACTAACCACTGTATTTGCATGAGTATTTCCTATTACAGACCTACCACGAGCCAGAGGCCTGGACTCGATCACCAAAGGCGTCTGCCGCCCCTTGCACGGCCAAGATAAGCCTATCCTCCTCACCCTCCGGCAAGTCATCAGCAAGCGCCTCCAGGGATAGGTCTGGGTGCCCGCGCTTCAAAAGGGCCAAGGCGAAGGCCAGGGCTTCACGGACCCCCTGCTGAAGCTCGCTCTCGAGAAGCTTCTCGACAGTAGGCTTCAGCTGGGAGACAGCCGCCGTCAGCCCGACTAGGCGGTCAGCCGAAGAAGAACTCGGGGCGACGATGACGCCAACTTCACCCAACGCCTTCTCGAGCGTGCCCAGAGCCCGCTCGAGGTCTTCCTCCAGCTTCCCCGCGTAGGACCGGCTCTGCTGCAGGGAAGGCACGATGTCGGAGAGGCGTGCGTTTGCGGACAAGAGATCAACCTCGACCGCCTTACGTCGCTTCTCGGAGTCATCAAGACCCTTCTGCAGCACCTCCGTCTCCGCCGCCCGCTGCTTCTCGGAGTCGTCGAGGCGTTTCTGCAGCGTCTCGATCTCCGCCCGCTGCCTCTCGGACTCGTCAAGGCGTTTCTTCAGCTCGTCGCGTGCCAAGTCTAGTTCTTCTTGGGCCTTCTCGAGCGGAACTATCTGGGAGATGGCGAGCTGCAAAAAGAACAGGTCAGTACAAGCAGAGTAAAATTATTTTATCGCTGATTTTCCTTTACATTACCTGCAGTAAGGAGGAAGGGCGAAGACCTTCAGGCACCGAAGGACCTGAAGGCGCGACCTGCCCGACAATGGGCAGCTCCGACTCCGGCGCCGGGGGCTCTGACTCCTTGGTAGGGGCCGGCGGCAACTCCAGCGTAGGGGCCTATGGCAAGTCCGGCACAGAGGCCGGTGCCGATTTAGGCGCCGGGGGCTGCTGCTTGGTGGCCGTGGTTGTCGAAGATTTGGCGGAGCGGATCGACACCCTAGTCGCCAAAAGCAACCAAGTCAAATCCTCACACAAGGAAGTTAAAAGAGAAAGACGGCAAAGGAAAACTCACCTCGGGCGCTTCCCCGTGGGAGGAGTTGTTCCGGCCACGACGTTCGAATCCCGCTTGCCGGAGGACTGCGGTGCCTTCCCTTTGTCTGCCACCGTCTCCTCCTTGAGAGTGGTCGTAGGAGGAGGGGTCGGCTCCTTGAGAAGGGGGTCGCTCGCTCCGGGCTATCCGACAACATTCATCCCTATGCTTATCATTCGGGAAAAAAGTTGGAAACAGGATAGTAGGGTGAAAGTTCAAAACCTGCGATTGAGGATCCTGGGCGGGGGAACTGGTCGAGAAGGCCTCCATTCCCGCCTCGGCCGCAAAAGGGCCTTCCTCCCTCATCTCCGAGGGTGGCGGGGCCGTGTCGTACATCTCTACTTCATCATCCTCGACAGGGGCGCCAGCCCGTTCGGCCTCCGAGTCGGGACCCCCGCGGCCAACTCACTGCAAAGAAACGCACCCGAGGACCTTCTGTAAGGCTACTCGGATGAACCCAAGTCGTTCGATGATGAACACCTTACCGAGAGTACCTCTTGTCGGCTGTCCGGGCTCTGCTGCAGCAGGGGCAGGGGCACGTCTGTACGCCCACCTTGGGGGGAGTGTTCGAATAGGTAGTTCAACCTATTCTAAAGCTCCTCCGAGGATAACTCTGCTCGGCACGACAAGAGAGAAGTGTGTAAGGAGTATTGACGTTTGAATCGGCACGGAGGTGGTCGTGGTACTTACCCGTGTCGAAGTCCCTTGTCGGGTCTTGACCCTCCGGGACCTCCCAGGCTCCCTTGATCCTTGACGAGAGGGGGCTTAACCGGCGCCGAAGGAAATCCTCCGCTACGTCCCACGCCGACAAGCCTTTGGAGGCAAGGTTGGCGATGTCTTGGACGAGCGCCTGGAGCTGCTTAGTCTCCTTCGGGGCCTCCCCCCAGTTCTTGATTGAGATGGGAGCAAGCCCACGGTAGGACAGCCTCGAGTTCGCTGGGGGATGGCAGTAGAACCACCGATTGTGCCAGCCCGACCAGGATGACTTCCAGGAGGAGGCAATGTAGGCACTCTTCTTCCCTTCTCGAAGTCGGAATCCTGCACCTCCGACGACTCCTGCGCCGCTGCTCTTCATCCGGCGGAGATTGTAGAAGTACCTCCAGAGCTCCAGATTTGGCCTAATGCCGAGATAGGCCTCGCATAGATGCGCGAAGACCGCCAGCATGAGGACCGAGTTCGGGTTGAGGTGAATCAACTCGATCTCGTAAAATTGGAGCGTGAGGAGGAAGAAGGCCGAAGGCGGGAATTGGAATCCGCACCTAAAGAAGTCTGCGAAAACGACGATCCAACCCGTGTTAGGGGAAGGGACCGTCTCCTTCGCGGCCGCCCGGTAAGGTACGAATACCTCCGGAAGTATCACCTCCTCCGCCGCCAGCTTCTCCAAGGCGGGGGCATCCATCACAGAGACCTCGAATGGAGGAATGGCGATGGCCACTTCCTCCGAAGCTTTCCCCAACTCGTCGGCACGATCGGGAGAACCAGACTTCTTCACGGCGCCTTTCTTGACCATTTTCGCTGATCGATTGAGAGATTGTGGAAGCGAGGCTGGGCGGGGGCGCGAGGAAGAAGACGAAGGGTGCAAGAGGATTGGGAGGCAAAGAGACGATGCGTGCAAAACCCTAATTCTTGGAATCCCAAAGATTTAAACCTTCGCCGAAGTCGAGCGCGGTTTTCGGCACGATCAGTTCCATCGCATTTAATGCGGACAGTTGCTTTTTTCGCGCAAAGAGCACGCCGCGGGAAAAAGAGGGTCTGACAACCCACGACCCCGCGACGCAGAGAGAGAAAAGATTCTTCATCACCACGCGAATGTTCCGCCACGATGGTTCCGTTTCCTAAAAATATGCCTGGCGGACGCGTGTCCGTGATTAACGGATCAGATCGAATCAGAAGGTATTCTAGGTTTTTCCCAAGGATTGTTCCGATAAGGTTTTCGCGACTACTCGGTAGGAACTGAGCCTACTCGGAGAAGTCATCAGCCATACCTACTCGGATCGCCTACTCGGGGTTTTCTTCCCCTGACAAGGGCAGATTTTCGACAGAACCATCACGACCTCTCTTCACGTATTGATGGGGGGCTTGATGATGAATAGTAGGGTATCCCGCATATTAGGGGTATCCGTGTACAGTTCCCCGAGAGTTTAGGAAGGTACAGCGTATCCGACTAAGGATCCTCGGGAGATAAGGTAACCCCTCTAGAGGAGGGAAGACTCCCCTTAGATTAGGAAGTCAATCCCGACATCTAAGGAGGCCGGAGTCCTACTCGGGCGTAAGTCCACATCCAGTACGACCCCTGGAAACCCCCTATATAAGGATCAGCAATCCCATAGGGGAGGACAGGTCGCAGCAGATCCAGTAGGCAAAGCTCTAGAAGACCCGCAGTCTCGAAGGAGTCGAGCCCGGAGGATTAGCTAGGGTTAGTCTACGATTAGGCCTAGGATAGCCACTAACACACACCCCCATTGTAAGGCGTGTTCCCGATCAATATATAGCAACAGGACGTAGGGTTATTATCCTGAGGGAGGCCCGAACCTGTATAAAAACGGCTGTTCCCTGCTGTCAGATCTCTTGGCGTTTGGCCCCTAGAGGTCCCTACCCCCCAGTAATCATCATCTCACGAGTACCGTAAGATCGCCGGTCTACCGATCGTCGACAAAATCATTGCTCAAGGTTTTATATTTGAGGAAATTTCCTAACCATATGAGGAGAAAGGAAATAATTAAAAAAAATAGCTGGTATTCAAAGTTGGGCTGCCCGCAACTGGTGGCCCAAGGCCTGTTCGGCTTCAACCCGGTCCACCTGGCCCGCTCGGCAACCCCAAAACCCTAACCGGTTCTGATCTCCCTCTCACCTCTCTCATATGCCGCCGCCTCCCTCAACTCTCTCTCTCCCTCTCTCTTGGAGCCTCCAAAATTCCCAAATCGCCGCCCTCTTCTCCCTTTGGCGCACGGCCTCGCCGCAGTTCTTCCCGGCCTCGCCGCAGCTCCTCATGGCCTCGGCTCTACTGCCGCCTCCCTCACCCTCGGCTTCGCTCCTCTTCTCTACTGTGCCGCCGGCCTCCCTCGCCGATGCGCTCCCATCACCGGCCGCCTCCTCACCCTGCCGTGCTCCTCTACCTGGCCACCCCCCGGTCATCACCTCTCCAGCCCGACCGCTTGGCCCCGCCGCCCTTGCGTGCCTCGGTCGACTCGGCCGCCGCCCGGGACGGCCGCGGCCGGCGTCGCAGCTCCTTCGCCGGGGCTCCGCCGGTCTGCCTCCTCGTAGGTAAATATTTTTCTCCAAATCTTCCCTACCTAAAATCCCTAATTCCTAGGGTTCTAATTTGATCCGGTTGATAAGAACAGAGACTACATTTTGATTTAGGTCTACTCCATATTGATTCTTCATTTGAACACTTCAATTTGATGCCTAATTGTTAGATGAGTTGAGGACAGATACTAGTATTTGGTCCTTAGCTATCCCAATCGGATACTTGTACATTTGGGGTTTCTGACCTAAGTTTGATGGTATGCATGTTTCATGTATACACATTTTTTTTCCTTAGATAAACTGATGAGGACTGATACTATTCTTGACTTAAATTCCCTTATGTTTCCTCCATGGATGTATATGTATTTCCATTTGTTTCATTGGAAGAACAGATACTAGCTTATTGCTCTCTTATCACCCCTGCCCCCTTTTGCTTTCCTTCAACACAAGCATGCCTAACATTTCTATTATGTGGTTATCACTGATACGAACAGAATCTTCATTTGATGTACTTTGGTTATTAGCATGAAGAGTTCATGATTCTCAAAATTAAGAACGGATATATACACTTGATTCTTAGTGGATGTTCTCTGTCGGCTTGCCCTCTAAATATATCTATTCATTGATATATATGCGATGCATGGACAGATGCTATTCTTGATTTTTAGCTCACTTTAGTTATTAAGAACAGATGCTAACACTTGGTCTTAACTTATCCCCTTTTTCCCTTTATCTATCTTAAGAACAGATTCTACTTCTAAGCTTAACTTACCTATTCCTTTAAACTGATAAGAACAGATTACTATACTTCTCCTTTCTTCCCATTTCATTTTGATAAGAACAGGTCACTTTTACTTGATGAAGAGGGTTGGTTCATTTAACCTAACGCAGAATATTTCTGCAAAACTTAACTACTTCTTTTCTTTCTTTTAAAACTTCTATCTTCTCTGATATACCTTAAGCAAGCTGAAGCTTGTTCTTGTGGAAATTCTGAAACCTTCTTCTTCAGGCTTTGCCTCCTCCTCCTCCTCGCTATCTTGCTTTACTGCTCAGCTATTTGCTATGCATATGGTGCTGTTCTGAGGTGGTGTTGGATGAAAATGAAGCTCCTTTGGTCCTATTTATAGGTGTTTGGGGGCTGGTGTGCTGGGATTTCAAAAATGGCTTGGTTTGACACCTAATGTGTGACTCATCTTCAGTTTTGGTGAGTATGCTGCTTGTATGGCAGCCCCATATTGATCCTTATCTTCCTCCTAAGCTTGAGGTGGCAAGGGCAATGCCACCAGCTGCTTGTGGCTAATTCATCTCCCTTGGACAGCTTGAAGGAATTTGAATTGAGTTGCCTATTGTGGTACGTTGGCTGTTGCTAATCTTTAAAAGTTTAATACTTTAAGTTGCCTAGGTTTGCTGGATTTAAACCTGAAAGCAACCTCAATTTGGTTTAATTCATAATCGGTTGCCTAGATGGAGGTTAGTTTAAACTTAAATTGACTTAAAGAAATCAATTGTTGCCTTGCTGCCTATTCGAATTCAGTTGCCTAATCTTTTATTGCCCAATGTGATATAGTGTGTTGCCCTAGGATTAACACTTGTTGCCTTTAAGATTTGTTGCCTAATCAAATCGCTAAGTCAGTTTTAACCCTTCTGAGTTCAGAACTAGTTCTCTGAATTCTTAAAACTAGCCTCCTAAAACAAATGCATTCCAAAATGGAAATGCAACATTTTAATCTTGACCAAACTCTTTCTTTTGTGTTTTGCTTGTGTTCATGTGCAGGTTGAAGAATTGGAGAAGAGTGGAAGAAGAATTGAGGAATGAAGACAATGGATAGATTTTTATTATGAATTTTTGTAATGTTTATGACTTGTAACATTTAATTCTGTTGTAGATATGATTTTGGACATTTATAATGTATTCAATCTATTTGAATATATATATGCTTCCTCGGATTGACCTGAGATATTTATATGTATATGTGTTGAGATTGCATTACTTTTGCATATATACATATATACGTGAATTGTTTATCCAGAAAATTTTTAAACTTCCCTCAAATTTAATATGCATGAATGACATGAATGAATTCAATCATCAAATTTTAATGTTTAGGTTGTTAGAAAATACGGGTTCTCACATGGGGAACATCCGATTCCCTCATACGGATTTGATGATAACCCGAATATGCATCGAGTAGACATAGGTAGGTGCATCCTGAAGTCGAATCCACAATCTGATCAATTTGAGGTAATGGGAAGTTATCCTTCGGGCAAGCTTTGTTGAGGTCTGTGTAGTCGATGCACATGCGCATTTGGCCATTTTCTTTTTTGGCTAGTACCGAGTTGGCCAGCCATGTCGGGTACTTGATTGGTTCGATGAAGTCGGCATTGATGAGCTTCTTGAGTTCCATCTTGATGACTTTGCGCTGCTCTAGGCTGAATCTTCGAAGTGTCTGCTTGACTGGCTTGATCGCCAGGTCGATGTCCAACTTGTGCTCAGCCACCTCCCTTGGGATCCCTGGCATATCAGATGCCTTCCAGGCAAAGACATCTGGGTTTGCCCGGAGGAAGGTGGTGAGCGCGAGTTCCTATTTTGGGTCGAGGGTGGACCCGATCTTGACTGTCTTCTCGGGTTCATCCTCGCGGAGTGGAATTCGCTTTATTTCACTGTGCGGTTGTACTGATAATTTGGGCTTTGATTTGGCCGGCCCCGAGTTGTCGGCTGTGGGCGGGGAAGTACTGGGTACCTCATCCTCTTGTCGAGCATTGAGGCTGTAATTCTACATGTCACATTCAACAGCGGAGGGAAGTGATCCCTTGACTGTAATAACTCCATGCGCAGCAGGAATCTTCATTATAGGGTATGCATAGTGAGGGATCGCCATGAATTGGACTAGCTGGGGTCGCCCAAGTATAGCGTTGTAGACCATGTCGAAGTCGATGACCTCAAAAATGCACTGTTCTGTGCGGAAGTTGTCCCGAGTTCCGAAGGTAAGAGGTAGCGTGACTTGCCCGATCAGGTCATGCTTTAGTCCTGGAACAATCCCGTAGAAGCGCTTGATAATGGGCCTGATTGCGGAACGGGGGACCTGCATCTTGTTGAGTGTGTAGATCGGAATATGGCTAAAGGAGCTTCCTCCATCAACTAAAATTTTTGTGGAGCATAATGTTGCGAACCCGAGGTGATACAATCAAAGGATATCGCCCTGGGTACGGGCAGTTGTCGGGGCAGTCGGTCGCGTCGAATACGATGGGGTTTTTTGCCCATTTCAGTTTGGAAGGTGCGGGACGTGGATGGACAGCCAAAACATCATGCGATATGATACGGTGGCTCCCGATCTTCACGATTTGGACAAGGATAACAAGGAGGGTCTAGATGAAATCCCAAACCAACAACAAAACACAAACGGGTTAGCCTTTGGAACTAGGACTCAAATCAACTCCTCCTCTCAATGAATGCCTCGATTACCATCCGGGGGCACGCGTCGGTCCTTACAATCCAAGGAAGATTACAAGGTCTAAGATGGAACTCCTAATCTAGAGGGATTAACCCTAGATGAGGAGCAAAGCTCTCTTAAGTCTTAACAATAGGTCTAATCTCA
Source organism: Stipa capillata (assembly GCA_019208055.1). Lineage (NCBI taxonomy): Eukaryota > Viridiplantae > Streptophyta > Magnoliopsida > Poales > Poaceae > Stipa > Stipa capillata. The sequence continues at coordinate 52,379 of JAGXJF010000365.1, forward strand.
ATTAGGGTTTGGGTACGGGTATTTATAGTCCTAACCCCGTAACCCTTGGAGGCTAAGCCATCTCATTACATGGCACTACCTCAGAAAATCCCTTCACTGACGGGCACTAAAACCCCACCGCTGACGGGTCTTCAGCCCGTCACTAACGTCGCGTCAGTGGAAGTCCACCTTTCACTGACGGGCACGAGGGCCGTCAGTAGATGTCAACTTTTACTGACGGGCGCAACTAGCCCGTCAGCAGAGATGTAGTTCAGGGCGCCTGGAAACATCCTGACAGTGACTTTCACTGACGGGCACTTATATCAAGCCCGTCAGCGATGATATATTTCCACTGACATGTACGTTTACGCGCCCGTCAGTAGATGTCAACTTTTACTGACGGGCACAACTAGCCCGTCAGCAGAGATGTAGTTCAGGTCGGCTGGAAACATCCTGACAGTGCCTTTCACTGACGGGCGCTGAGACCTAGCCCATCAGAGATGAGTTATTTCCACTGACGTGTACGTTTATATGCCCGTCAGTGAAAGTATGGTCACATTTTTTTTAAATTCTTTTCTGGAAAGGCAATATGAATAATATACAGCAATTAATATGTCAAATATTAAGCATATGTAACATTTAATATCAGAAATATGAATCACATATACCAAATTAATATCACAAATAGTAAATACACATATAAAAACAAGTTTAGAACGAATTAAAACGACAAACAATTGAATTTAACAATGTTTATTCTCAGTAGCCCTACTAATCTACGTCTACGACGCTTCGTTAGTACTTGCAGGGCAGCGGGAAGGGGGTAATTGGACTCCCGCGTAGAAATCTCCGCTTGGCCGGATGACTTCGTTGTTGATGACGTACGCGAAGGTCTTCTGGATGCGGGCAAAGTCCTTCCTCCAGTCGTACTTTTCCTCGGCCAGGTCGTGTATGAAGTTATTGAACTGCTCCCGGCTCCACTAAGGGTTCTGGGACATGACGAACGAGTCCATGTGAGCGCAGACATAATACCCACATGTAACACTATTTTCCGGTTGTTGCCTGCAAGGGAAGTTGAATTTGTGGGTCAGCTTCTTGCTCTTGCTCTCTGCTCCTCCCCCCGCAAGTTGTATTCCCAAAAGGCGTCTTCCAGAACTTGCTTAATTCCTGAGAAGTCCCGGTTGGCACTTCTTTGAGAATCAAAATAGTATATGAATCTGGAAGGCTTGTCGATGATGATGAGGATCCAGTGGTCGCTGCGTAAAAGGTAACGAAGGAATATAAATAGACGGGGATACGTGATTAAGAACAGCAAACTAGGAACGCTAGTAAGTAACTTACGGGGGGTTGTATGGCATGAGCAAGTAGTCCTTATCCTTTTGGTATATCAATGAGGCGGTGATATAATTTGTTAGGAGCTGCTTCGCTTCTCGTATATAGTACTCGTTCATGAGGATGGGATCGATTATTCCAAAAGCGCAGCTGCGCAGACGCCTAGACTCTTGAGCTTGGTAAAGCGCCCATAGCCTGACGAGCATGGTGTCGAGCCGGAAGAGGTTGAACAACAGAAAGATATCTTCAAAATTGATGTCGAAGGTGTCATGATGTCTGTCCAGGAAGAAACCATAATCTTTAGGCACCTCGACCTTGAAGTGTTGCACATAATCATCCCGATTCCGTGCCCTCATGATGATCGTGTCATGGAGCATTTTCATCTGCGTGGGCAACCTCTGCACCTCATCATCTGGGAGCAAGGGCTCACCTGCCTTGTACACTATTCGTCGAGGAGGCTTCTTGATGGTTTCGACAGATGTCTTGAAGGATAAGGCCTTCTTCTTGCTGTCCTTGCTTGCCTCCTTCGCAGCGGTGCCGCCCCGCCTGTGTGGTCTTTTTCTTTTCCTCACCGGGTCCGGAGAGGAGGCCCTCTTGCCTCCCATCAACGCTTCGCCCACCGCGGCGTTGAGCGTGCTTGGAGATAGGATCTTCTTTTCCGCTGCGCTCGGGTCATGGCGATGCTTGGTGCGCTTCTCACGGGGCGGCGAGTCCTTCTTAGGTTGCTCCTCCTCCTGGGATGGAAGGATCGTCGTGTGCTGCTGCCCGCCAAGATCGTCGTCCCGATCATCGAACGAAACCGGCGTCCTGCACACGCCGAGCGGAGACGGGCCAGCTCCGGCTGATGGAGAGGGGATGGCTGACGTACTAGGAGATGACACCCCGAGGATAGTTATCTGGCTCTTCGGCCACAGGATGTAGTACCCTTTGCAGTCTCCCAGCTTCGCGACATCCTCTTCAGGGGCGACAGGGACTGTGACGTCACTGAACTCGCCGATGACAGGGTCCACCTGCACCCTCGCCATGTGGGGAGGTATTGCAACGTTGTGGCATGTCGCGCCCTCCGCCGTTGGGAAGACTAGGCCGTGTGCAACCGTCTTCTTCACGCCAGGCAAGGGGATTGTGAGGTGGCATTTCGTGGGGTCCTGCGTAATAAACAATGTGTCAAATTAGAGCATTGTTATCTGCACAATTCTATTAATTAGAGCCCTCATGTAAGTGATTCATGGTCGCGATAAAACTTACAGCAATGTCTTCGACGAGACTTGGCGACTCGGGTGCATTGTCAGAGGCTGACGCGCAGCTACTCCATGGGTCGGGATAGGAGCCCTGATGTCCATGAGGATGGACAGGTGGCCGAGACGCATCGTAGCCTTTAGACGCTAAAAATTCTTGGGCCGCCTTCTTGCCAGCCTCCTCGGCTGCCCTTATCATCTCCTGCATTAGAGATGTTTGCCTTCCTCTCCTCCTCTGGCGGGCAGTCTCGCGGTCCTGGGGAAACACTGCGTCCCAGATAGCCCCGCTCCCGATCCCCCGGACACGCCCTGTCTTCTCCTTCGTCCCTAGAGCCTTCGAGAGATGGTCTTCCCACCTCTGGCTCTGGACGGATTCCTGCAAGCTGGCAGGCTGCTGGGATAGCTGCCTCTGCAACGTACGGACCGTTAGCGAACTGGAAGCACAACAGTATATTCGAAGAATACATTGGATTTAGATTTTACCAGTCTTTCGGAGACCGCCTGAAGCTTAGGGTCCGTGATGATAGGAGTCCCAGTGGCTGGGTCCGAGACTGTGTGCGCCCTCATCCAGATCTGGGTGCGTTCCTGCTCGATATCGGCGAAGGGAACCGGTTTCCCAGCCGCTATCAGCGCGGCGTCCTCTTTCTCCCAGACCGGTCTCTTCCCGAGAACACCTCGGCTGCCAAGGTGGTGGGGGAATTTGTTCTTCGCGCGCAGCTCCTTCACCCGGTGACTCTTCTCCTTGAATTCGTCACTCTTCATATCCGCAACAAACTCCTCCCAGTGCTCGGGTTCTACCTTTGGCCATTTCTGTTTGATTACATTTTCGAAATCGGCGTCTAGCAGTTTCCTTGCTTCATATCGCCATGTCCTTAGTGCGGCACACATGATGCTGTCCGCTTTTCTTTGGACTCTTTCCTTGTCAGCCTCTGGGACAGCGTACTTATCCTAGAGCTTGTCGAAGAGGACCTTTTTCTGGCCGTCCGTCATTTTCTTGAAGTCCTGGCATGTGATCCTGACATGCTCGCGGATGATGCACCCGCATGTGTTGCTGAATGACTTCGCAGCCTTCTGTGGACTTGCTGGAACACCTGTCACGCCGACCCGAGTGACGACGAACGTCTCGTTCGTCAGCTGGTTCCCTCCTCTAGGGTTGTACCGTCTCTTCGGCTTCTCTGCTGCTGACGACAGCTCCGGCGCCTCCTCTTCCTCTGACCCTGACTCGCTTGTTCGAGAAGCGTCTGACGAGCCAGACGCACTGTCTTCATCTCGCGCCATGGCTATTTCAGGTACCGGAGGTACATTCCCCGCCTCGACGGCAGGTTCACTGGCCGGCTCAGGGGCTGTTTGATCTGTTAGGAGCGGGGCGCCAATAGGGGCGGCCACGTCTAGGGGTGCCACGATGTCATCATCTACGCGGGCTACTTCCCGGGTTGGTGATGATTCCATTTCTGATATATTAAGAAACTGAAACAGTTCATAACTTAGATAGTTTAATAGAACAACAAAGAATTCTAAGCACGAGGAATCATTCTAAGCATAACAAGATGATAGATATTCTAAACGAATCACAATGGCACCTAACGGAATCAACCAAAGCCTTAATGTCAAATGTAGCCAACTATCACAACATATTCCAGCACAAGATATCTCACAACAACGTCACAAGCTAGCACAAGGTATATCAATGATAATGGATAACAAGCTATATCTCATTACATTATGTCACAAGCTATATCTCATAACATTATATCTCATAACATTATCTCATAACAAGAACAATAGCCAATAAACCAAATCCAACTCATATACTTCTTATTAGTATTCATTTCACGTGAAAAAGAAGCACCATCGTATTAGTATTGTACATACTGATATTTCTTTCTATAGTAATAATCAAACTTCACTAGTTTAATACATAATCTGACCTCCAGAGAGATTAATACATAATGAAACTGATACAGGATAACTTTATATATTTAAAACTTCAATTCATCAAGGATACCCATTCATGGACACCTTAGAGCCAATTCATCATTCTATTGTTCAACACAATGTTTTCTTCTCTCCTATCACGCTCATACCCATTCAACCTTCCCTTTAAAATTCTCAATTCACAGCACAATCACAGCAGCTTCATATCTAGGCCTAGTCTACCTTGGCCTAAGGTTCCTCTGCAAGTCCATACTCAACAGGTAAAAAATTTCCAAATAAAAACATACAAAATCAATCCATCACTGGGCAAAGCACAGATGTATCACCATCTATGCACCTTTTCTCTCTTCTCTCTAGAGCCTCTTCTGTTTCTTCATTTCACCAAGCAGTTCAAAACATAAAATGTGGTGAAATCATTCATAGCCATAGACAAATGTCATAGCCATAGCCACTGAATAATTGATCCATAGCCACTGAATAATTGATCCATCCAACAACTGAGGAAAGAAACCCTAAATAGCAAATCCAACAAATACATTGAGCGGTTTGGGGTTTCTACCTCTCCTCCCTTGGAGCAAATCCTTCCAATCTGTGAGAATGCCGAAGAGGGGGCTCGGGGAGGCGGCGCACGGGCTCGGGGAGGTGGCGCACGGGCTCGGGGAGGCGGCGCATGGGCTCGGGGAGGCGGCAAACGGGCTCGGGGAGGTGGTGCACCGGCTCGGGGAGGCGGCGCACGGGCTCGGGGAGGCGGCGGCGCACGGGCTCGGGCAGGGGCGGCGTCGGCGGCGGAGGACCGGAGGAGGGGACGAGGACGGAGCGGCGGCACGGACGACGGGGAGGCGGCGCGGACGGGGCTGGCGTCGGCGGCGCGGTAGCCTGGCGGCGGGGGCTCGGGTGCGCTCGCGGCTGGTTCAAAATGAACGCGCGGGCGGAGTGGTTGTAAATTTTGCTAAGTGTCAGCTTTATAGTACCAGAGAATCACTGACGGGCACTAGATAAGAGCCCGTCAGCAAAAGTGCAAGTGCCTTCAATGACGGGCACTAGTGAATACGCCCGTCAGTGGAAGTCCATCTCCACTGACGGGCGTTAGTTCCAAGCCCGTCAGTGTTGGTAAATTAGGGTTTTTCCGCAGGCTCCCTTGTAATGCGTTATTAGGCTGCTTGGAGCCTCCTCGCTTAGTAAGCCCCCTTCGGCCGTTCCTCCTTCTTACTCTGTTTCGTATTCGCTCGCGGGTTTGTTTCCAGGTTCTTTCGTTCTTGGTTGGCTCTCTCATCCGGCAGCGAGTATTGCGAATCAAAGTAATTTAGTACAACATGATATTACTAATACAAAACCAAATAATAGTATTACACATTGAGATACATAATCTGAATTGATCGAAAAGCTAGGTTTCGTAGTCTTCGACACGCTTCTCAATAGTACTTCTGATCTTCTTGGTGGTATACGTCAGGCCTTCGTCGTGGCTGCGTCTTATGTACGGGCACGCATCCTGCAAACTTTTGCGCCTCTTGCTCGTTCGATCATCAACATCTTCTTCTTCTGTGTCCGGATCGTCGAACTGGTCGTAGTCCTCTTCGTCAACTATGCCATCGACTCCGACAATACTCCTTTTCCCTTTCCTCACGACAACGCGCTTCTTATTCTTTGGGTCTGTTATGTAGAACACTCACTACTACATAAAACGTCAACACTGACGGGCGGAAAACCTTTATCAGTGATGGGTACTCATCCCGTCAGTAATTAATGGTCAGTGGTGACTCGTATTATCAGTGACGGGTAAATTACCCGTCACTGATAAAGGTCATCACTGACGGGTCAAACAATCCACCCGTTAGTGATGACATTTTTAGATCCGCGAAAAAAAGTCATCACTGACGGGTGAAGTATTATACCCGTCAGTGATGACTCACATCACTGACGGGTGAAGTATTATGCCCGTCAATGATGACGTTTTCAGAGGCGCAAAAAAAGCCCTACCCGGGCAGTGCCGGGTAGGGTTTCACTAAAACGACTGTAACTTTTGCATACGGTGTCCGTTTTGGGTCCACGACCACTCAAAATGACCGTATCAACGAGGCGCATCTGAAAAATCTACATGTCTTTAGACTTGTACATTTTTTCACCTCCAAATTCGCTCTCTAAGACTGACTTTTGCCCCTCCGAACGAAATGTCGCCTCTTTCGACCCTCCGTTGAACTTCTTCCCGAGCTCCAAATGCAGTAATCTTTGTGTATTCTGAACCATGAGGGAGTAGAGCTACTAGAAAAAAATACGAGAAAAAATTTTAAAAATAAAAAAATTTCACTCCAAATTCGGCCTACCGAATCCTCCGAACGAATAATCTCGCTACCGAACCTCCGTTCCCTCCGTTGAACTTCTTCCCCAGCTCCAAATGCAGTAATTTTTGTGGATTCCGAACCGTGAGGGAGTAGAGCTGCTACAAAAAAATATGAGAAAAAATTTAAAAAATAAAAAATTTAGGCACTAGTAGAAGGATGAGAAGGAAGAGAAGGGTGGAAGGGTGGAAGGGAGGAGAGGAGGGTGCTCACCGTGACTCCATGGAGTTGGAGAGGAGAAGGGGCCGGTAGTGGGCATGAGGATCTGACAGTGGGATGCTTGAGGAGGGTGCTTCTAGGAAGGAGAGGAGGAGAGGAGGAGGGTGGAAGGGAGATGGAGAGAAATATGGATCTGGATTTGAGTGGAGTTGAGTGGAGTGCGCTGCACTGAGGTGAATTATATACCCGGCGGGATTCTACAATTTCGGGTTTTGAAATTTCAGAGTTGGGCGGGATTCACATCACTGACGGGTTAACTTTTTAACCCGTCAGTGATAAGTGAAAAATTTCGGGTTTTGAAATTTCTGAGTTGGCGGGATTCACATCACTGACGGGCAGACTTTTTGCCCGTCACTGATATTCTCTACATCTCTGACGTGTCTAACTTCATGCCCGTCAGTGATGACTTTTCGTGAAATCTCGTGTTTCTGCTGAAGTCATTACTGACGGGCCGACTTTTGTGCCTGTCAGTGCTATTCTCGACATCTCTGACGGGTCTATCTTTGTGCCCGTCAGTGATGACTTTTGGTGTAAACTCGTGTGTCTGCTGAAGTCATTACTGACGGGCCGACTTTTGTGCCTGTCAGTGCTATTCTCGACATCTCTGACGGGTCTATCTTTGTGCCCGTCAGTGATGACTTTTGGTGTACACTCGTGTTTCTGCTGAAGTCATTACTGACGGGCCGACTTTTGTGCCCGTCAGTGCTATTCTCGACATCTCTGACGGGTCTATCTTCATGCCCGTCAGTGATGACTTTTGGTGTAAACTCGTGTTTCTGCTGAAGTCATTACTGACGGGCCGACTTTTGTGCCCGTCAGTGATGACTTTTCTCCCCTGAAACGGAACATCTGATAGAGCCACCACTGACGTGTATCTGGCTGCCCGTCAGTGATAAGTGATAAGTTTGACGGGCTTTTTCCTGCCAGTCAGTGATAAGATATAGTGGATGACCTTTTTTGTAGTAGTGACTTGGGCGAGCTGTTTGGCTAATACCCATGGCTCGTCTTTGGGACTTATTAATTTGACTTGTCGTGACTCCATAGGGATCGGTGGAGGTATCACCATGGTACTGGTGTTCATATCTTCGATTCTGACGTCTTTCGCCCATCTGACACGAAACACGGGGATCTTGGTCACGGTGTAGTCAAGTTCCCAGATCTCTTCGATCACGCCGTAGTACCTACACTTCTTGCCATGATGACCAGTTCTAGACTCCTGCGTTACACCGCAGTTCTGGTACGTACTGCGCCGGTCTTGAGCCTCAGTATAGAATGTGTATCCGTTGATATCATACGATTGCCACGTCACGACTTTGCTATCGGGTTCTTGTGACAACATTCGGACGGTTTCTTCTTCTCTATTTGTCGGCTCCCTTTCGTACCAGTAGTCCTTTAGCCACCGGGAGAACTTTGGCGTTATGTTCTTTCGTGAGCGCAACTGTGCCCTTTTTCGGATTCGCTTCGCGCAACTGTTTCATGTGGATCTGAATATAAGGCCGTACCACAGCCAAGTGTTGCAGCACCACGAAATGTGCTCTGTTGTAGTCATCTGATCTTTCCGATCGATACACATGTAAATTTTTATGCCCGATCGCACCTTTACCGTCGAGCCTGCCTGTGTGCCGCGAAACTGGAACACCTATAGGTTTCTGATCACGCATGTAATCCGTGCAGAACTCGACGCCCTCTTCGGTAACATAGCCTTGGATGATGCTACCTTCCGGATGCGCTCTGTTACGAACGTAGCGCTTGATAACCCCGTTGTACCTTTCAAACGGGTACATGTTGTGCAAAAACACGGGACCGAGGTCCAGTATCTCCGGGACGATATGGATCATAAGATGTACCATGACATCGAAGAATGCTGGAGGGAAATACATCTCAAGTTCGCATAGTATGACAGTGATCTCGGCCTTCAGTTTCAGGCAGCGTTGCACCGTGATTGACTTCTGACAGATAGTGTTGAAGAAGTTACAAAGATCCGTGATCGTCTTGCGGACACCTGGCTCCATGATACCCCTAATTGCGACAGGCAGTATCTGTGTGATCATCACGTGGCAGTCATGAGACTTCATGCCAATCAGTCGATGAGTCTTCATGTCAACAAGTTTCCGGATGTTTGCGGAGTAACCCTGAAGAAACTTTGACACCATAGAGGCATTCGCAGAGGCTATGGAGCTCGTCTTTACTCAGAGTGTAGCAGGCAGCAGGACAGCTGGTCTTGACTCTGATACCATTCTTCCCCGTCTTGGTCGTTTCTCTGGTTGCCCACAGCTCAGGTCTTATATTCATATGTTGCATGTCTGCTCGTGCCTTCGGCCCATCTTTTGTCTTGTCCGGAATATTGAGCAAGAGACCTAGCAAGCTGTCGCAGACATTTTTCTCAACATGCATTACATCAATGCTATGACGTGTGTCTAGGTGAGGCCAGTAAGGCAGTTCCCAGAAAACAGATTTTCTTTTCCAGACGCCCTTTACCGGCGGTTGTTTCTTTCCTTTCCCTGGCTCAACTTCATCCATTTCATTCAAGAGATCGTAGATTTCTTGTCCGGTCTTCTCGCGAGGCTTCGGACGGATTTCTTTTGTTCCGTCGAACCTTTCCGTGTCCTCTCTCCATGGGTCGTTCATGGTCAGCCACCTTCGGTGTCCCATGAACACGATTTTTCTAGAGCCCTCTAAGAAAACACTCGTCGTTTCTTCCATGCACCTAACACATGCCTCGTATCCTTTGGTGCACTGACACGCGTTGTTCCCGTACGCGGGGTAATCTTGCACCGTTGTGAACAGCAGGCCTTTCAGAGTGAAGAACTCTTCTCTGTCCGCGTCCCAGACCTGAGCCCCTTCTTCCCACAGCGTAGCTAGCTCGTCCTTCAGTAGCTGTAGATACACGTTAAGATCCATTCCAGGTTGTTTTGGCCCTTGAATGAGAATAGACAGGTGCATGTACTTCCGCTTCATGCACAACCACGGAGGGAGGTTATAGATCCAAAGAACAACGGGCCATGTGCTGTGTCTGCTGCTCATGTTGCCGAATGGATTTATTCCGTCCGTACTCATACCGAACCTGATATTCCTCGGATCACTACCGAAATCTGGGTATTCGGCGTCGATTGCCCTCCACTGACAAGCATCGGCTGGGTGTCTCAACACCCCGTCCTTTCTTCTCCCCTCTTCGTGCCAACGCATCAGCTTTGCCTCCTTTTTGTTACCGAATAAACGCTTCAGACGGGGGAGGACTGGAAGGTACCATACAACCTTTGCAGGGGCACCACTCGTCACTTCTTCCTCGTCATCGTCTTGGTTTCTGCCCCGCTTATATCGAGATGTGTTGCACACCGGACATTTGTCCAGCTCTCTATACTCCCTGCGATAAATAATGCAGTCGTTTCGGCAAGCGTGGAGTCTCTCTACATCCAATCCAAGTGGGCAGACCACCTTCTTGGCTTCCTCGGTGCTCGTAGGCAACACGTTTTCCTTTGGAAAAACCGTCGCGAGGTAAGCCAGTATGTCATCGAAGCTTGCGTCCGGACAGTTGTGGGCTGCCTTGATCCTTAGAAGTTCTAGCGTGACTGACAGACGCGTGTGCTCAGGATCGCAGGTGGGATACAGCGGTTTTGTCGAGTCTTCCATCAGTTTCGCAAACTTTGCGACCTCTCTTTCATCCTCGGGGTCTTCGACCACCTGGTCCGCCATGTGACCGTCCCTCAACATTTCAGCCAAATTGTTCCCCGCCTCCCCCGCCAAGTCATCCCTACATTCCGAAATATGGTCTTCATCTTCTTCTGTGTCTCCATGTCTGGCCTCTTCTTCTAAACATTCACGAGTAGCTAAAATTTCTGTCTCCTCCTCACCGTGACTTGTCCAACGTGTATAACCTCCCATGAAACCTTTAGTCAACAAGTGTAGCTGCAGCATGCCTCTCTCCCTGAACATTATCGTGTTCTTGCATACGGAACACGGACAACACATCTTGTTCGCACCCTTTTTCTCCCTATCTTCCTCGGCCACATCTAGAAACCCATTCAGAGTATTGACGAAACTCCGTGTTGCCCTTTCCCCGTACATCCAACTTCGATCCATCGATCCCTACAACAACAAACTGATTGATTATAATCTAAATTCATAAAGTAATCACAAAATTTATTATTTTCCTTCATGTATTATATCGTACCAATGAGAAGTCGCTCGCTAGCCTTCGAAATAGGGTAAGGAGAGGGAGGACGAGAAAGGAGGAAATTAAGAGAGGGGAGGGAAGAGAGGAGGAGATTGTGTATTTAAGAGGAGGAGATGGGAGAGAGGGAGGAGGAGAGGGAGGGAGGGAGGGAGGGAGGGAGGAGGAGAGGGAGGGAAGAGAGGAGGGAGGGAGGAGGGCTAAAAGAGCTTGATCTAGATATAGATTGTGTATTTAAGAGGAGGAGATGGGAGGGAGGGAGGGAGGGAGGAGGAGAGGGAGGATCTAGATCTAGATCTAGATGAGGAGGGAGGGAGGGAGGAGAGGGAGGAGAGGAGGAGGAGGACAAAGGAGCAGCAGCTGGCTGTCAGTGGAAGCAAAATCGCCGGAGCTAGCAGCTGGCCGTGTTGAGGCGCGCGAGCTCAACGGCCAGCTGCCGGCGAACAGTGTTTTATAAAGTTGCAGCATTATCACTGACGGGCACTAAATAGCACACCCGTCAGTGATAAGCATGCCACCGAGGCATTCCTGGGCGCAAACATTCACTGACGGGCATTCCCAATAAAACCCGTCAGTAGAGACTTTTACTGACGGGCTCCACAACAAGACCCGTCAGCAGAAGTGCTTCTGACTCCCTAACCCTAGCTACCACCACTGACGGGCAGCTATAGGTCGCCCGTCAGTGGTAACGCTACTACCACAGGTACTGCAAAGTTTTGTCCCACCTCGCCGAGCGAGCTGCGCGCGCACTTGTTTAAAAGGGCAGCTGCGCGCCTGTCGTTCGAAATCCTCACAACTGTCACTGATACTTCGAGCCTCCGCCGGTCCCTTGCGCGGCCTGGGCTCGTGGGCCTGGGCGCTGTGCTCGGGATAGGCCTCTGGCTGGTCCCCTGCGCGGCCTGGGCTCGTGGGCCTGGGCGCTGTGCTCGGGATAGGCTGGTGCGCCAAAATTTTTTTTGAAGTAAAGGTAATCACTGACGGGCAGCGCAATAGGACCCGTCAGTAGAAGTACTTCTGGCTCCATAACCCTAGCTATCACCACTGACGGGCGTTGATGGGCCGCCCGTCAGTGGTGACGCTACCACCACGGGTACTGCAATGTTTTGTCCCACCTCGCCGAGCGAGCTGCGCGCACACTTGTTTAAAAGGGCAGCTGCGCTTCGGTCGTTCGAAATCCTCCGAACTGTCACTGATACTTCGAGCCTCCGCCGGTCCCTTGCGCGGCCTGGGCTCGTGGGCCTGGGCGCTGTGCTCGGGATAGGCCTCTGGCTGGTCCCTTGCGCGGCCTGGGCTCGTGGGCCTGGGCGCTGTGCTCGGGATAGGCTGGTGCGCCAAAATTTTTTTTCTGAAGTCAAGGATATTCACTGACGGGCCAAGTAATAAGACTCGTCAGTGACATTACGTGTCAGGGGAAAAGACAGGGTGGACCACCCTTCTGACTTCTACTGACGGGCGTAAAGTTGCCCGTCAGCGATATGGCTACCATCACGCACGGGTACTTTATAAAGTGCCCGTCAGTGAAGCTTCGCGTCAGTGGAGAGACCAGGTTGGCACTCCGTGCCCACTTTTACTGACGGGACTTGTTTGTGCCCGTCAGTAGAAGTTGGACTCCTCCTCCAGAGCGTGACCATCTCTGACGGGGCCGTGTGCGCCCGTCAGCGATTAATTTAATCAGCGACGGGTCTCCGTGTGCCCGTCAGTGATGATAGTGCAGAGAAAGTGTTTTTCTGAGGTAGTGTGGGCCTCGGCCCGTTACTGTGCGCAAACAGTGCGCCCGGACATTCCAGGGTACCTTGCCCGGAATGTCCAGACGTCTTGATCAGTGGACGTCCAGAGGGTTGGAGCTGACACTCCGGGTTGGCCGGAGGTTCTGGTGCTGAGGTCCGGAATGTCCGGGTGCAGAGTTGGAAGGCGCTGCTCTCGGGTGCCCATCCGGAGTATCCGGGGTTGGTGCTGGAATGTCCGGACACCATCCCGAGAAGGGCTCTTCAGCTTGTGCATCCGGAGTGTCCGGGCCAGGACCTCCGGACTGTCCGGATGTGGAGTCCGGAGTGTCCGGACTAGAATTTCCGAAGTGTCCGGATGTGTAGTCCAGGCAGCCACTCGGGTCCTTCCTCCAATTGGCTTCGCTCCACTTGATTGGTCCTTCATACCTGAGCAAACAAAGGTTGAAGCATTAGGTAGCACACCATTCAAGCTCAAGTCAATTGGAGATGTATCAAGTAATAGATTCACCTCATGTTGTAAAGCCTTAGCTCGAGCTCTTGTCATTGGGACACTAGGTTTTGGCGGTGGACTTGAGTGAGTTGCAGAGTTTTCACCCTTGGTGCAGGTGATGTCACATCATTCCCCCCTTCTTGAAAAGGAATCGACCTCGACTCGACTACATTGTAACCATGGAAGGGAGAAAGATCCGAAATGTTGAAGGTGTTGCTCACCGAGTACTTGGATGGTGGAAGGTCAATCTTGTAAGCGTTGTCGCCGATGCACTGAAGGACTTGGAAAGGTCCATCACCGCGTGGCATGAGCTTGGACTTACGTGCTTCAGGAAAACGCTCCTTGCGGAGATGTACCCACACAAGATCACCGGGGTCGAACACCAGCTTTTTCTTGCTCTTGTTGACCTTGTTGGCGTGACGAAGCACTTGTTGCTCAATTGTAGCTCTTGTTGTCTCGTGGAGCCTCTTGATGAAAGCGGCTCGCTTGGAAGTGTCCATATTGACCCGTTCGTGAAGCGGTAGTGGAAGAAGATCAAGTGGTGTAGTAGGGTTGAAGCCATACACCACTTCGAATGGGCTCATGCTTGTAATAGAATGGACCGCTCGGTTGTAGGCGAACTCCACATGGGGAATGCATTCCTCCCACTCCTTCAAGTTCTTCTTGATCATGGTACGGAGGAGGGTGGGCAAAGTGCGGTTGATGACCTCGGTTTGCCCATCGGTTTGTGGGTGGCAAGTTGTGGAGAAGAGAAGCTTGACTCCCAACTTGGCCCACAATGTCTTCCAAAAGTAGCTTAGGAACTTGATGTCGCGATCGGAGACGATGGTCTTGGGCACACCGTGAAGTCTCACAATTTCCCTGAAAAACAAATTAGCAACATTGTGAAGCATCGTCGGTCTTGTGGCAAGGAATAAAATGTGCCATTTTTGAGAATTTATCCACAACCACAAATACCGAGTCCCTCCCCATTTTGGTCCTAGGCAATCCTAAAACAAAGTCCATGCTAATATCCTCCCAAGGCGCACTAGGAATGGGAAGTGGAGTATAAAGACCATGAGGGTTTAGTTTCGACTTAGCTTTGTGGCATGTGGTGCATCGTTGGACGAATCGCTCCACATCTCTTCGCATTTTCACCCAATAGTAGTGGTTGGACAGCATCATGTAGGTCTTGTCCCGCCCAAAGTGTCCCATCAAGCCGCCGCCGTGGGATTCCAGCAAAAGTAGCAAACGCACGGACGACTCGGGAATGCATAGTTTGTTAGCTCAAAAAAGAAAGCCCTCATGCACATGATATTTGTCCCAACCCTTCCCTTCTCGACAATTAGCAAAAGGGGAAGCAAATTCAGGGTCATTAGTATATAGATCTTTCAAACATTCTAAACCCAACACTTTAACTTCGAGTTGATTCAAAAGGGTCATTTTGTGGGAGAGAGCATCCGCCACACTATTTTCCTTACCCTTCTTGTATTTAACTACATAAGGAAAAGTTTCAATGAATTCGACCCATTTTTCATGCCTACGATTCAATTTAGCTTGGCCCTTGAGATGTTTTAAAGATTCATGATCGGAATGAATAACAAATTCTTTTGGCCAAAGATAATGCTGCCATACCTCAAGAACACGAACCAAGGCATACAATTCTTTGTCATTGTCA
>JAGXJF010000366.1:0-34209 GCA_019208055.1 Stipa capillata
CATCACGAACCATCCGACTAAACTGTCCAACCCGACCGTCCCGGACCCTCCAAAGTTTTGGTCCTGACCGATCCGACCAAACCGTCCAACCCGGCCACCACGGACCCTCCGAATTGTTGGTCCCGAACCGTCCGACCAAACCGTCCAACCCGACCGTCTCAGACCCTCCAAACTGTTGACCCCGAACCGTCCGACCAAACCGTCCAACCCGACCGTCCCCAAACTTCCAAACGGTCCGTCCGGAAGGAGGTCCTGATCTCCTCTAGTTGTCCTGAACCATCAAACCAAACCGTCCAACCCGACCGTCCAAGAACTTCCAATCGGTCCGTCCGGAAAAAGGTCCGGATCTCCTCTTGTTGTCCCGAACCCTCGGACCAAACCGTCCAACCCGACCGTCTCGGACCCTACAAACTGTTGGTCCCGAACCATCCAACCAAACCGTCCAACCCGACTGTCCTGGAAGTTCCTAATGGTCCGTCCGGAAGGTCTATATCTCCTCTAATTGTCCCAAACCATCCGAGCTAACCGTCCAACCCAACCATCCAGGACCTTTCAAATGGTCCGTCCGGAAGAAGGTCCGGTTCTCCTTTCCTGAACCATCCGAACAAACCATCCAACCCAACCGTCCCGGAACCTACAAACTGTTGGTCCCGAAATATCCGATCAAACCGACCAATCCGACCGCCTCGGACCCTCCAAACTTTCGGTCCCGAACCATCCGACCAAACCGTCCAAGCCGACCGTCTCAGACCCTCCAAACTGTTGACGCCGAACCGTCCGACCAAACCGTCCGACCTGACCGTCCCCAAACTTCCGAACGGTCCGTCCGGAAGGAGGTCCCGATCTCCTCTAGTTGTTCTGAACCATCAAACCAAACCGTCCAACCCGACCATCGAAGAACTTCCAATCGGTCCGTCCGGAAGAAGGTCCGAATCTCCTCTTGTTGTCCCGAACCCTCCGACCAAACCGTCCAACCCGACCGTCTCGGACCCTACAAACTGTTGGTCCCGAACCATCCAACCAAACCGTCCAACCCGACTGTCCTGGAAGTTCCTAATGGTCCGTCCGGAAGGTCTATATCTCCTCTAATTGTCCCAAACCATCCGAGCTAACCGTCCAACCCAACCGTCCAGGACCTTTCAAATGTTCCGTCCGGAAGAAGGTCCGGTTCTCCTCTCCTGAACCATCCGAACAAACTATCCAACCCAACCGTCCAGGAACCTACAAATGTTGGTCCCGAAATATCCGATCAAACCGACCAATCCGACCGCCTCGGACCCTCCAAACTTTCGGTCCCGAACCATCCGACCAAACCGTCCAAACTGACCTCCCGGACCCTCCAAACCGTTGGTCCCGAACCATCCGACCAAACCGTCCAACCCGACCGTTCCGGACCTTCCAAATGGTCCGTACGGAAGAAGGTCCGGTTCTCCTCTACTTCTTCCGAACCATCCGACAAACCATCCAACCCGACCGTCCCGGACCCTCCAAACTGTTGGTCCCGAACCATCCGACCAAACGGTCCAACCCGACCGTCCCGGACCCTCCAAACTGTTGGTCCCGAACCATCCGACCTAACCGTCCAACCCGACCGTCCCGGAGCCTCCAAACAGTAGGTCCCGAACCATCCGACCAAACCGTCCAACCCGACCGTCCCGGAACTTCCAAATTGTCCGTCCGGAAGAAGGTCCGGATCTCCTCTAGTTGTCCCGAGCCATCCAACCAAACCGTCCAACCCGACCGTCTCACACACTCCAAACTGTTGGTCCCGAACCATCCGACCAAACCGTCCAGCCCGATTGTCCTGGAACTTCCAAATGGTCCGTCCGGAAGGTCTAGATGTCCTCTTGTTGTCCCAAACTATCCGACCAAACCGTCCAACCCGACCGTCCCGGACCTCCCAAACGGTCCGTCCGGAAGAAGGTCCGGTTCTCCTCTATTTCTCCCGAACCATCCGACCAAACCATCCAACCCGACCGTCCCGCACCGTCCAAACTGTTTGGTTCCGGAACCATCCGACCAAACCGTCCATCCCGACCGTCTGGGACCTTCCAAACTGTTGGTCCTGAACCATCCGGCCAAAACCGTCCAACCGGACAGTCCCGGGCCCTCCAGACTATTGGTCTCAAACCATCCGACCAAACCATCCAACCCGACCGTCCCTGACCCTCCAAACTGTTGGTCCCGAACCATCCGACCAAACCGTCCAACCCGACCGTCGCGGACCCTCCAAACTGTTGGTCCCGAACCGTCCGATCAAACCGTTCAACCCGACCGTCTCAGACCCTCCAAACTATTGGCCCCGAACCGTCAGACCAAACCGTCCAACCCGACCGTCCCAGACTTTCCAAACGGTCCGTCCGGAAGAAGATCCGGTTCTCCTCTAGTTCTTCCGAACATCCGACCAAACCATCCAACCCGACCGTCCCGGAACCTGCAAACTGTTGGTCCCGAACCATCCGACCACACCGGCCAACCCGATCGTCTCGGCCCTCCAAACTGTTGGTCCCAAACCATCCGACCAAACCGTCGAGCCCGATCGTCCCGGACCTTCCAAACGGTCCGTCCGGAAGAAGGTCCGGCTCTCCTCTTGTTGTCCCGAACCATCCGACCAAACAATCCAACCCGACCGTCCCGGACCCTCCAAACTGTTGGTCCCGAACCATCCGACGAAACCTCCAAACCGACCGTCTCGGACCCTTCAAATTGTTGGTCCCGAACCATCCGACGAAACCATCCAACCCGACCGTCCCGGACCCTCCAAACTGTTGGTCCCGAACCATCGGACCAAACCGTCCAACCCGACCGTCCCGGACCCTCCAAACTGTTGGTCCCAAACCATCCGACCAAATCGTCCAATCCGATCACCACGGACCCTCCGAACTGTTGGTCCCGAACCATCTGACCAAACCGCCCAACCCGACCGTCTCGGACCCTCCGAACTGTTGGTCCCGAACCATCCGACCAAACCGTCCAACCCGACCGTCCCGAAACATCCAAACGGTCCGTCCGGAAGAATGTCCCGATCTCCTCTACTTTTCCTGAACCATCAGACCAAACCGTCCAACCCGACTGTCTCGGACCCTCCTAACCGTTGGTCCCGAACCATCCGACCAAACCGTCCAACACGACAGTCCTGGAACATCCAAATGTTCCGTCCGGAAGGTCCAGATCTCCTCTAATTGTCCCAAACCATGCGACCAAGCCGTGCAATCCGACCGTTCCGGACCTTCCGAACGCTTCGTCTGGAAAAAGGTCCGGATCACCTCTAGTTGTCCCGAACCATCCGACTAAACCGTCCAACCCGACCGTCCCGGACCCCCCAAACTGTTGGTCCCGAACCATCCGACCAAACCGTCGAACCCGATTGTGCCGAAGCTTCCAAACGGTCCGTCCGGAAGAAGGTCCGGCTCTCCTCTAGTTCTCCCGAAGCATCCGACCAAACAATCCAACCAGACCGTCCCAGACCCTCCAAACTGTTGGTCCCGAACCATCCGACCAAACCGTCCAACCCGACCGTCTTGGACCCTCCAAACTGTTGGTCCCACACCATCCGACCAAACCGTCCAGTCCGACCGTCCCGGACCCTCCAAACTGTTGGTCCCGAATCATCCGACCAAATCATGCAACCCGGTCCTCCCGGACCTTCCAAACGGTCCGTCCGGAAGAAGGTCCGGTTTTCCTTTAGTTCTCCCGAACCATCCGGCCAAACCATACAACCCGACCGTCCCGGACCCTCCAAACTGTTGGTCCCGAACCACCGGACCAAACCGTCCAACCCGACCGTCTCGGACCCTCCAAACTGTTGGTCCCGAACTGTCCGACCAAACCGTCCAACCCGACCGTCCCGAAACTTCCAAACGGTCCGTCCGGAAGAAGGTCCGGATCTCCTCTAGTTGTCCCGAACCATCCAACCAAACCGTCCAACCCGACCACCCCGTACTCTCCGAACTGTTGGACCCGAACCATCCGACCAAACCATCCAACCCGACCATAACGGACCCTCCAAACTGTTGGTCCCGAACCGTCCGACCAAACCATCCAACCCGACCGTCCCAAAACTTCCAAACGGTCCGTCCGGAAGAAGGTCCTGATCTCCTCTAGTTGTCTGGAACCATCCGACCAAACCGTCCAACCCGACCGTCCCGGACCTTCCAAACGGTCTGTTTGGAAGAAAGTCCGGGTCTCCTCTAGTTCTTCCGAATTATCCGACCAAACTCTCCAACCCGACCGTCTCGGGCCCTCCAAACTGTTAGTCCCGAACCATCCGACCAAACCGTTCAACCCGACCGTCCCGGAACTTCCAAACGGTCCCGTTCGAAAGAAGGTCCGGATCTCCTCCAGTTGTCCCGAACCATCCAACCAAACCGTCCAACCCGACCGTCTCAGACCCTCCAAACTTTTGGTACCGAACCATCTGACCAAACCGTCCAACCCGACTGTCCTGGAACTTCCAAATGGTCCATCCGGAAGGTCCAGTTCTCCTCTAGTTCTCCCAAACCATCCGACCTAACCGTCCAACCCGACCGTCCCGGACCGTCCAAAAGGTCCGTCCGGAAGAAGGTCCGGATCTTCTGTAGTTGTCCCGAACCATCCGACCAAACCGTCCAACCCGGCCGTCCCGGACCCTCCAAACTGTTGGTCCCGAACCATCCGACCAAACCGTCCAACCCGACCGTCCCGGACCCTCCAAACTGTTGTCCCAAACGATCCGACCAAACCATCGAACCCGACCGTCTCGGACCTTCCAAACGGTCTGCCCGAAGAAGGTCCGGGTCTCCTCTAGTTCTCCCGAATTATCCGACCAAACCGTCCAACCCTACCGTCTCGGGCCCTCCAAACTGTTAGTCCCGAACCATCCGACCAAACCGTCCAACCCGACCGTCCCGGAACTTCCAAACGGTCCGTCCGAAAGAAGGTCCGGATCTCCTCCAGTTGTCCCGAACCATCCAACCAAACCGTCCAACCCGACCGTCTCAGACCCTCCAAACTGTTGGTACCGAACCATCTGACCAAACCGTCCAACCCGGCTGTCCTGGAACTTCCAAATGGTCCATCCGGAAGGTCCAGTTCTCCTCTAGTTTCCCAAACCATCCGACCTAACCGTCCAACCCGACCGTCCCGGACCTTCCAAAAGGTCCGTCCGGAAGAAGGTCCGGACCTCCTGTAGTTGTCCCGAACCATCCGACCAAACCGTCCAACCCGACCGTCCCGGACCCTCCAAACTGTTGGTCCCAAACCATCCGACCAAACCGTCCAACCCGACCGTCCCGGACCCTCCGAACTGTTGTTCCCAAACGATCCGACCAAACCGTCGAACCCGACCGTCTCGGACCTTCCAAACGGTTCGTCCGGAAGAAGGTCCGGATCTCCTCTAGTTGTCCCGAACCATCCGACCAAACAATCCAACCCAACACGTCCCGGACCCTCCAAACTGTTGGTCCCGAACCATCCGACCAAACCGTCCAACCTGACCGTCCCGGACCCTCCAAACTATTGGCCCCGAACCGTCCGACCAAACCGACCAACCCGACCGTCCCGAAACATCCAAACGGTCCGTCCGGAAGAAGGTCGCGATCTCGCCTAGTTGTCCCGAACCATCAGACCAAACCGTCCAACCGGACCGTCCAGGAACTTCCAAACGGTCCGTCCGGAAGAAGGTCACGATCTCCCCTAGTTGTCCCGAACCATCAGACCAAACCGTCCAACCCGACCGTCTCGGACTCTCCAAACTGTTGGTCCCAAACCATCCGACCAAACCGTCCAACCCGACTCTCCTGGAACTTCCTAATGGTCCGTCCGGAAGGTCTAGATCACCTCTAATTGTCCCGAACCATCCGAGCTAACCGTCCAACCCGACCGTTCAGGACCTTTCAAATGGTCCGTCCGGAAGAAGGTCCGGTTCTCCTCTTGTTCTCCCGAACCATCCGACCAAACCATCCAACCCAACTGTCCCGGACCCTCCAAACTGTTCGTCCCGAACCATCCGACCAAACCGACCAATTCGACCGTCTCGGACCCTCCAAACTTTCGGTCCCGAACCATCCAACCAAACCGTCCAAACTGACCTCCCAGACCCTCCAAACCGTTGGTCCCGAACCATCCGACCAAACCGTCCAACCCGACCGTCTCGGACCCTCCAAAATATTGGTCCCGAACCATCCGACCAAACCGTCCAACCCGACCGTCCGGGACCCTCCAAACTGTTGGTCCCGAACCATCCGACCAAACCGTCGAACCCAACCGTCCCGGACCTTCCAAACGGTCTATCTGGAAGAAGGTCCGGTTCTCCTCTAGTTCTCCCGAACCATCCGACCAAACCGTCCAACCCGACCATCTCGGGCTCTCCGAACTGTTAGTCCCGAACCATCCGACCAAACCGTCCAACCCAACCGTCCCGGAATTTCCAAACGGTCCGTCTGGAAGAAGGTCCGGATCTCCTCTAGCTGTCCCGAATCATCTAACCAAACCGTCCAACCGGACCGTCTCGGACTCTCCAAACTGTTGGTCCCGAATCATCCGACCAAACCGACCAACCCGACTGTCCTGGAACATCCTAATGGTCCGTCCGGAAGGTCTGGATCTCCTCTGGTTCTCCCGAACCAGCCGACCAAACAATCCAACCCGACCGTCCCGGACACTCCAAACTGTTGGTCCCGAACCATCCAACCAAACCGTCCAACCCGACCGTCTCGGACCCTGCAAACTGTTGGTCCCGAACCATCCGACCAAACCGTCCAACCCGACCGTCCCGGACCCTCCAAACTGTTGGTCCCGAATCATCCAACCAAATCATGCAGCTCGACCGTCTCGGACCTTCCAAACGGTCCGTCCGGAAGAAGGCCCGGTTCTCCTCTAGTTCTTCCGAACCATCCGACCAAACCATCCAACCCGACCGTCCCGGACCCTCCAAACTGTTGGTCCCGAACCATCCGACCAAACCGTCCAACCCGACCGTCTCAGATCCTCCAAACTGTTGGTCCCGAACCATCCGACCAAACCGTCCAACCCGACTGTCCTGGAACTTCCCAATGGTCCGTCCGGAAGAAGGTCCGGATCTCCTCTAGTTGTCCCAAACCATCCGACCAAACCGTCCAACCCGACCGTCCCGGACCCTCCAAATTGTTGGTCCCGAACCATCCGACCAAACCGTCGAGCCCGACCCTCCCGGACCTTCGAAACGGTCCGTCCGGAAGAAGGTCCGGCTCTCCTCTAGTTCTCCCGAAGCATCCGACCAAACAATCCAACCCGACCGTCCCGGACCCTCCAAATTGTTGGTCCCGAACCATCAGACGAAAGCGTCCAAACCGACCGTTTCGGACCCTCCAAACTGTTGGTCTCGAACCATCCGACCAAACCATCCAACCAGACCGTCCCGGACCCTCAAAACTGTTGGTCCCGAACCGTCCGACCAAACCGTCCAACCCGACCGTCCCGAAACTTCCAAACGGTCTCGTCCGGAAGAAGGTCCCGATCTCCCCAAGTTGTCCTGAACCATCAGACCAAACCGTCCAACCAGACCGTCCAGGAACTTCCAAACGGTCCGTCGGGAAGATGGTCCGGATCTCCTCTGGTTCTCCCGATCCAGCCGACCAAACAATCCAACCCGACCGTCCTGGACACTCCAAACTGTTGGTCCCGAACCATCCGATCTAACCGTCCAACCTGACCGTCTCGGACCCACCAAACTGTTGGTCCCAAACCATCTGACCAAACCGTCCAACCAGACCGTCCCGGACCCTTCAAACTATTGGTCCCGACTCATCCGACCAAATCATGCAACCCGACCGTCTCGGACCTTCCAAACGGTCCGTCCGAAAGAAGGCCCGGTTCTCCTCTAGTTCTTCCGAACCATCCGACCAAACCATCCAACCCGACCGTCCCGGACCCTCCAAACTGTTGGTCCCGAACCATCCGACCAAACCGTCCAACCCGACCGTCTCGGACCCTCCAAACTGTTGGTCCCGAACCATCCGACCAAACCGTCCAACCCGACAGTCCCGGACCCTCCAAACTGTTGGTCCCGAACCATCCGACCAAACCGTCCAACACGACCACGACGGACCCTCCAAACTGTTGGTCCCGAACCATCAGAGCAAACCGTCCAAACTGACCTCCCAGACCCTCCAAACCGTTGGTACCGAACCAGCCGACCCAACCGTCCAACCCGACCGTACCGGACCTTCCAAACGGTCCGTCCGGAGGAAGTCCGGTTCTCATCTAGTTCTCCCGAACCATCAGACCAAACCGTCCAACCCGACCGTCCCGAAACATCCAAACGGTCCGTCCGGAAGAAGGTTCCGATCTCCTCTAGTTGTCCCGAATCATCAGACCAAACCGTCCGAACTCCAAACGTCTGTCGGGAAGCCGTCTCCGCTGGTTGTCCCGAACCCGACCAAACCGTCCAACCCGACCGTCCCGGACCGTCCAAACTGTTGGTCCCGAATCATCCGACCGAATCATGCAACCGACCGTCTCGGACCCTCCAAACTGTTGATCCCGAACCATCCGACCATCCCGGACCTTCTAAATGGTCCGTCCGGAAGAAGGTCCGGCTCTCCTCTAGTTCTCCCGAATCATCCAACCAAACAATCCAACCCGACCGTCCCGGAACATCCAAACTGTTGGTCCCGAACCATCCGACCAAACCGTCCAACCCGACCACCACGGACCCTCCGAACTGTTGGTCCCGAACCATCAGACCAAACCGTCCAAACTGACCTCCCGGACCCTCCAAACCGTTGGTCCCGAACCATCCGACCAAATCGTCCAACCCGACCGTACCGGACATTCCAAACGGTCCGTCCGGAGGAAGGTCCGGTTCTCGTCTAGTTCTCCCGAACCATCCGAACAAACCGTCCAACCCGACCGTCTCGGACACTCCAAACTGTTGGTCCCGAACCATCTGACCAAACAGTCCAACCCGGTCGTCTCGGACCCTCCAAACTGTTGGTCCCGAACCATCCGACCAAACCGTCCAACCCGACAGTCCTGGACCCTCAAAACTATTGGTCCCGAACCATCCGACCAAACCGTGCAACCCTACCGTCTCGGGCCCTCCAAACTGTTAGTCCCGAACCATCCGACCAAACCGTCCAACCCGACCGTCCCGGAACTTACAAACGGTCCGTCCGAAAGAAGGTCCGGATCTCCTCCAGTTGTCCCAAACCATCCAACCTAACCGTCCAACCCGACCGTCTCAGACCCTCCAAACTGTTGGTACCGAACCATCTGACCAAACCGTCCAACCCGACTGTCCTGGAACTTCCAAATGGTCCATCCGGAACGTCCAGTTCTCCTCTAGTTGTCCCAAACCATCCGACCTAACCGTCCAACCCGACCGTCCCGGACCTTCCAAAAGGTCCGTCCGGAAGAAGGTCCGGATCTCCTCTAGTTGTAACGAACCATCCGACCAAACCGTCCAACCCGACCGTCCCGGACCCTCCAAACTGTTGGTCCCGAACCATCCGACCAAACCATCCAACCCGACCGTCCCAGACCCTCCGAACTGTTATTGCCAAACGATCCGACCAAACCGTCGAACCCGACCATCTCGGACCTTCCAAACGGTTCGTCCGGAAGAAGGTCCGGATCTCCTCTAGTTGTCCCGAACCATCCGACCAAACAATCCAACCCGACCGTCCCGGACCGTCCAAACTGTTGGTCCCGAACCATCCGACCAAACCGTCCAACCTGACCGTCCCGGACCCTCCAAACTATTGGTCCCGAACCGTCCGACCAAACCGACCAATCCGACCGTCCCGAAACATCCAAACGGTCCGTCCGGAAGAAGGTCACGATCTCCCCTAGTTGTCGCGAACCATCAGACCAAACCGTCCAACCAGACCGTCCAGGAACTTCCAAACGGTCCGTCCGGAAGGTCACGATCTCCCCTAGTTGTCCCGAACCATCAGACCAAACCGTCCAACCCGACTGTCTCGGACTCTCCAAACTGTTGGTCCCAAACCATCCGACCAGACCGTCCAACCCGACTCTCCTGGAACTTCCTAATGGTCCGTCCGGAAGGTCTAGATCACCTCTAATTGTCCCGAACCATCCGAGCTAACCGTCCAACCTGACCGTTCTGGACCTTTCAAATGGTCCGTCCGGAAGAAGGTCCGGTTCTCCTCTAGTTCTCCCGAACCATCCGACCAAACCATCCAACCCAACCGTCCCGGACCCTCCAAACTGTTGGTCCCGAACCATCCGACCAAACCGAACAATCCGACCGTCTCGGACCCTCCAAACTTTCGGTCCCGAACCATCCAACCAAACCGTCCAAACTGACCTCCCAGACCCTCCAAACCGTTGGTCCCGAACCATCCGACCAAACCGTTCAACCCGACCGTCTCGGACCCTCCAAAATATTGGTCCCGAACCATCCGACCAAACCGTCCAACCCGACCGTCCGGGACTCTCCAAACTGTTGGTCCCGAACCATCCGACCAAACCGTCGATCCCAACCGTCCCGGACCTTCCAAACGGTCTATCTGGAAGAAGGTCCGGTTCTCCTCTAGTTCTCCCGAACCATCCGACCAAACCGTCCAACCCGACCATCTCGGGCTCTCCGAACTGTTAGTCCCGAACCATCCGACCAAACCGTCCAACCCAACCGTCCCGGAATTTCCAAACGGTCCGTCTGGAAGAAGGTCCGGATCTCCTCTAGCTGTCCCGAATCATCTAACCAAACCGTCCAACCCGACCGTCTCGGACTCTCCAAACTGTTGGTCCCGAACCATCCGACCAAACCGACCAACCCGACTGTCCTGGAACATCCTAATGGTCCGTCCGGAAGGTCTGGATCTCCTCTGGTTCTCCCGAACCAGCCGACCAAACAATCCAACCCGACCGTCCCGGACACTCCAAACTGTTGGTCCCGAACCATCCAACCAAACCGTCCAACCCGACCGTCTCGGACCCTGCAAACTGTTGGTCCCGAACCATCCGACCAAACCGTCCAACCCGACCGTCCCGGACCCTCCAAACTGTTGGTCCCGAATCATCCAACCAAATCATGCAGCTCGACCGTCTCGGACCTTCCAAACGGTCCGTCCGGAAGAAGGCCCGGTTCTCCTCTAGTTCTTCCGAACCATCCGACCAAACCATCCAACCCGACCGTCCCGGACCCTCCAAACTGTTGGTCCCGAACCATCCGACCAAACCGTCCAACCCGACCGTCTCAGATCCTCCAAACTGTTGGTCCCGAACCATCCGACCAAACCGTCCAACCCGACTGTCCTGGAACTTCCCAATGGTCCGTCCGGAAGAAGGTCCGGATCTCCTCTAGTTGTCCCAAACCATCCGACCAAACCGTCCAACCCGACCGTCCCGGACCCTCCAAATTGTTGGTCCCGAACCATCCGACCAAACCGTCGAGCCCGACCCTCCCGGACCTTCGAAACGGTCCGTCCGGAAGAAGGTCCGGCTCTCCTCTAGTTCTCCCGAAGCATCCGACCAAATAATCCAACCCGACCGTCCCGGACCCTCCAAATTGTTGGTCCCGAACCATCAGACGAAAGCGTCCAAACCGACCGTTTCGGACCCTCCAAACTGTTGGTCTCGAACCATCCGACCAAACCATCCAACCAGACCGTCCCGGACCCTCAAAACTGTTGGTCCCGAACCGTCCGACCAAACCGTCCAACCCGACCGTCCCGAAACTTCCAAACGGTCTGTCCGGAAGAAGGTCCCGATCTCCCCAAGTTGTCCTGAACCATCAGACCAAACCGTCCAACCAGACCGTCCAGGAACTTCCAAACGGTCCGTCGGGAAGATGGTCCGGATCTCCTCTGGTTCTCCCGATCCAGCCGACCAAACAATCCAACCCGACCGTCCTGGACACTCCAAACTGTTGGTCCCGAACCATCCGATCTAACCGTCCAACCTGACCGTCTCGGACCCACCAAACTGTTGGTCCCAAACCATCTGACCAAACCGTCCAACCAGACCGTCCCGGACCCTTCAAACTATTGGTCCCGACTCATCCGACCAAATCATGCAACCCGACCGTCTCGGACCTTCCAAACGGTCCGTCCGAAAGAAGGCCCGGTTCTCCTCTAGTTCTTCCGAACCATCCGACCAAACCATCTAACCCGACCATCCCGGACCCTCCAAACTGTTGGTCCCGAACCATCCGACCAAACCGTCCAACCCGACCGACTCGGACCTTCCAAACTGTTGGTCCCGAACCATCCGACCAAACAGCCCAACCCGACCGTCTCGGACCCTCCAAACTGTTGGTCCCGAACCATCCGACCAAACCGTCCAACCCGACAGTCCCGGACCCTCCAAACTGTTGGTCCCGAACCATCCGACCAAACCGTCCAACACGACCATGACGGACCCTCCAAACTGTTGGTCCCGAACCATCAGAGCAAACCGTCCAAACTGACCTCCCAGACCCTCCAAACCGTTGGTACCGAACCAGCCGACCCAACCGTCCAACCCGACCGTACCGGACCTTCCAAACGGTCCGTCCGGAGGAATGTCCGGTTCTCATCTAGTTCTCCCGAACCATCAGACCAAACCGTCCAACCCGACCGTCCCGAAACATCCAAACGGTCCGTCCGGAAGAAGGTTCCGATCTCCTCTAGTTGTCCCGAATCATCAGACCAAACCGTCCAGGAACTTCCAAACGGTCTGTCGGGAAGAAGGTCCGGATCTCCGCTGGTTGTCCCGAACCCGACCAAACCGTCCAACCCGACCGTCCCGGACCGTCCAAACTGTTGGTCCCGAATCATCCGACCGAATCATGCAACCGACCGTCTCGGACCCTCCAAACTGTTGATCCCGAACCATCCGACCATCCCGGACCTTCTAAATGGTCCGTCCGGAAGAAGGTCCGGCTCTCCTCTAGTTCTCCCGAATCATCCAACCAAACAATCCAACCCGACCGTCCCGGAACATCCAAACTGTTGGTCCCGAACCATCCGACCAAACCGTCCAACCCGACCACCACGGACCCTCCGAACTGTTGGTCCCGAACCATCAGACCAAACCGTCCAAACTGACCTCCCGGACCCTCCAAACCGTTGGTCCCGAACCATCCGACCAAATCGTCCAACCCGACCGTACCGGACATTCCAAACGGTCCGTCCGGAGGAAGGTCCGGTTCTCGTCTAGTTCTCCCGAAACCATCCGAACAAACCGTCCAACCCGACCGTCTCGGACACTCCAAACTGTTGGTCCCGAACCATCTGACCAAACAGTCCAACCCGGTCGTCTCGGACCCTCCAAACTGTTGGTCCCGAACCATCCGACCAAACCGTCCAACCCGACAGTCCTGGACCCTCAAAACTATTGGTCCCGAACCATCCGACCAAAACCGTGCAACCCTACCGTCTCGGGCCCTCCAAACTGTTAGTCCCGAACCATCCGACCAAACCGTCCAACCCGACCGTCCCGGAACTTACAAACGGTCCGTCCGAAAGAAGGTCCGGATCTCCTCCAGTTGTCCCAAACCATCCAACCTAACCGTCCAACCCGACCGTCTCAGACCCTCCAAACTGTTGGTACCGAACCATCTGACCAAACCGTCCAACCCGACTGTCCTGGAACTTCCAAATGGTCCATCCGGAACGTCCAGTTCTCCTCTAGTTGTCCCAAACCATCCGACCTAACCGTCCAAACCCGACCGTCCCGGACCTTCCAAAAGGTCCGTCCGGAAGAAGGTCCGGATCTCCTCTAGTTGTAACGAACCATCCGACCAAACCGTCCAACCCGACCGTCCCGGACCCTCCAAACTGTTGGTCCCGAACCATCCGACCAAACCATCCAACCTGACCGTCCCAGACCCTCCGAACTGTTATTGCCAAACGATCCGACCAAACCGTCGAACCCGACCATCTCGGACCTTCCAAACGGTTCGTCCGGAAGAAGGTCCGGATCTCCTCTAGTTGTCCCGAACCATCCGACCAAACAATCCAACCCGACCGTCCCGGACCGTCCAAACTGTTGGTCCCGAACCATCCGACCAAACCGTCCAACCTGACCGTCCCGGACCCTCCAAACTATTGGTCCCGAACCGTCCGACCAAACCGACCAATCCGACCGTCCCGAAACATCCAAACGGTCCGTCCGGAAGAAGGTCACGATCTCCCCTAGTTGTCGCGAACCATCAGACCAAACCGTCCAACCAGACCGTCCAGGAACTTCCAAACGGTCCGTCCGGAAGGTCACGATCTCCCCTAGTTGTCCCGAACCATCAGACCAAACCGTCCAACCCGACTGTCTCGGACTCTCCAAACTGTTGGTCCCAAACCATCCGACCAGACCGTCCAACCCGACTCTCCTGGAACTTCCTAATGGTCCGTCCGGAAGGTCTAGATCACCTCTAATTGTCCCGAACCATCCGAGCTAACCGTCCAACCTGACCGTTCTGGACCTTTCAAATGGTCCGTCCGGAAGAAGGTCCGGTTCTCCTCTAGTTCTCCCGAACCATCCGACCAAACCATCCAACCCAACCGTCCCGGACCCTCCAAACTGTTGGTCCCGAACCATCCGACCAAACCGAACAATCCGACCGTCTCGGACCCTCCAAACTTTCGGTCCCGAACCATCCAACCAAACCGTCCAAACTGACCTCCCAGACCCTCCAAACCGTTGGTCCCGAACCATCCGACCAAACCGTTCAACCCGACCGTCTCGGACCCTCCAAAATATTGGTCCCGAACCATCCGACCAAACCGTCCAACCCGACCGTCCGGGACTCTCCAAACTGTTGGTCCCGAACCATCCGACCAAACCGTCGATCCCAACCGTCCCGGACCTTCCAAACGGTCTATCTGGAAGAAGGTCCGGTTCTCCTCTAGTTCTCCCGAACCATCCGACCAAACCGTCCAACCCGACCATCTCGGGCTCTCCGAACTGTTAGTCCCGAACCATCCGACCAAACCGTCCAACCCAACCGTCCCGGAATTTCCAAACGGTCCGTCTGGAAGAAGGTCCGGATCTCCTCTAGCTGTCCCGAATCATCTAACCAAACCGTCCAACCCGACCGTCTCGGACTCTCCAAACTGTTGGTCCCGAACCATCCGACCAAACCGACCAACCCGACTGTCCTGGAACATCCTAATGGTCCGTCCGGAAGGTCTGGATCTCCTCTGGTTCTCCCGAACCAGCCGACCAAACAATCCAACCCGACCGTCCCGGACACTCCAAACTGTTGGTCCCGAACCATCCAACCAAACCGTCCAACCCGACCGTCTCGGACCCTGCAAACTGTTGGTCCCGAACCATCCGACCAAACCGTCCAACCCGACCGTCCCGGACCCTCCAAACTGTTCGTCCCGAATCATCCAACCAAATCATGCAACTCGACCGTCTCGGACCTTCCAAACGGTCCGTCCGGAAGAAGGCCCGGTTCTCCTCTACTTCTTCCGAACCATCCGACCAAACCATCCAACCCGACCGTCCCGGACCCTCCAAACTGTTGGTCCCGAACCATCCGACCAAACCGTCCAACCCGACCGTCTCAGATCCTCCAAACTGTTGGTCCCGAACCATCCGACCAAACCGTCCAACCCGACTATCCTGGAACTTCCCAATGGTCCGTCCGGAAGAAGGTCCGGATCTCCTCTAGTTGTCCCAAACCATCCGACCAAACCGTCCAACCCGACCGTCCCGGACCCTCCAAATTGTTGGTCCCGAACCATCCGACCAAACCGTCGAGCCCGACCATCCCGGACCTTCCAAAACGGTCCGTCCGGAAGAAGGTCCGGCTCTCCTCTAGTTCTCCCGAAGCATCCGACCAAACAATCCAACCCGACCGTCCCGGACCCTCCAAATTGTTGGTCCCGAACCATCAGACGAAAGCGTCCAAACCGACCGTTTCGGACCCTCCAAACTGTTGGTCTCGAACCATCCGACCAAACCATCCAACCAGACCGTCCCGGACCCTCAAAACTGTTGGTCCCGAACCGTCCGACCAAACCGTCCAACCCGACCGTCCCGAAACTTCCAAACGGTCTGTCCGGAAGAAGGTCCCGATCTCCCCAAGTTGTCCTGAACCATCAGACCAAACCGTCCAACCAGACCGTCCAGGAACTTCCAAACGGTCCGCCGGGAAGATGGTCCGGATCTCCTCTGGTTCTCCCGATCCAGCCGACCAAACAATCCAACCCGACCGTCCTGGACACTCCAAACTGTTGGTCCCGAACCATCCGATCTAACCGTCCAACCTGACCGTCTCGGACCCACCAAACTGTTGGTCCCAAACCATCTGACCAAACCGCCCAACCAGACCGTCCCGGACCCTTCAAACTATTGGTCCCGACTCATCCGACCAAATCATGCAACCCGACCGTCTCGGACCTTCCAAACGGTCCGTCCGAAAGAAGGCCCGGTTCTCCTCTAGTTCTTCCAAACCATCCGACCAAACCATCTAACCCGACCATCCCGGACCCTCCAAACTGTTGGTCCCGAACCATCCGACCAAACCGTCCAACCCGACCGACTCGGACCTTCCAAACTGTTGGTCCCGAACCATCCGACCAAACAGCCCAACCCGACCGTCTCGGACCCTCCAAACTGCTGGTCCCGAACCATCCGACCAAACCGTCCAACCCGACAGTCCCGGACCCTCCAAACTGTTGGTCCCGAACCATCCGACCAAACCGTCCAACACGACCACGACGGACCCTCCAAACTGTTGGTCCCGAACCATCAGAGCAAACCGTCCAAACTGACCTCCCAGACCCTCCAAACCGTTGGTACCGAACCAGCCGACCCAACCGTCCAACCCGACCGTACCGGACCTTCCAAACGGTCCGTCCGGAGGAATGTCCGGTTCTCATCTAGTTCTCCCGAACCATCCGACCAAACCGTCCAACCCGACCGTCCCGAAACATCCAAACGGTCCCGTCCGGAAGAAGGTTCCGATCTCCTCTAGTTTGTCCCGAATCATCAGACCAAACCGTCAGGAACTTCCAAACGGTCTGTCGGGAAGAAGGTCCGGATCTCCGCTGGTTGTCCCGAACCCGACCAAACCGTCCAACCCGACCGTCCCGGACCGTCCAAACTGTTGGTCCCGAATCATCCGACCGAATCATGCAACCGACCGTCTCGGACCCTCCAAACTGTTGGTCCCGAACCATCCGACCATCCCGGACCTTCTAAATGGTCCGTCCGGAAGAAGGTCCGGCT
This sequence comes from Stipa capillata, assembly GCA_019208055.1. Classification (NCBI taxonomy): domain Eukaryota; kingdom Viridiplantae; phylum Streptophyta; class Magnoliopsida; order Poales; family Poaceae; genus Stipa; species Stipa capillata. Next base: position 17,143 of record JAGXJF010000366.1, read on the forward strand.
CTCCTCTAGTTCTCCCGAATCATCCAACCAAACAATCCAACCCGACCGTCCCCGGAACAACCAAACTGTTGGTCCCGAACCATCCGACCAAACCGTCCAACCCGACCACCACGGACCCTCCGAACTGTTGGTCCCGAACCATCAGACCAAACCGTCCAAACTGACCTCCCGGACCCTCCAAACCGTTGGTCCCGAACCATCCGACCAAATCGTCCAACCCGACCGTACCGGACCTTCCAAACGGTCCGTCCGGAGGAAGGTCCGGTTCTCGTCTAGTTCTCCCGAACCATCCGAACAAACCGTCCAACCCGACCGTCTCGGACACTCCAAACTGTTGGTCCCGAACCATCTGACCAAACCGTCCAACCCGGTCGTCTCGGACCCTCCAAACTGTTGGTCCCGAACCATCCGACCAAACCGTCCAACCCGACAGTCCTGGACCCTCAAAACTATTGTTCCCGAACCATCCGACCAAACCGTGCAACCCGACCACCACGGACCCTCCGAACTAATGGTCCCGAACCATCCGACCAAAATCGTCCAACCCGACCACCACGGACCCTCCGAACTAATGGTCCCAAACCATCCGACCAAACCGTCCAACCCGACCGTCTCGGACCCTCCAAACTTTTGGTCCCGAACCGTCTGACCAAACCATCCAACCCGACCGTCCCGAAACATCCGAACGGTCCGTCCGGAAGAAGGTCCCGATCTCCTCTAGTTGTCCCGAACCATCAGACCAAACCGTCCAGGAACTTCCAAACGGTCTGTCGGGAAGAAGGTCCCGATCTCCGCTGGTTCTCCCGAACCATCCGACCAAACCGTCCAACCCGACCGTCTTGGACTCTCCAAACTGTTGGTCCCGAACCATCCGACTAAACCGACCAACCCGACCGTTCCGGACCGTCCAAACTGTTGGTCCTGAATCATCCGACCGAATCATGCAACCGACCGTCTCAGACCCTCCAAACTGTTGGTCCCGAACCATCCGACCATCCCGGACCTTCTAAATGGTCTGTCCGGAAGAAGGTCCGGCTCTCCTCTAGTTCTCCCGAATAATCCGACCAAACAATCCAACCCGACCGTCCCGGAACATCCAAACTGTTGGTCCCGAACCATCCGACCAAATCGTCCAACCCGGCCGTCTCGGACCCTCCAAACTGTTGGTCCCCGAACCATCCGAACAAACCGTCCAACCCGACAGTCCTGGACCCTCCAACCTATTGGTCCCAAACCATCCGACCAAACCGTCCAACCCGACCACCACGGACCCTCCGAACTAATGGTCCCGAACCATCCGACCAAACCGTCCAACCCGACCACCACAGACTCTCCGAACTAATAGTCCCGAACCATCCGACCAAACCGTCCAACCCGACCGTCTCGGACCCTCCAAACTGTTGGTCCCGAACCATCCGACCAAACTGTCCAACCCGACCGTCCAGGACCCTCCAAACTATTGGTCCCGAACCACCTGACCAAAACCGTCCAACCCGATCGTCCCGGAACATTCAAACGGTCCGTCCGGAAGAAGGTCTAGATGTCCTCTAGTTGTCCCGAACCATCCGACCAAACCATCCAACCCAACCATCCCAAAACTTCCAAACGGTCCGTCCGGAAGATGGTCCTGATCTCCTCAAGTTGACCCGAACCATCCGACCAAGCCGTCCAACCCGACCGTGCCGGACCTTCCAAACGGTCCGTCCGGAAGAAGGTCAGGCTCTCCTTTAGTTCTCCCGAACCATCGGACCAAACCGTCCAACCCGACTGTCTCGGACCTTCCAAACTGTTGGTCTCGAATCATCCGCCCAAACCGTCCACCCGACCGTCCTGAAACTTCCAAACGGTCCGTTCAAAAGAAGGTCCGGATCTCCTCCAGTTGTCCCGAACCATCCAACCAAACAGTCCAACCCGACAGTCTCAGACCCTCCAAACTGTTGGTCCCGAACCATCCGACCAAACCGTCCAACCCGACTGTCCTGGAACTTCCAAATGGTCCGTCCGGAAAAAGGTTCGGATCTCCTCTAGTTGTTCCGACCATCCGAGCAAACCGTCCAACCCGACCGTCTCGGACCCTCCAAACTGTTGGTCCCGAACCATCCGACCAAACCATCGAGCCCGACCGTCCCGGACCTTCCAAACGGTCCGTCCGGAAGAAGGTCCGGCTCTCCTCTAGTTCTCCCGAAGCATCCGACCAAACACTCCAACCCGACCGTCCCGGATCCTCCAAACTGTTGGTCTCGAACCATCCGACGAAACCGTCCAACCCGACCGTTTCGGATCCTCCAAACTGTTGGTCTCGAACCATCCGACCAAACCATCAAACCTGACCGTCCTGGACCCTCCAAACTGATGGTCCCAAACCGTCCGACCAAACCGTCTAACCCGACCGTCCCGAAACATCCAAACGGTCCGTCCGGAAGAAGGTCCCCGATCTCCCCTAGTTGTCCCGAAGCATCAGACCAAACCGTCCAACCAGACCGTCCAGGAACTTCGAAACGGTCCGTCGGGAAGATGGTCCGGATCTCCTCTGGTTTCTCCCGAACCAGCCGACCAAACAATCCAACCCGACCGTCCCGGACACTCCAAACTGTTGGTCCCGAACCATCCGACCAAACCGTCCAACCCGACCGTCTCGGAACCTCCAAACTGTTGGTCCCGATCCATCCGACCAAACGTCCAACCCGACCATCCCGGACCCTCCACACTTTGGGTCCCGAATCATCCGACCAAATCATGCAACCCGACCGTCTCGGACCTTCCAAACGGTCCGTCCGGAAGAAGGCCCGGTTCTCCTCTAGTTCTTCCGAACCATCCGACCAAACCATCCAATCCGACCGTCCCGGACCCTCCAAACTGTTGGTCCCGAACCAAACGACCAAACCGTCCAACCCGACCGACTCGGACCCTCCAAACTGTTGGTCCCGAACCATCCGACCAAACCGCCCAACCCGACCGTCTCGGACCCTCCAAACTGTTGGTCCCGAACCATCCGACGAAACCGTCCAACCCGACAGTCCCGGACCCTCCAAAGTGTTGGTCCCGAACCATCCGACCAAACCGTCCAACCCGACCACCACGGACCCTACAAATTGTTGGTCCCGAACCATCCGACCAAACCGTCCAACCCGGCCGTCTCGGACCCTCCAAACTGTTGGTCCCGAACCATCCGACAAAACCGTCCAGCCCGATAGTCCTGGACCCTCCAAACTATTGGTCCCGAACCATCCGACCAAACCGTCCAACCCGACCACCACGGACCCTCCGAACTAATGGTCCCGAACCATCCGACCAAACCGTCCAACCCGACCGTCCTGAAACATCCAATCGGTCCGTCTGGAAGAAGGTCCCGATCTCCTCTAGTTGTCCTGAACCATCAGACCAAACCGTCCAGGAACTTCCACACGGTCCGTCGGGAAGAAGGTCTGGATCTCCTCTGGTTGTCCCGAACCATCCGACCAAACAGTCCAACCCGACCGTCCTGGACTCTCCAAACTGTTGGTCCCAAACCATCCGACCAAACCGACCAACCCGACCGTCCCGGACCGTCCAAACTGTTGGTCCCCGAATCATCCGACCGAATCATGCAACCGACCGTCTCGGACCCTCCAAACTGTTGGTCCCGAACCATCCGACCCGTCCGGAAGAAGGTCCGGCTCTCCTCTAGTTCTCCCGAATCATCCGACCAAACAATCCAACCCGACCGTCCCGGAACATCCGAACAGTTGGTTCCGAACCATCCGATCAAATCGTCCAACCCGGCCGTCTCGGACCCTCCAAACTGTTGGTCCCGAACCATCCGACCAAACCGTCCAACCCGACAGTCCTGGACCGTCCAAACTATTGGTCCCGAACCATCCGACCAAATCGTCCAACCCGACCACCATGGAACCATCCGACCAAACCGTCCAACCCGACCGTCCTGGACCTTCCAAACGGTCCGTCCGGAAGAAGGTCCGGCTCTCCTCTAGTTCTCCCGAATCATCCGACCAAACCGTCCAACCCGATCGTCTCGGACCCTCCAAACTGTTGGTCCCGAACCATCCGACCAAACCGTTCGACCCGACCGTCCCGGACCCTCCAAACTGTTGGTCCCAAACCATTCGACCAACCCGTCGAACCCGACCGTTCCGGACCTTTCAAACGGTCCGTCCGGAAAAAGGTCCGGCTCTCCTCTAGTTCTCCCGAATCATCCGACTAAACAATCCAACCCGACCGTTCCGGAACATCCAAACTGTTGGTCCCGAACCATCCGACCAACCGTCCAACCCGACCGTCTCGGACCCTCCAAACTGTTGGTCCCAAACCATCCGACCAACCATCCAACCTAACCGTCCCGGACCCTCCAAACTGTTGGGCCCGAACCATCCGACCAAACCGTCCAACCCGACCGTCTCGAACCCTCCAAACTGTTGGTCCCGAACCATCCCGACCAAACTGTCCAACCCGACCGTCCAGGACTCTCCAACTGTTGGTGCCAAACCACCCGTCCAAACCGTCCAACCCGAACGTCCCGGAACTTTCAAACGGTCCGTCCGGAAGAAGGTCCAGATCTCCTCTAGTTGTCCCGAACCGTCCGACCAAACCGTCCAACCCGACCGTCCCAAAACATCCAAATGGTCCGTCTGGAAGAAAGTTCTGATCTCCTCCAGTTGTCCCGAACCATCCGACCAAACTGTCCAACACGACTGTCCTGGAACTTCCAAATGGTCCGTCCGGAAATTCTAGATCCCCCCTAATTGTCCCAAACCATCCGACCAAACCGTCCAACCCGACCGTCCCGGACCATTCAAACGTTCGTCCGGAAGAAGTTCCGGTTCTCCGCTAGTTCCCCCGAACCATCCGACCAAACCATCCAACCCGACCGTCTCAGATCCTCCAAACTGTTGGTCCCGAACCATCCGACCAAACCGTCCAACCCGACTGTCCTGGAACTTCCCAATGGTCCGTCCGGAAGAAGGTCCGGATCTCCTCTAGTTGTCCCAAACTATGCGACCAAACTGTCCAACCGAACGTGTCAGACCGTCCAAACTGTTGGTCCCGACTCATCCGACCAAATCATGCAACCTGATCGTCCCGGACCTTCCAAACGGTCCGTCCGGAAGAAGGTCCGGCTCTCCTCTAGTTCTCCCGAGCATCCGACCAAACATCCAACACGACCGTCCCGGACCCTCCAAATTGTTGGTCCCGAACCATCAGACGAAAGCGTCCAAACCGACCGTTTCGGACCCTCCAAACTGTTGGTCTCGAACCATCCGACCAAACCATCCAACCAGACCGTCCCGGACCCTCAAAACTGTTGGTCCCGAACCGTCCGACCAAACCGTCCAACCCAACCGTCCCGAAACTTCCAAACGGTCTGTCCAGAAGAAGGTCCCGATCTCCCCAAGTTGTCCTGAACCATCAGACCAAACCGTCCAACCAGACCGTCCAGGAACTTCCAAACGGTCAGTCGGGAAGATGGTCCGGATCTCCTCTGGTTCTCCCGATCCAGCCGACCAAACAATCCAACCCGACCGTCCTGGACACTCCAAACTGTTGGTCCCGAACCATCCGATCTAACCGTCCAACCTGACAGTCTCGGACCCACCAAACTGTTGGTCCCAAACCATCTGACCAAACCGCCCAACCAGACCGTCCCGGACCCTTCAAACTATTGGTCCCGACTCATCCGACCAAATCATGCAACCCGACCGTCTCGGACCTTCCAAACGGTCCGTCCGAAAGAAGGCCCGGTTCTCCTCTAGTTCTTCCGAACCATCCGACCAACCATCTAACCCGACCATCCCGGACCCTCCAAACTGTTGGTCCCGAACCATCCGACCAAACCGTCCAACCCGACCGACTCGGACCTTCCAAACTGTTGGTCCCGAACCATCCGACCAAACAGCCCAACCCGACCGTCTCGGACCCTCCAAACTGCTGGTCCCGAACCATCCGACCAAACCGTCCAACCCGACAGTCCCGGACCCTCCAAACTGTTGGTCCCGAACCATCCGACCAAACCGTCCAACACGACCACGACGGACCCTCCAAACTGTTGGTCCCGAACCATCAGAGCAAACCGTCCAACTGACCTCCCAGACCCTCCAAACCGTTGGTACCGAACCAGCCGACCCAACCGTCCAACCCGACCGTACCGGACCTTCCAAACGGTCCGTCCGGAGGAATGTCCGGTTCTCATCTAGTTCTCCCGAACCATCCGACCAAACCGTCCAACCCGACCGTCCCGAAACATCCAAACGGTCCGTCCGGAAGAAGGTTCCGATCTCCTCTAGTTGTCCCGAATCATCAGACCAAACCGTCCAGGAACTTCCAAACGGTCTGTCGGGAAGAAGGTCCGGATCTCCGCTGGTTGTCCCGAACCCGACCAAACCGTCCAACCCGACCGTCCCGGACCGTCCAAACTGTTGGTCCCGAATCATCCGACCGAATCATGCAACCCGACCGTCTCGGACCCTCCAAACTGTTGGTCCCGAACCATCCGACCATCCCGGACCTTCTAAATGGTCCGTCCGGAAGAAGGTCCGGCTCTCCTCTAGTTCTCCCGAATCATCCAACCAAACAATCCAACCCGACCGTCCCGGAACATCCAAACTGTTGGTCCCGAACCATCCGACCAAACCGTCCAACCCGACCACCACGGACCCTCCGAACTGTTGGTCCCGAACCATCAGACCAAACCGTCCAAACTGACCTCCCGGACCCTCCAAACCGTTGGTCCCGAACCATCCGACCAAATCGTCCAACCCGACCGTACCGACCTTCCAAACGGTCCGTCCGGAGGAAGGTCCGGTTCTCGTCTAGTTCTCCCGAACCATCCGAACAAACCGTCCAACCCGACCGTCTCGGACACTCCAAACTGTTGGTCCCGAACCATCTGACCAAACCGTCCAACCCGGTCGTCTCGGACCCTCCAAACTGTTGGTCCCGAACCATCCGACCAAACCGTCCAACCCGACAGTCCTGGACCCTCAAAACTATTGGTCCCGAACCATCCGACCAAACCGTGCAACCCGACCACCACGGACCCTCCGAACTAATGGTCCCGAACCATCCGACCAAATCGTCCAACCCGACCACCACGGACCCTCCGAACTAATGGTCCCAAACCATCCGACCAAACCGTCCAACCCGACCGTCTCGGACCCTCCAAACTTTTGGTCCCGAACCGTCTGACCAAACCATCCAACCCGACCGTCCCGAAACATCCGAACGGTCCGTCCGGAAGAAGGTCCCGATCTCCTCTAGTTGTCCCGAACCATCAGACCAAACCGTCCAGGAACATCCAAACGGTCTGTCGGGAAGAAGGTCCCGATCTCCGCTGGTTCTCCCGAACCATCCGACCAAACCGTCCAACCCGACCGTCTTGGACTCTCCAAACTGTTGGTCCCGAACCATCCGACCAAACCGACCAACCCGACCGTTCCGGACCGTCCAAACTGTTGGTCCTGAATCATCCGACCGAATCATGCAACCGACCGTCTCAGACCCTCCAAACTGTTGGTCCCGAACCATCCGACCATCCCGGACCTTCTAATGGTCTGTCCGGAAGAAGGTCCGGCTCTCCTCTAGTTCTCCCGAATAATCCGACCAAACAATCCAACCCGACCGTCCCGGAACATCCAAACTGTTGGTCCCGAACCATCCGACCAAATCGTCCAACCCGGCCGTCTCGGACCCTCCAAACTGTTGGTCCCGAACCATCCGAACAAACCGTCCAACCCGACAGTCCTGGACCCTCCAAACTATTGGTCCCAAACCATCCGACCAAACCGTCCAACCCGACCACCACGGACCCTCCGAACTAATGGTCCCGAACCATCCGACCAAACCGTCCAACCCGACCACCACAGACTCTCCGAACTAATAGTCCCGAACCATCCGACCAAACCGTCCAACCCGACCGTCTCGGACCCTCCAAACTGTTGGTCCCGAACCATCCGACCAAACTGTCCAACCCGACCGTCCAGGACCCTCCAAACTATTGGTCCCGAACCACCTGACCAAACCGTCCAACCCGATCGTCCCGGAACATTCAAACGGTCCGTCCGGAAGAAGGTCTAGATGTCCTCTAGTTGTCCCGAACCATCCGACCAAACCATCCAACCCAACCATCCCAAAACTTCCAAACGGTCCGTCCGGAAGATGGTCCTGATCTCCTCAAGTTGACCCGAACCATCCGACCAAGCCGTCCAACCCGACCGTGCCGGACCTTCCAAACGGTCCGTCCGGAAGAAGGTCAGGCTCTCCTTTAGTTCTCCCGAACCATCGGACCAAACCGTCCAACCCGACTGTCTCGGACCTTCCAAACTGTTGGTCTCGAATCATCCGCCCAAACCGTCCAACCCGACCGTCCTGAAACTTCCAAACGGTCCGTTCGAAAGAAGGTCCGGATCTCCTCCAGTTGTCCCGAACCATCCAACCAAACAGTCCAACCCGACAGTCTCAGACCCTCCAAACTGTTGGTCTCGAACCATCCGACCAAACCGTCCAACCCGACTGTCCTGGAACTTCCAAATGGTCCGTCCGGAAAAAGGTTCGGATCTCCTCTAGTTGTTCCGAACCATCCGAGCAAAACCGTCCAACCCGACCGTCTCGGACCCTCCAAACTGTTGGTCCCGAACCATCCGACCAAACCATCGAGCCCGACCGTCCCGGACCTTCCAAACGGTCCGTCCGGAAGAAGGTCCGGCTCTCCTCTAGTTCTCCCGAAGCATCCGACCAAACACTCCAACCCGACCGTCCCGGATCCTCCAAACTGTTGGTCTCGAACCATCCGACGAAACCGTCCAACCCGACCGTTTCGGATCCTCCAAACTGTTGGTCTCGAACCATCCGACCAAACCATCAACCTGACCGTCCTGGACCCTCCAAACTGATGGTCCCAAACCGTCCGACCAAACCGTCCACCCGATCGTCCCGAAACATCCAAACGGTCCCATCGGAAGAAGGTCCCGATCTCCCCTAGTTTGTCCCGAAGCATCAGACCAAACCGTCCAACCAGACCGTCCAGGAACTCCAACGTTGTCCCGAACCATCGACCAAACGTCCACCCGCCGTCCGGACCTCCAAAACTGTTGGTCCCAAACCATCCGACCAAACGCCAACCCGACGTCCCGGACCTCCAAACTGTGGTCCCGAATCATCCGACCGAAACTCACCGACCCCGACCCTCCAAACTTGGTCCCGAACCATGACCGTCCGACGGCTTCCCTAGTTCCCGAACATCCGACCAAACTCAACCCGACCGTCCGGACCTCCGAACAGTTGGTTCCGAACCATCCGATCAAATCGTCCAACCCGCCGTCTCGGACCCTCCAAACTGTTGGTCCCGAACCATCCGACCAAACCGTCCAACCCGACAGTCCTGGACCCTCCAAACTATTGGTCCCGAACCATCCGACCAAATCGTCCAACCCGTCCCACCATGGAACCATCCGACCAAACCGTCCAACCCGACCGTCCGGACCTTCCAAACGGTCCGTCCGGAAGAAGGTCCGGCTCTCCTCTAGTTCTCCCGAATCATCCGACCAAACCGTCCAACCCGATCGTCTCGGACCCTCCAAACTGTTGGTCCCGAACCATCCGACCAAACCGTTCGACCCGACCGTCCTCGGACCCTCCAAACTGTTGGTCCCAAACCATTCGACCAACCCGTCGAACCCGACCGTCCCGGACCTTTTCAAACGTCCGTCCGAAAAAGGTCCCGCTCTCCTCTAGTTCTCCCGAATCATCCGACCAAACATCCAACCCGACCGTCCGGAACATCCAAACTGTTGGTCCCGAACCATCCGACCAAACCGTCCAACCCGACCGTCTCGGACCCTCCAAACTGTTGGTCCCGAACCATCCGACCAAACCATCCAACCCGACCGTCCCGGACCCTCCAAACTGTTGGGTCCCGAACCATCCGACCAAACCGTCCAACCCGACCGTCTCGAACCCTCCAAACTGTTGGTCCCGAACCATCCGACAAACTGTCCAACCCGACCGTCCAGGACTCTCCAAACTGTTGGTCCCGAACCATCCGACCAAACCGTCCAACCCGACGTCCCGGAACTTTCAAACGGTCCGTCCGGAAGAAGGCCCGATCTCCTCTAGTTGTTCCGAACCATCCGACCAAATCGTCCAACCCGACCGTCCCGAAACTTCCAAACGGTCCCGTCCGGAAGAAGGTCCTGATCTCCTCTAGTTCTCCCGAACCATCCGACCAAGACGTCCAACCCGGCCGTCCGGACCTTCCAAACGGTCCCGTCCGGAAGAAGGTCCGGCTCTCCTTTGTTCTCCCGAACCATCCGACCAAACTGTCCAACCCGACCGTACCGGAACATCCAAACTGTTGGTCCCGAACCATCCGACCAAACCATCCAACCCGACCGTCCCGGACCCTCCAAACTGTTGGGCCCGAACCATCCGACCAAACCGTCCAACCCGACCGTCTCGGACCCTCCAAACTGTTGGTCCCGAACCATCGACCAAACCGACCAACCCGACCATCCCGGACCGTCCAAACTGTTGGTCCCGAATCATCCGACCGAATCATGCAACCGACCGTCTCGGACCCTCCAAACTGTTGGTCCCGAACCATCCGACCCGTCCGGAAGAAGGTCCGGCTCTCCTCTAGTTCTCCCGAATCATCCGACCAAACAATCCAACCCGACCGTCCCGGAACATCCGAACTGTTGGTTCCGAACCATCCGATCAAATCGTCCAACCCGGCCGTCTCGGACCCTCCAAACTGTTGGTCCCGAACCATCCGACCAAACCGTCCAACCCGACAGTCCTGGACCCTCCAAACTATTGGTCCCGAACCATCCGACCAAATCGTCCTACCCGACCACCATGGAACCATCCGACCAAACCGTCCAACCCGACCGTCCTGGACCTTCCAAACGGTCCGTCCGGAAGAAGGTCCGGCTCTCCTCTAGTTCTCCCGAATCATCCGACCAAACCGTCTAACCCGATCGTCTCGGACCCTCCAAACTGTTGGTCCCGAACCATCCGACCAAACCGTTCGACCCGACCGTCCCGGACCCTCCAAACTGTTGGTCCCAAACCATTCGACCAACCCGTCGAACCCGACCGTCCCGGACCTTTCAAACGGTCCGTCCGGAAGAAGGTCGGGCTCTCCTCTAGTTCTCCCGAATCATCCGACCAAACAATCCAACCCGACCGTTCCGGAACATTCAAACTGTTGGTCCCGAACCATCCGACCAAACCGTCCAACCCGACCGTCTCGGACCCTCCAAACTGTTGGTCCCAAACCATCCGACCAAACCATCCAACCTGACCGTCCCGGACCCTCCAAACTGTTGGGCCCGAACCATCCGACCAAACCGTCCAACCCGACCGTCTCGAACCCTCCAAACTGTTGGTCCCGAACCATCCGACCAAACTGTCCAACCCAACCGTCCAGGACTCTCCAAACTGTTGGTGCCGAACCACCCGACCAAACCGTCCAACCCGAACGTCCCGGAACTTTCAAACGGTCCGTCCGGAAGAAGGTCCAGATCACCTCTAGTTGTCCCGAACCGTCCGACCAAATCGTCCAACCCAACCGTCCCGAAACTTCCAAACGGTCCGTCCGGAAGAAGGTCCTGATCTCCTCTAGTTCTCCCGAACCATCCGACCAAGACGTCCAACCCGGCCGTGCCGGACCTTCCAAACGGTCCGTCCGGAAGAAGGTCCGGCTCTCCTTTAGTTCTCCCGAACCATCTGACCAAACTGTCCAACCCGACCGTACCGGAACATCCAAACTGTTGGTCCCGAACCATCCGACCAAACCATCCAACCCGACCGTCCCGGACCCTCCAAACTGTTGGGCCCGAACCATCCGACCAAACCGTCCAACCCGACCGTCTCGGACCCTCCAAACTGTTGGTCCCGAACCATCCGACCAAACTGTCCAACCCGAACCTCCAAGACCCTCCAAACTGTTGGTCTCGAACCACCCGACGGAACCATCCAACCCGACCGTCCTGGACCTTCCGAACGGTCCGTCTGGAAGATGGTCCGGTTCCCCTCTGGTTCTCCCGAACCATCCGACTAAACCATCCAACCCGACCATCTCGGACCCTCCAAACTGTTGGTACCGAACCGTCTGACCAAACCTTCCAACCCGACCGTCCCGAAACTTCCAAATGATCCGTCCGGAAGAAGGTCCTGATCTCCTCTAGTTGTCCCGAACCATCCGACCAAACCGTCCAACCCGACCGTCCCGGACCTTCCGAACGGTCCATCCGGAAGAAGGTCCGGTTGTCCTCTAGTTGTCCCAACCATCCGACCAAACCGTCCAACCCGGCCGTCTCGGACCCTCCAAACTATTAGTCCCGAACCATCCGACCAAACCGTCCAACCCGACCGTCCCGGATCCTCCAAACTATTGGTGCCGAATCATTCGACCAAATCATGCAACCCGACCGTCTCGGACCCCCCAATCTGTTGGTCCCGAACCATCCGACCAAACCGTCCAACCCGACCGTCCCGGACACTCCAAATTATTGGTCCCGAATCATCCGACTGAATCATGCAACCGACCATCTCGGACCCTCCGAACTGTTGGTCTGGAACCATCCGACCAAATCGTCCAACCCGACCGTCTCGGACGCTCCAAATTGTTAGTCCCGAACCATCCGACCAAACCCGACGGTCCCGGAACATACAAACGGTCCGTCCGGAAGAAGGTCCGGGTCTCCTCTAGTTGTCCCACACCATCCGACCAAACCGTCCAACCCGATCGTTCCGGAACTTCCAAACGGTCCGTCCGGAAGAAGGTCCAGATCTCCTCTAGTTGTCCCGAACCATCCGACCAAATCATCCAACCCAACCGTCCCGAAAGTTCCAAACGTTCCGTCCGGAAGAAGGTCCTGATCTCCTCTAGTTGTCCCGAACCATCAGACCAAGCCGTCCGGAAGAAGGTCCGGCTCTTCTTTAGTTCTCCCGAACCATCCGACCAAACCTTCCAACCCGACCGTCTCGGACCTTCAAACTGTTGGTCCCGAATCATTCGACCAAACCGTCCAACCCGACTGTCCCGGAACTTCCAAACGGTCCGTCCGAAAGAAGGTCCGGATGTAATACCCACTTTACGATAAATAGGTATTTGCTCTGCATTCATGCATACATGGCATTATCATCAACCACACCTTATTCAAACTTAGTTGTATATCAACTTTACTTTATAGAATATGTTAATATCTCATCCTCGGTGGATATTTATGCAAACACCAATCAATTTATTTGAAGTATTTCAAATAACAATGTCAAAACCCCAATCAACTTATTTGAAGTATTTACAACAACCATATCATTTATAAAAGTGGGAAAGTCATCGAATTCCTCGAAGAGTCCTCGTTCCCAGCTTCAAACCCTAAAAGTGCCAGAATTAGGGTTTCAAGAATTGAGCGCTTTCCAATATATGAAAAGTTCCCAAATTCCATAAATATCACCAATAATGGAAACCCTAGCCCCTGGCCAATTTTCAGAAAATTTGGATATGTCTAGGGCTTAGCAATAGTGCGAGTTCGAAATGAAGCCCTAATTCAAATTTGAATACAAATCTAGGTCAAACCTTGCCCAAATTAATTCAAACTCCTACAGTGGATCCCAAATAATATTTTGAGGCCCCTGTAAAAATTTCAATCGATTTGGAGTTGAAATGATACATAAAATAACAAAGGGGGTAGCTCTGGAAATAGAAAATAAGAAATAAAAAGAAAAACCCTAACCGCCCAAACCTGGGCCGGCCCGCTCGCTCGGCCCGCTAACCCGCGCACCAGGCCGCGCGCGCCTTCCCTCTTCCCCGTTTTCGCTTCCCTCTCTGGAAAGCGCCCCCGCGCGTATGCCGCTTCCCCCTCCCGCTCCTCTGCCGCCCGGGCCCGCGCGTCAGCTCCGGGCGCCCACGTCGCCGCCGGCCAGAGGCCGAGCGGGGCGGTGCCCCTGTTCCGACAGCCCTCCCCGAGCCACGCCGCCGCCCTTTAAAGCCTCCCGACCGCAGCTCCTTTTCCCCCTCGCTCTCTCCACGGTCGGGACCCCAAAACCCTAGCCCCCTCGCCACCTCCACCTTCTCCGTCGCCGGCCGAACTCCGACGAGCTCTCCCACCGCAACCGGTTCGTCCCCAGGCTCAATTTCTCGCCCACAAGCATCGCCCCCTCTCGGCTAACTCCCTCCACCCCCTTTTCTTCACAGATCGACGCCGGAGCCCCTCTGCCACCGTCGTCGTCCTCGCCTCCGGTTTCCCTTCCGGTGAGAGATCCCCGAGCAACCGGTGCCCCTCTCCCTCAATTCCTTCGCTCCCGAGCTCATCTCTTCCACCCCTAACCCCCTCCGCCGTTCCATGCTGCAGATCCTTGCCCCTAGCTGCTCACCGGCGACCACCCGAGCTCCTCACCGTCTGCTCCTCGTCGCCAGCTCACTCCGGGCCTCCTCCGTTCTTCCTGGGAACCGAAAACGAGATCGGGGTAAGATCCCCATGCTCCCACGCCTTTTCCCGAGACCAATCGCGTCCTGGAGCTTGCTCCGGCGAGCTCGCCGGCCATGCGCCGCCGCATAGCAGTTGCCGGCCTCGGTACCGAAGAGAGGGTCGGTACCGAAGAGAGGGAGAAGAGAGGTGAGAGAGAGAGAGGGACCAGGACGCGTGGCTGCTTTTGATAGGGCCACGGGTACCCGAGCGGTCCCGCATGTCAGTGGGGGGGTGGTTTATGAGTCGTGGATCTGTGGTAGGCTAGTTCGGGTGCGCGTAAGAATTGAAGAACAGTGCGGGGTAGAGTTCGGGTGTCCGTAGTAATTAGGGTTTGAAATTTTAAGGGCAGACTTTGTATTAAATTTCAAATGTCCATAACTTTCAAACTACTCGGCCAAATTTGAAAATTTTTATATATTTGGAAACTTCAGGAGATTCTCTACAAGGTGGCTGAATCAAAAGTTAAATTTGAGCACATGAACACACTGATACTTAGGGTAGAAGTTTTAGTGTTGTCGAGGGTCTATAAACCCTAGGTTTATGACCCTAACTCTGATTTCGACGATCCTTATAGTTTCGGAATCCTCGTGAGAAATCCTACGACATGGAACAACTAAAATTTCAGTAGAGTTGCATGCAGGACATGATATTAGGGTTAGCTCCTTTAGTTGTCGAGCCCCGTTGAACCCTATCTTGACGAGCCGTAGTTTCTTGCTCGTAGCTCCAAATGGAGCGATTCCAGCGACGTTAGTTTAGTATTCCAGAGCACTTTTAGGTCCACTAGGTTTGGCTTCATGATCCTCCAACTTAAACAAGCCTTTCCGAAGCCCTAGCGCGTACTTGTATACCACTTAGCTTGCATGCAAGATAGGATAACCACATAACCTTCACAAGATTAATACGAATAGTCCTCGCTAACTAAAACCTAACACCCGCACATGACTGAACATTCATTAGTGCATTAGTCCTCATGCATACATGTGGAATCTTATTGTTTCTTTATCGTTTTCTTTCCGGTTCTTCAAATTAATTACAAAAGAGCTTGAAGAAGACGACCCCTCGGCTTACGACTCCGTGCAAGACCAGGAACAAACCGATCAAGGCAAGCAGAGCTTGTTGCATCCCTATTATGTGTTCAGTACTTGCTTATTCTATCCATGTGTTGATGTTTCCATCATCATTCGTAGTTGTCGTTAATTTCGATTAAACTAGCATGTTAGGATGTGTTGTATTGTGTGCCTAGTGATGGTTGGAATTAATTGATGAGCTAAATATTGGAACCTAAGGTAAGATGTGAGAGCCGAAGGAAAAAGGGTCAGCTGGATAAAGTTGGTATCACTGGAGGAGCCTGGTGCGACTAGGTGAATGGGTGTATTGTCGCGATACCAACCTTGAGGTAACTCCAGCGTGGCTACTTCCCTTGTCACCACGTGGACGTTGCCGAGATCAACGCTAGGGTATGTCGGATGGTAAAGGCCGCTTGGAGCTTTGCAACCTCCAAGGGATAATGCTCTCGAATATCGCTAGTGGTTGTATCGTCGGAACGGTCCGAGAGATTGAATGAACTAGGTGTTGATGATTGAGATTGGGATTAATCTAGGGGCTGAACCCTAAGTGATTGAAAATGATGCAAGTAAACGTGTTAGTAATTGATGTTGATTGGTTGGTTGCCTGAGTAGTATATTGATTAGTTGTCCTCCCTCCATGTTAATTATGCTTTGTTTTCATAATTAAGTATATTGTTACTCTGAGAAGCATTCATGTTTAATTGTTGTTGCACTAGTATGAGTAGGACATTTAATCAAGCACGGATAAGTCTTGCGAGTACATTCGTACTCACCCAGGTTATCCCTGGAGCTTGCAGGTGAGCCGGTGGTCGAAGAGTTTTTCGACGATGTTTGACGTGTCTGGTTTCCTCGGTTGTGTTCGATGTATGGGATAGTTAGTGTTTTGTTCAGCGATCACTATGTCGCTGTGGGACTATTATTTTGTTTCCGCTGTTGTTAATTTTCTCCGTACTCGGATATGTTTCCGGTGTTAACCGACTGATGTAATATGTAGTCCCTTCGTGGACTGTTATTATTAATATCGTAATGTAGAGCTTTGTGACGATATCCGAGTTGTTAATCCGGGCTGCCCCTGCACAATGCGTGAATGATATGAAGTGTATGGGCATGCCGTGAAAGATCGAGGCCGTACCATTTTCTACTAAGTCGAGCAGGAGTTGGTTGAGTGACCCGCTGGCTGAGATGCTGTGCCGGCCAGGCAGGGTGTGGGCGTTCTACCGGGCTTTCGAGCGACCCACTAGCTTCCGAGCTAGGTTAGGGTGTGGGTGGAATTGCCGGGCTCCTCCGACCTTGCTTGTCGTGGTAGGATTCGGGAACGACTCTGACTTTTCACCGGATTATGGAATCGTATGTGGTTTTGGGAAGATTGGTCGCTTCCGGCCGGCTCGCACCTGGCGGGTGTCGGATCGTTCTACCTTGGTGCGTACGGCGCAGGTACCGTGCCACCGGGCGGACGAGTCCTTCGGTCCTTGGCGACTTTGCGTTCCCCTAACCCTATGCAATTCCGGGTCCGTGACACCGGATCTCCTCCAGTG
>JAGXJF010000368.1:0-150790 GCA_019208055.1 Stipa capillata
GAAGCATACCCAGCATGACTTCGGGTGCCTCCTAAGCTTCTTCAGCGACCACGAGATCACGCGATTGTGTCCAGCAGATTGAGGCTTGGGGTTCACCTTCATGGGTAGAACTACCTCAGGTTAGGGCGACGTGCAGATTTCTTGTTCTTGGGGCATTCGCGTGAATAGTGACTAGGCTAGCCACACGTGAAGCAAGCGCCACCAGCCACTTGTGGAGCAAAGTTTCCAAGTTGTCCACTGAATGTCCTCAGTTGGATGTTCTAAACAAGCGGTCGAGGAACAAAGCCAGATGGCCTCTGGTAGGGAGTGGCACAAGTAAACACACTGGAGGAGATTTAGACGCGTCTCTTTTCTGCACCAGAATGAGAAGGTCTCAGAATATCATGAGCATGCTTACGTGACTCATCGAGAGCCTGCTTGTCATGCTCCAACTTGACAGTGTTCTTCACCTAGGTTTGGAGGTTGGGGAAGTCGAAGGCGAATAGCTCGTATCAAATCTCACGATTCGGTCTCTTATGGAACTTCTCTTGTTTCTCGTTGTTGGTGGCAACGTTGATGGGATTCGTAGCATAGAAAACAAAAATTTTCCTACGAGATGCAAACGAAAACCTAGATCCAATCTAGAAAACCAAGATCCAATCTAGAAGAAGCTTGCAACGAGAGACAGATCATATTTACATACCCTCGACGAACACGTCAACGCAGCGGAGAATTTGACCATTGTCGATGAAGCCCGCAGCCTCCCGCAGCTAGGTTATACCTCCCAGCCGCGAGAGGGATCTTCTCGTGTTCCAATCCGATCAAGCACCGCAACGAGCGGCACCTCCGAGATGTGCACACGTACGGCTCGAAGACGTCACCTCCTTCTTGATCCAGCAAGGCGGGAGATGAGGTAGATGAGATCAACTCCGGTAGCACGACGGCATGGTGGTGGAGGTGGTGGGGTTTCTCCGCGGACAGGGCTTCGCCAAGCGCTGCTGGGAGAGAGGGAGGCGGCGGCTGGGATGGATCTCTCCGGAGGGCTGCCCCTCCCCTCCTTTATATAGAGGAGGAAACTTGGAGGAGGAGGAATAGTACCCGTGAACAGTACACGCGTGAACAGTACGCGCGTGAACAGTACCCTCCCCCAAGTAAAGTCTCCCCTTTCGATCTTATCTCCTATTTTTAAGGGATTTGATCTTATCCCTTAGGAAGGGGGTTACTGTTCACGCGATACTATTCACATGTGTACTGTTCATGCAGTACCCTTGGTCCATGTGGACCCCTCCGGGATAAGTGGGCCCCACCCGGGGACTCCCGGAACCTTCTAAAACCTTCCCGGTACGATACCGGAAAAATCCCAACTTTTCCGGAACCCTAAAAATACTTTCTCATATATGAATCTTTATCTCCGGATCATTCCGGAGCTCCTCGTGACGTCCTGAATCCCATCCGAGACTTCAAACAAAATTTCGGTCTCACCATATTAATATCTCATTTTATACCTAGCGTCAACGAACCTTAAGTGTGTGACCCTACGGGTTCGGGAATATGTGGACATGATCGAGACACCTCTCCGATCAATAATTAATAGCGGGACCTGGATGTCCATAATGACTCCCACGTATTCAACGAAGATCTTTATCGGTTTGAACCACGATGTCGAATATTCCATTCCCTTTGTCTCGCGATATTTTACTTGCCCGAGATTCGATCGTCGGTATCACCATACCTAGTTCAATCTCGTTACCGGCAAGTACTCTTTACTCGTTCCGTAATGCCACATCCTCTGTGACCAACTCTTTAGTCACGTGCTTGCAAGCGATACA
Source organism: Stipa capillata (assembly GCA_019208055.1). Lineage (NCBI taxonomy): Eukaryota > Viridiplantae > Streptophyta > Magnoliopsida > Poales > Poaceae > Stipa > Stipa capillata. The sequence continues at coordinate 1,809 of JAGXJF010000368.1, forward strand.
GAATGTGCTTTACCGAGTGGGCCCAGAGTATATCTCTCTGTCACATGGATGGACAAATCCCACTCTCGATACATGCAACCCAACAAGTACTTTCCGAAATACCTGAAAGACACCTTTATGATCACCCTGTTACGGCGTGACGGTTGATGCCCCCAAAGCATTCTTCCGGTACCAGGGAGTGGCATTATCTCATGGTCTAAGGATCGGAACATTTAACAATGGAAAGCTATGCAATATGAATTTTGTGACGTGATCGAATTGCCTAACTTAATTTGGGTCTGTCCATCATGTCATTCTCCTAATGACATGACCCCGTTATTAACTGACATCACATGTCCATGATTAGGAAACCTTAACCATCATTTAATCAACGAGCTAGCCAGATAGAGGCATTGCTAGGGACACGGTGTTGTTTATAAAACCACACATGTATTATGTTTCCGGTTAATACAATTATAGCATGGAGTATAAACATTTATCATGAACAAGAAATATGATAATAACAATTTATTATTGCCTCTAGGGCATATTTCCAACAGTCTCCCACTTGCACTAGAGTCAATAATCTAGTCAATAAGTAAGCACTTAACACCTATGGCATTCCGGTGTTATTCATATGCTTTGCATGTGGTAAACTTTATCAATGGATCTGACATGTTCAGGTCCATGTATTTGCAAATCTTTTGCGTCTCCACGCATCACTCATTCTCGAATGAGTTGGCATTGTATATGTTTGGTCACTTGGTGGGACCTTAATTCCTCGTCCTGAATTATGTTGCCACCATTGTCGCACAATAGAGCTTCATAGTACTGGCTCACTTGGAACTACACCAAGTTCGATAACGAACTTCTTGACTCAAACATCCTCCTTTGTCGTTGTTAAAACAACGATATACTCAGCCTTCGTTTGTGGAATCCATCAAAATGTTTAACTTTGGAATTCATCCAAATCCAGTATGGAACCTCCTTCCAGCCCATTGTGCCACCTTTTATTAAACACATAGCCTAATTGAGATAAATTGTTTTTATCTGTAACAAAACTAGCACCGATGTAACACCTTACAATGGACCGTTTGTCACCTCTGCATACAAAACATATCCTTAGTTCTTCCAAAGTACTTAAGGATATTCATAGTATTGTTCAAAGATCAACATGTGATCATTCTGGTATATGCCCGTAACACTCAGAGCATACGACATATCTGGTTTGTGTGCATAGCATGGCGTACATGATTACAAAAAAAATGCTCATGCGTTTAGCTCATCAAGTGTTTGTAAAACACTGAGTCTTGCATCAACCTCTTCCATGCGACAAGAACCCTTTCTTGGCGTTTCCATACTGAACCAACTCAATATCTCATCTATGCACTTTGGCTTAACCATATTCGGTGCCTCAATCTATCTCCATAGATTTTGATGCCCAATATGCTGTTTAGCCTAAGTCTTTCATCAAAATCTAATTTTAATGAAATCTCAACCGTATCAAGAAAAGACACATAATTTCCAATCAACTATATGTCGTCTACATAAAGTATTAGAAATATGTCTTAGCGCTCCCACTTACTTTCTTGTAAATATACAAGCATCTTCACCGTCCCTGAAACCAAACTCTTTTGACAATTTCATCAAGTGAAAATTCCAACTCCGTGATGCTTGCTTCAGTCCTCAAATAGAACGCTGAAGTTTGCATACCCTTTCTAGCATTCTCTAGATCGACAAAACCCTTGGTTGTATCTCACATACATCCTCGGTTAGCTTCCTGTTAAGGAACTTAGTTTTGACATCCAGCTGCCATATCTCTTAATTGAAATATGCAGTGATTGCTAGAATAATCCTTACAGACTTAAGTATCGCTATGGGAGATCCAATCTCATCGTAGTCAACTATTTGAACTTAGTCGAAAACACTTTGCGATAAGTCGAGCTTTTTAATGGATGGACACATCCACGTCTGTCTATTTTATAGATCTATTTACGTCCGATAGGCTTCATGCCTTCCGGAGAGTCTACCAAGTTCCAAACTTGATTTTCGCACATGGACTCTATCACGGAATTTATGGCGTCCAGCCATTCAGCGGAGTCAGGGCCCATCATTTGCTTCCTTGTAAGTTGCAGATCCATCGTTGTCACAACAACAATACTTTATCCTCAAACCACACGCTGGTTTAGTACAAAGTCTGCTTAACCTACGCGGTTCAGCTGCAATCTCGACCGAAGTCTCTACAACACATGTAGTGGCTTCCATTTCAGTCATAATAGAAAACTCCAGAACAACTTCCGGTGTTGCGCTACTCTGACCTAATGACAAAGATTCTCTAATCTTGCCGAGCTGCACTGTCCTCCCACTCACCTTTTCGCAAGAAACACTTTCTCGTGAAATCCACCTTTTGTGACAAACACTTTTGTCTTCAGTTCGGTGATAGGAGAAATACCCAAAAGTTTCTTTGGGATAACCTTTGAAGAATCTTTAATCCGATTTTGGTTGTAAACACTTTACATATGCTATGCATACCAAAATTTAAGAAAAGACAATTTGGGTTCCTACCCATGCCATAACTCATATGGTGTCATTTCAACGGATTATGATGGCACTCTATTCAGTGTAAAAGCGGTAGTCTCTTAAAGCATAATCCACAAAAATATAACGGCAGTTTTATTTAATTACATCATCGATCTAACCATGTCTAACAAGGTTTGATTACATCTCTCAGACACTCCATCACTCTATAGCGTTCCGGGATGCGCAAGTTGTGGAACAATTCCATAACTCTTCAGATGTTCGCTAAACTCGTAACTCAAATATTCTCCTCTACAATCCAATCATAGACATTTGATTTTCTCGTTACGATGATTTTCTACTTCACGCTGAATTTTGAACCTTTTCAAATATTTCATACTTCTTTCTCATCAAATAGATATATCCATATATATCCACTCAAATCATCGGTGAAAGTTTATGAAGTAGAGGAATCCACCATACACGGCTACACATATCGTACTTCATACATCATTATGTATAATTTCCAAAAAGTTAGTCGTCCGTTCAACTTTGGCCTATAAACGGATTTTTAGTCATCTTCCTTTCAGACAAGATTTGCAAGTGTCAAATGATTTAAAATCACATGACTCCAAAAATCCATCAACATGGAGTTTCTTCATGCATCTCTTTCCAATATGACTTAAACACAGGTGTCACAAATAAGTGAAATTCAAATCATTAGCCTCGCGGCGTTTTAGCGTCAGTGTTATGGATGTTGGTATTACCATCAAGATTTAAATGATCCATCCATTATGGAGCATGGCCATAATTTGAACAACCATTGTTCTCATAAAGCCGAAACAAAATAACAATTACTAAGCACTTATAATCAATCTCAAAGGCTCGAAAGGATGCAGACGGTGAACATAATAAACCCTTTTATTTAGTTTCCAATGTGCATCACTACCACATCTTTTGCTAGTCTTTTAGGCCATTGTAGTTCTTGTATCGTGTTGCATTGTATGACACTCATACCAACCGATCTAGTATCACATACCCAAGAATTACATTGTTTACTAGCAAAGAATACATCTACAACATGTATATCATCTATATACCTGAGCTGGACTTTTCCAGTCTTTTCTTTTCCTGCCAAATATTTTTCAGATCCTCTTTCAGCGTCCCCTCTCCTTTTAGAAGAATCTATCAACATCAACAATGGCACCAGTCACATTGGCACATAGTCTTAGGATTTTAGTCAAGTACTAGCACCCTTAGACTTGCACTTTGAAATTGATCACCATCATCACATGATTGGCGTTCTTTCGGATTCCACTTTCAGCTATCTTTAAGTATGGTAAATAAATTACCCATGCACTTTATCCATCCCATCATAACATTTTATGATGAAGCTACTATAGCTCGTAGGGAAGTATGCGAGAATAATTTCAGTGCCAAACTATTTAGAAATCAAGACGCCTAGCGTCTTCAATCTTTGCATATACTCATACAATATGAGCACACGCTTTCTCACTAGATTATACTCAGTCATCTTGCAGGAAAACAAGGTTTTAGATATCACATATCTGTTACTCCTTGCTCACTTCTGAAACAATCCTTTCAGCTCCTAGATTATCTCATAATCTCCTCAATTCTCAAAACAATTTTGTAGATCAAGTTTCACGGAGACAAACATGACTTTAGACACTAAATTGGAATCATTGCTCTTGGATTAATACAACTTATTAAATCACATGGAGCTAGGTCAGGTTACCGAAAGTTTGCAATAGGACTTTATCTTAACTTGGCACTAATATGGTACCATTCCGTATCATTACTACCAGATCAATTCAGTTTTTCTATCTCAATTAACAAGCTAAGTGTAAGGTAGATAACGGATGCCAATGACTACTACGAACTATGCAAATTCACTTTGATTAGTTGTTCATGATAATAAACTCCCACTAAATTCAACATCCCTCATAGTCGTTTTAGTGGTATATGATCCAAATCCACTACACCAAGTCCGATCATCACGTGAGATGCTGTAGTTTCAATGGTGAACATCAACATGTTGATCATATCGTCCATATGACTTATGTTTAACCTTTCGGTTCGCTGTGTTCCGAGGCCATGTCTGTACATGCTAGGCTCGTCAAGACAACCCCAGTATTCTGCATGTGCTCCAAGGTCATGTCTGTACATGCTAAGCTCGTCGAGACACCTGTCGTATGTGAACGTAGAGTCTATCACACCCGATCATCACGTGGTGCTTCGAAACGACGAACTTTCACGACGGTGCATACTAAGGGAGAACATGAACATGATATTACTTTGTGAGGGATCATCTTATAATGCTACCGTCGTCATACAAGCAAAATAAGATGCATAAAAAGGATAAACATCACATGCATAGATAATGTGACATGGTATAGCCTTTTTCTTCTTGTGCCTTTGATCTCCATCTCTAAAGCACCGGCATGATCTCCATCACCACCAGCATGGCGCCTAGGTCCTTGGGCGCCGCACATGATTGTCACCACCACGCGTTGCAACTACAACTATTGCTAACCATAGCGATAAAGTAATGCAATTACATGGCGTTTGGAGTTGACACGCAGGTCATACAAAAATATTAAAGACAACCATATGGCTCCTGCCAGTTGCCGTACTCATCGACATGCAAGCCGTGAAATATTACAAAACATGATCATCTCATACATCACATATATCACATCACATCTTTGGCTATACCACATCACATGCCCCTGCAAAAACAAGTTAGACGCCTCTACTTATTGTTTGCAAGTTTTACGTGGCTTCTAGGGGCTGCATACAAGAACCGTTCTTTACCTACGCAAAGCCACAACGTGGATTCAAGTATTGCTATTAACTTCTTCAAGCCTCCCGTTGCAATTTAGATCTCACTATAGCAAGAGAGACAGACACCCGCCAGCTGCTTATGCAATACAAATTGCATGTTGATCGCAGAACCGGTCTCATGTGCGAGGACATGTAAAGTTGGTCCGGGCCGCTTCATCTTACTATCCCGCAAGATCCAAAGTGCACGAAAAGAGGTAGCAACAAGAGAATCAACGCCCACAATCCAATTGTGTTCTACTCGTACAAAGCATCTACGCATAGATCTAGCTCTGATACCACTGATGGGATTCGTAGCATAGAAAACAAAAATTTTCCTACGAGATGCAAACGAAAACCTAGATCCAATCTAGAAAACCAAGATCCAATCTAGAAGAAGCTTGCAACGAGAGACAGATCATATTTACATACCCTCGACGAACACGTCAACGCAGCGGAGAATTTGACCGTTGTCGATGAAGCCCGCAGCCTCCCGCAGCTAGGTTATACCTCCCAGCCGCGAGAGGGATCTTCTCGTGTTCCAATCCGATCAAGCACCGCAACGAGCGGCACCTCCGAGATGTGCACACGTACGGCTCGAAGACGTCACCTCCTTCTTGATCCAGCAAGGCGGGAGATGAGGTAGATGAGATCAACTCCGGTAGCACGACGGCATGGTGGTGGAGGTGGTGGGGTTTCTCCGCGGACAGGGCTTCGCCAAGCGCTGCTGGGAGAGAGGGAGGCGGCGGCTGGGATGGATCTCTCCGGAGGGCTGCCCCTCCCCTCCTTTATATAGAGGAGGAAACTTGGAGGAGGAGGAATAGTACCCGTGAACAGTACACGCGTGAACAGTACGCGCGTGAACAGTACCCTCCCCCAAGTAAAGTCTCCCCTTTCGATCTTATCTCCTATTTTTAAGGGATTTGATCTTATCCCTTAGGAAGGGGGGTTACTGTTCACGCGATACTATTCACGTGTGTACTGTTCATGCAGTACCCTTGGTCCATGTGGACCCCTCCGGGATAAGTGGGCCCCACCCGGGGACTCCCGGAACCTTCTAAAACCTTCCCGGTACGATACCGGAAAAATCCTAACTTTTCTGGAACCCTAAAAATACTTTCTCATATATGAATCTTTATCTCCGGATCATTCCGGAGCTCCTCGTGACGTCCTGAATCCCATCCGAGACTCCGAACAAAATTTTGGTCTCACCATATTAATATCTCATTTTATACCCTAGCGTCAACGAACCTTAAGTGTGTGACCCTACGGGTTCGGGAATATGTGGACATGATCGAGACACCTCTCCGATCAATAATCAATAGCGGGACCTGGATGTCCATAATGACTCCCACGTATTCAACGAAGATCTTTATCGGTTTGAACCACGATGTCGAATATTCCATTCCCTTTGTCTCGCGATATTTTACTTGCCCGAGATTCGATCGTCGGTATCACCATACCTAGTTCAATCTCGTTACCGGCAAGTACTCTTTACTCGTTCCGTAATGCCACATCCTCTGTGACCAACTCTTTAGTCACGTGCTTGCAAGCGATACAGAATGTGCTTTACCGAGTGGGCCCAGAGTATATCTCTCTGTCACATGGATGGACAAATCCCACTCTCGATACATGCAACCTAACAAGTACTTTCTGAAATACCTGAAAGACACCTTTATGATCACCCTGTTACGGCGTGACGGTTGATGCCCCCAAAGCATTCTTCCGGTACCAGGGAGTGGCATTATCTCATGGTCTAAGGATCGGAACATTTAACAATGGAAAGCTATGCAATATAAATTTTGTGACATGATCGAATTGCCTAACTTAATTTGGGTCTGTCCATCATGTCATTCTCCTAATGACATGACCCCGTTATTAACCGACATCACATGTCCATGATTAGGAAACCTTAACCATCATTTAATCAACGAGCTAGCCAGATAGAGGCATTGCTAGGGACACGGTGTTGTTTATAAAACCACACATGTATTATGTTTCCGGTTAATACAATTATAGCATGGAGTATAAACATTTATCATGAACAAGAAATATGATAATAACAATTTATTATTGCCTCTAGGGTATATTTCCAACAAACGTCACCCTGAGCATACCGAGCCAAATGATTGAACTCGTTTAGTTACTCAGGTTCTCTCCTTGCTTGAGATTGTGGAACTCCTCCTTCTTGACTTCCATTACTCTTTTCGGAATATGGGCTCCTCCGAAGGCTGAACGGAATTCTGGCCATGTGATGACATCACCAGGTTCTTGCATGGTGAGGAAAATTTCCCACTATGCACCGGCTGCACCCTCTAAAAGATAGGCAACATAGTTCACGTGGTTGGCCGCAAAAACATGTGCCATTTGAAGCTTGCGCTCAATTGTACAAAACCAATCGTCAGCATCTAGAGGATCTATTGAACACAGGCGGCTGTGTTCTCATGAACTCTGGCAGACTAACACAATCATCACGCTAGCGGTTTGTATTCTGGACAAGTCACTTGAGAAGTCGAGTCCAGTCCATCGATTGCATTCTATCTGTGCAAGGACTTCTACCATGGTTGGCGGAGGTGGAAGATCATCACCATCGTGGTTTGCACCACGATCACAACTACAACCGACGAAGAGCTAGCATGAGTGTTCCCAGCCATTTTGAAGTAAAGGATAGATGTTACTTCAAGAACCAAAAGTCGGGTCATATGAAAACATTGTGGCCGAATGTATTTGGGAAACTGAACAGTGCGGGAACAAGATGGAATCTAAGTACATCATCACAAATGGTAGCAATACCTCGAAGTAACAAATCCCTTTACAATCAAATGAGAAGATAAGAGGTCAGAACAATGATTCAAGGGGATAGGGAGTAAACAGAGATCTTACTAATGCTTTCTCAACTCCTTTTTTTAAGTTCAACATAGTTTTTCACAACACTAGACCAAAACAACGACCAAGGTAAAGGTTAACCTACAGAGAGTCCTGCTCTGATGCCTACATTGCCGGGACCTAAAATTTACAATATAAAATCTCAAATGGAATCATCACGTAAGTCAAAATGTCAACCCTGACCTCAACCATCAAGATATAAATACCTCAATAGGAGTAGTGTGACATGGCCTCGAATAGCTCGAGACTCAACCCCGACCTCAAGTTGACAGTTGAATGCATCAGCTTGAGTAGAGTGATATAGTCTCCTCGCTCTTTTCTTACTGAGCCGGAACATCAACCTCGAATTCGTCCCAGCAAATTAATGCACGTATGGATTACGGTGATATGGTTCCCCAGCTCTCAACGAAAGAATCAATTCAACAGTGATGATTATTACACTTGGCAATTCTTTATTATGAATCAATTCTTTATTATGATGTGTTTTATACTCACACGGCACATGAGGCATGCTGGAACAAACATATATCATAATAGAAACTCTATGATAGAAACTTCAATAATATATATAGTTCTTAATAGTAACCCTGTAGGGGGTACATCTTTACCTATATGTATTGATCGACTCTCAGTGCTAGATTATTAGCACACTTGACGAGGTGTGTCAGCAGATGGTGATCGAACATGACCATTACAATGCTTTCAAGTGAGCTAAGACCATCCTTATGGGCCAGTCTATATACACTAGTCTAGTCGTTAACTCCAACATGGTCCCATAAGTTATGAATCGAGGTACATCCCCAGTCTCTTCAAGACTATGTGTGCACCCCGCCCTTATATTAAGATGCCACCTCATACCATATCATTTTTTACTCACACTGCAAATGGAAACAACAAACTAAAGCAACTCACATATCAAGCCAAGAAAATTATTTAGTCATCAGTTGTTCCATTATACCACCCATGTAGAAGTACGCAAATCTTGGGTCAATGTACATCAGAAACCGGTCTTGTGGAAAGACGAGACAACCCACCATATTCCGAAACATGGCCTCTTGTCTAAATCCAATGATTACTAGTCAAATTCTTTATTTACTTTCCAGTAGTCTCTAAATATCATCATATGTAACCCACCCATGATAAATTGACTCATCGAATTATCTGAAAGATCATGACTTGACAAGTCTAAGCGGGCTAACCATGTGATATTAGTATAATTGATTACTAAATATCTGACTAGCTCTTGATCATGCTAGCTTGGAAATGATTGACATGGAATTTAGGTCACAAGACAGTTCCATGCAAAGAATAGGAATTTAACTATCTACCGATAAAGTAAAAGTTGAATGCATGCAATATAAGGTTAAACACAATAGTAAGTTTGAAAAGTAGTAGTGATATAAACATGGTCAAGAGAGGGGGCTCTTGCCTTGCTGCTCGGCAACGGGGTAGTGCTCGTAGTCAAGGTCACTCACATTTTGAATATCCGTGGCTATCGAGAAGAAGTAGAAACATTGGAAAAACAATAAGACTAATGCAAGTGTAATCAAGTTAATCGGAGTTTAGATTCTCAAGATATGGCATTCTGAAGAATCTTCGGCAAGAGGGAAATAACTAAATTTTTCTCTTTAGTCATTTTAGTTTTTCCTAATATGCAAATATGCATGAAAATTTTATAATTTAATAATATTCATTTTTCTGAACAATTTTGTATTTCATTCATATTTTTTTGACTTAATATGAATTAGTTATGATTTATCTAAGATTAGAACCATTTAAAAAGGTTTTCTAGAATTTGACATAATTCATTTTGATTTATAAAAATAACAGAGAATACTTTCAACACTCATTGTTATCTAGCCATAGTCAATGACAGCTAGGGTCGCGAGTCAAAGTCCACCCAGTTAGCTTGGACCAGTCAAACTAGTCACTCGACCCACATGTCATTGACTCTACATAAGTGAAACAATTTAACCACGTTTAATTAAAGGGAGTCCCACTGGTCAATGACTAATTCACACACCGGGTTAAGGTAAACATGAGACTAACCCTAATAAGCCAACTGATGGGTCATGCCTACCCATTAGTGGCTCACCGGCGGTTAAACGCCGATGGGCTGCGCGCGCTCGAACGATCACACATGGGATCATGCACTAGTGCGTTCCAGCACTGAAGGCTTGCCGGCTTCGGTTCCCACGATCCTCATGCACCCAACGGTGGTCGACGACTTTGGTTTCTAGGATGAAAACCAACGAGCCATGGCTTAGGCTAGATGGAGGAAGCTCACCAGAGGATGATGCGGTGGTCGAAGGAGGTGTAATCTTTGTCGATGGCTACGGACCGACAAGCTCACTGGTGAAGTTGCTGTTCTGTGAAGGAAATCTTACCAGAATAGGAAGAAAGGATTAGAGGGGTCCACTGAAGCTAACAAAGCCAATGGATAGCAATGGGGCTCACTAGAGTGGATGAATGAATCGTGGAGGTTGGTCGGAGGTGAGGAAGAGAACGCTCAATCTCCCGATTCAACGAATGAAACGTCAATTCGTTTTAGGGTTCTGCGATTGGGATGCTCGCGGATCTATCCGGCAAGGTTGTGCATTGAGAGGAACATGGTGTCTATGTGGACGCGATGAGAGCTCGCATCGACACTTTAGAAGTCGGTCGTGTTGAAAACGAGGGAGAGAGATGGAAGGAAATTTGCAGGGTAAGAAAGAGGGGATCACGAGTTTAACCACGTTGTCAACCAAAGATAAGATCGACTATAGCGGCGGCAATCAAGAAGAGGTCCAATGGTCAAGATTTGGTCCGGCGACGATCGCGGCGTCTCCATCGCATGTATCACGGTGTTGAGGATAATAATGGTGTGGTGTGGCCTGGCGCAACAACGAGGTTGAGGTGGCATTGCCACGCTGGAAACAGGAGGTGGCCGCGGGTGTGAGTGCGCGTGGCACGAAGCTATTGGTGCCCTGAGGCAGACGACAGACTTGACAGGTGGGCCCCGCCTGTCAGCGTCTTGTCACTAGCAAATGCGTGTGCGTGTGTGGCGTAGTCTGCTAGGCTAGGCTGGGACGGGTGGCTAGGCTGGGATTCAGCCTAGTCCGAGGTTTGGGTCCCTCTTTCTCTTTTACTTTTTACTTTTTAATTTTAAAATTAGGTTTGATTTTGAATTCAACCCAATAAGCTTTATATTTTTTTTTGTAAATTTTTATAGAGGATTTGGAGCATATTTAGAACCATGTAAAATTATTTCCAAGGCCACTTTGTTTATTAAATTCTAACATAAATATTAGATTCAGATTCGACTCAAATTTGAGTCTGAACTCCAGGTATGTGATAAATTCATCCCAAAAATATGAGAAAATTCAGAGGCTTATAAAATATCATATTTAGCTTATATATAAATGTTTAAGAGATTTCAACATTGGATAATTCCTCTACTTAATAGATCTTTGATCTGCCCACTATTTGTGTTTAGGTTTTTTCTAATTCTCATATTGCATTTCATCATTTCTAGAGGTTCAGAATTATCCTTAATTTTACATTAATATAAATGATGACATGAAATAGTCATGATGCACATTAACATGTATTAGCAAAATGGGTATGTTACATAAGCAATGTATGATGCACCCCGTTTGGATACAAGGACCAATCAAGGAGCTAAAGAGATCAAACGACCCGTGTATGTGTTGCGAATGTCACCCGGCTGCGCCATGGATGCAACACGGAGGGTCGACTAGTGTACAACCCGCATAGAGTTCACGTTAAGAGTCGTGCTCCGTATACGACCGAGAGAGGGGTTGCTTCTGCTTCTCTAAAGTGTTTTTCAAATAAATACAGAAATTGTAAGGCTTATTGAGAGAAAATCCAACCCTCAAATAAGAGGGGCTCCCCTATTTACAGGGTGAGGGTTTGGCTGGTGTGCAATTACAAAGTTGCCCCTTGGCAATATACGGTTATACGCCTCGGTTTATAGTTTCATGGGGGTATTTTGATCATTTTCTCTACCCCTAAAAGAATATTCTAAAGCATCTTCGGTGGATCCTGCTCTATGAGGTGCCATGGTATGAGGCGTAAATGGACGACTGAGCATAAACAAATGATAGAACATAGACGGATGATGAAGCATAGATGGACAACAGAGGCATGACGAATGATGTAGGCTTGACAAATAACGGATGCTTGATGAATAAAGAAGACTTGGTGGAGAACGGAGGCATGACATAGGACAGAACCATGATTGTTGACGGAGGTTTGATGGATGACGAGGCATAACAAATGATGGAGGTTTGATGGATGATAGAGACATGCCGAGACCCTTAGAAGACAATAATAAGTGAAATATATTAACAAATTGATTAAATTTTGAGTTATAGAGTTATTTACAAATATAGTATGTTAACCTCTTCGACGACGGTAATAAACGAGAACAAGAGCGCACATATAGTACCAGCCTTCCTTCGTACATTATGGGTGTGTTTGGTAGCCTGTATGTCTCTAGCATGGCTATCTCTCCTGATACAGGCTGAGCCTGGAGATGTTGAACGCATACAACTGCATAGTGTTTGGTAGCCTGTATATGCTGAGACATGCTGAGTTGAGATCTTGTTTGGTGGGCTGTATCTGTGGTCTAGACATGGCTGAGAGGCTTTGCTGAGAGGTTTTGGTGGGTTGAGGTCAGCCATGCTGACTAGGGAACCTCCACTTGTGGGTTCTCCTTGGGCATGACTGAGAGGCTTTGGTGGGTTGAGGTGGGCATGACTGAGAGAGCTCATACATCCTACCAAACACTGAAAAGTGGGTTGAGAAGAGAATAGATGAGGGGATGCACTCTACCAAACACACCATGTGGTTCTTTGGTATATGCATAGAGTTGGCGCTTCTATGTCACGCCCCCTACGAGTCCGAAAGATTCAAACCTAACATGACGTGTAATTTACCTATTGTCTCTATTTATTACACTAAATTCATTAAAAATTCTCGTATTAATTAGAAGAAGAATTCTAAACCATCCATGTGACGATACCGAGTTATGACAGCTAAGCATAGAGCGTAATGTTCATGCTCGCCCACCTGTCATTACGGAACCAATGCATCGTACATTCGCAGAGCACAATCAGCTTTGTAACCAGACATGGCCGAACCCAACCACTTTTGTTTCGCCCATCCAAACCCAAAAGCGGCGGGAGCTCAAACCCATCCCTCGCCTCGTTGGCGGGAACGAACCCCATCCCACATCCACTAACCCCATCCCACATCCACTAAAACCAATAGGCTTTGAACGCGCGGTCCACCGTAAGCCATTGCAAGTTCACCCGGAGGCTGGGACCCACAGTACTAGCTGCATGATGAATCAGGTCCACGGAGGAATCATGCACCCGGAAGTTTTCATTTGTTACAGCTCTTTCATTTAGACCCCCATAATAATGCATTTGAGAAAATTTTCAACATACTCCGTAGTCTGTTTATGCACGTCCAATCCAAATCAACCATAAATTTCCAAATAAAATTTGTGCTGAATTACCAAATACAGATATAAATTTTATTAATTGCCCTTTTATTTCTGAAATTAGATGTATTAGTTAGGCAATATTCATTACGTGAAGGTAGCTAGCTTAAAGTCCAGTCATAAATTGAACTAATTATGCAAAGTATGTAACATCTCAGATGAGTAAATAATTTGAAACAAGAATGTGTGGATTGGGATCGAATTCAAAATATCCCAACAAGTAGCTTTACAATTCCAATAGTGTGCTGTATAGTAAAAGGGCTAGACGACTATAGTTTTTAGGAATTATAGATCTCTTGTAATTGCTTATGACGTTCAAGCAGATTAATATATACAGGATTTTTGTCAGTTTCATAAATCTAACTGGAACCCGTTTCCAGGTAAATTTGGAAGAAATACTGAATAACCAAACGACCAAACTGCAAATCCTCAAAGCACGAGCGCCAGTTCGGGCCTTCCTTCCTCAAACCCTCCCATATAAATAAGCCGCTCCCTCTCTTTTTCCCCCAAATCGCTGCGCTCTTCGAATCCCCACCGCTTCTCAGCCGATCAAACGATTCAAACCCCATTCCGCACTCTAAATCCGCATCGCCTCCCCGAAACCCTAACCCTAGCCCCCCCCTTCCCTCCCAGCTGCAATGGCAAAGCCCGTGAAGTACGACGACGAGGAGGAGATCTCGTCCTCCGGCGAGGAGGAAGAGGACCAGTCCGACGCCGGCGGCTCAGATTCTGAGGATGAGGATGAGGCACAGGCGCCGGCGGGAGAGCCGGAGGGCGAAGGGGATGAGGTAGACGAGGAGGAGATCGAGGCCGTCACCACCGGCGCTGGCGCCGACGAGGAGGAGGACGGCGGTGCCACCGCCGTCGGGGAGGAAGATGAGGAGTCGCAATCCACCGAGGATGACGAGCCCGCCGTGGGGGAGGATGACTACGGCGAGGAGGTGAAAGATTGGCTAGGGTTTGGGGTGGTCGAATCGAGTTTTTAGAGGGTTTCCATGATATTTTAGATAGATTTTTGGGGATGGATTAGCTGACTTCAGAAATATGTTAGCGGAGGTCCTTACTGCGATCTGCATTGTTTAGTTGGGGATCCGTTGGATCTTTTGTGTTCTATAAGTGAAATTTTTACTTTTACATTACCATGCTACCGAATTAGTTTATTCATAGCCATTACATGAAAATTTATTTCGGTTGATAGTTATCTGCAACGGCTTCAATAATTTAGAGACGTTGTTAGGTTACCGAATTCTTCTATCTGGACTGGAAAGAAGCTACTGTTTGGAGGATATGGTTGCTGTTTTCATGTCTTACAATGCAGTAGTTGTTTAGATGCTTGCAGTTGTGTATTGTTGTGCGAAATAAAAAAATATAACAAGGTGGTTTAGTAATGTTTCAGTTGTATCAGATTACGGGGTTGGTAATATTTGCATTGCATTGTATTGTGCCTAACTGTTTCCCGTTGCAGACCGAAGACCCTGCCGGAAATCCAGTGGTAGGGAAGCGTGAGCGAGCCAGGCTCAAAGAACTCCAGAAACTAAAGAAAACAGAAAATCCAAGAGATATTGGACACCCAAAATGCTGCCATTGACGCGGACATGGTATGTTTCTCCTGTAAAGAAAGCCCTGAATAAAAATGCCCCTTCTACACATGATTTACCATCATGTGCACATTTAATACATTATGTATTATCTTTTGCATTGGTTCTTCATGTATATTGCATTCTCATCATAGTTTTTATCACAGAACAATAAAGGGAAGGGGCGATTGAAGTACCTATTGCAGCAGACAGAAATATTTGCCCACTTTGCAAAAGGAAGCCAGTCAAAAGAGAAAAAGCCACGTGGAAGGTAATACTTTTTTTTTGAGAGCCGTGGAAGGTAATATTGGTTATGTTAGTGCCACTATATAGTACTCGCTCCGTCCAGTATATAAGACATATTTTGATTCGTTAAGATAAGACTTCAACTAACAGTTACTTTATTAGTATGTAATTTATGTCACATAAAATTGATATCATTAGATTCGTATTCAAAAGTATTTACTTCACATCATAAATCACATATTAATGAACAAATTGTGGGTCAAAGTCTTGTCTTAACGAATCAAAATACGCCTTATATACCTGGACGGAGGGAGTACTTTACTATGTATGTTCACCTTGGAAGACCAGTAGAAATTGCAGGCACTTGCATAACACTAATGAAATTTAGAACACCACTAAAAGTTGGGAAAGTTACTCTCATGCACTTCTCAAACATACCATTTGTCCATTCCCACTTTGTTATCTTACCCAAATAGCTCGCAACAGCACAAAATGGCTTGCAACAGCACCGTTATAGGGTTTGTCTCAGTAGCGGTGATGGTGCAACAGCAGCGCATGACTGTACAAAGGCTGTGGTGCCGATGCAGGGTGGTGCAGGGTCAACATCCTCCATCTTCTTTGGTCATGGCGCAGAACAATGAGGCGACCTCAAATCTGTCTGCTGCCGACAATGTTTTTAAGGCGTAAGGTGAGGCAAGGCCATGCCTTAGATTCTAGGAACAGAGCAATCAACACATATATTACAAGAGAACATGAAAAAAATTGAGATGAGCCACTATTCATACAACACATAACTTCCCACGGCCCCAAAGCCCATCTACTCCTCCCATGACCTAATTCCCATAACCCCTTTCTTCCCCCTCACCTCAGTCGACGCACTCCTCATCCTCTCCTTCCTCACCTTAGCCGCTAGACTCGTCATCCCCTCCTTCCTCATGACAGCAGCAAACAGCACAAAACCCTACCTTCTCCCTCAGAACCCCTCCCTTCTATCTCACCACAGCAGCCACGACCCCTCCCTTTTTCCTCACCACAATAGCAGAATAGATCGGGGAAGGGAGGCAACGATGGAAGCATGAACGCAATGGGATGCTTGCCCAAGTGCAGGGAGGCGGCAGAATCGTTGTTTCCAAGCCCCAGGAGCAGCCACAACAACTATGCAGCGACAACCGGGCAGCAGGAGAGAACCATGGCAACACACTTCTCTGCGGCCGCCGTATGCTATATGTGGCTAAGGCGAGGGCGATGCCTTACCATCCTGGGGCACCTTAGCGCCTAAGCAATGTTTAGGCAACGCCTTAAAAACTATGTGGTTATGATACACAAAACTGATACTATTAGATTTGTATTCAAAAGTACTTTCTTATGATTGTGAGTTTGTAACTATTAACAAAATATTGTACAAGAAATTTACGGTCAAAACATGAAATTGGACAATGAAAAATATACCCTATAGTTTGAAACGGAGGGAGTAATAAACTAGTAATAGCTTTTGGCTTCATGATATTGTGGAGCGCTCCCTGTAGTCCATTTACTTCTGGATTCCTCTCTGTCTCTTTCTCTATATTCTGTGATCTACTTGTTGCTAAGGTGGGTTGAACTGTAGGGGACGTCATGCCTCAAAGATGACGGAAGAGGAGGAAGATGAAGAGTACCTTAAAGAGGAGGAAGATGCACTTGCTGGTTTAGGAGGGACACGCTTGCTTACGCAGCCATCATGTGAGCCTTTCCTTACTGAGCATTTGTAGCTGGTTGTTACATATGCCGCTTTTACATGAATAACCAAGTTAAGGTTATTTGGAAACAATCTTCTTTTCTTGTCAGCTACATAGATCTATTTCTTTGTTGTCATAAAAGTATTGTGCATTTCCATAAAATGATGACTTTAGAAATGCATGACTGAACATTTTATTATGGTACTGAACAAAAAATCCTATGCTTGGTTGTAGGCAACTTTGTTTTTCTAACCAAGCAAACATATATTAGATGGCTTGCGAATATATTGACCTCATTCTCTCATCACCAAATGTCCTCACAAATCAGTGCTGCTTTTATTTGAGTAAATTTCATGGAACTGCATCTACTTTGACCAATCATCACAAAGTTACAGTTTTAGGAAAAGTTTTCACAAAACTATGCTTTCAAGGAAACTGCCTTCACGTATATATCGCAAAACTACACATCTGTTTCTGCTCCACCCTATGAACTCTAACCAATAGTCCACCTATAAGCAAAACATGGTAATTGTTGCATCATGTGGACCAAGTACTTTGATGTGTTGGTTGGCGTGGCGAAGGTGGGGTGTAAGAGCCCAAGGCCTTTAGTTCCCCTTGGTACCGTTCAACCAGGATGAGAACACATTACTTGACTTACATGGCAAGTTCTGTCTTCACCATAACGGGCTGAAATTAACATGTGTTACAGGTAGGACTGGTTGGTTAGCGACATAGCCTGTTGATTGGAACATGATTTTGTTTAAAAGTTTAGTTTTGTCAGTGTATGCCACAGAATGTGTAGTTCTAGTTCCATGAAACCTTTTATTTTGTGTTGTTTCTTAGGTAAAACTAGCAAACAGCATGTGCGATGCACGTAGGTACTGTAGATGGTACTGGTCACAGAGTACTGTAGATGGTATTGTTTACAGGTACTGTTCATGCGAATCCCTCCAATCTCAGTCGTCGGATTTATGGGATCAATGGCTCAGATTGCTTGCCAGGTCTAGTTTAAATTTGGTACACTATATAGTAGTATAGATATGAACTATTGATGTAAGGGTGGGGCTTTTGTTTTATTTCCACCAATGTATTTTTATTTCCTGAAGCAGACATGCCATTTTCTATTTCCTGATAATAGAGTTTAATATCTCTGATGACTTTCTAATGAAAATCAATTAATAGCATCTAAGTCCTTATTCCTTTAGGACTTTCACATCTTTGATTCTCGTCTAGCATATGTGAACTACCAAATGGTTGCATTCTTATTCTGTTTGCTTTACAGGCATAAATGGAAAAATGCGAGATTACCAACTAGCTGGGCTTAATTGGCTCATACGGTTGTATGAGAATGGTATCAATGGGATATTGGCTGATGAGATGGTATGTTTGATGTGCTAACCACACAATAAGCTAGAGTCACTAAAGTCTTTTCAATCTTTTATTCAATCAGTATGGTTGTTATGCTTGATGTAAGTTACTAACGTTATCCTTGGCATGCCATTTTGTTACTCAGGGTCTTGGGAAAACTCTTCAAACTATTTCACTGATGGGTTATCTGCATGAATTCAGAGGAATAACTGGTCCTCACATGGTTGTTGCGCCAAAGTCTACTCTTGGCAATTGGATGAAGGAAATCCAGCGTTTTTGCCCTATTTGCGTGCTGTGAAGTTCTTGGGAAATCCAGAAGAGAGAGTTAGTTTCACGTCGCTGTTTTTTGATGAGTACTGTTACTTCAGTGGACATGTTACTGATCTTTAATTCTATTTGCAGAATCATATAAGGGAGAAATTACTGCAGCCAGGAAAATTTGATGTGTGTGTGACTAGTTTTGAAATGGCAATCAAAGAAAAAACTGCATTGAGGCGTTTCAGCTGGCGCTACATTATTATTGATGAAGCTCATCGGATAAAAAATGAGAACTCTCTTCTGTCTAAGACAATGAGGCTTTTCAGCACTAATTATCGTCTCCTCATCACAGGCACTCCACTCCAGGTAGATTACCCCTGGCAGTGCTGTTTCTTTGTATTATACATATGACATGGATTGCAAACCCCTGCTTGAGTAAATATGTTGTTCTATATTCCTCTTGTTTTAAATTTGTTGCTGACTGATGCGCTATCGTGCAGAACAATCTCCACGAGCTCTGGTCTCTCCTCAACTTCTTGCTGCCTGAAATATTTAGCTCTGCTGAGACCTTGACGAATGGTTTCAAATTTCTGGTGAAAATGATCAACAGGAGGTTGTTCAGCAGCTTCATAAGGTATAGGGATATAACACTCATTTAGACTCATGCTCAATCAGTGTCAGTATGTTTGAATCAACACAATAATTCATGTATGCGAATTTTTTGAAGGTTCTTCGCCCGTTTCTTCTTCGGAGACTTAAATCTGATGTTGAAAAGGGTTTACCTCCAAAAAAGGAAACTATACTTAAAGTTGGAATGTCTCAGATGCAAAAGCAGTACTATCGTGCTCTGCTTCAGAAAGATTTGGAGGTTATTAATGCTGGTGGTGAACGCAAACGATTGCTTAACATAGCCATGCAGTTACGCAAATGCTGCAACCATCCATATTTATTCCAAGGTGCAGAACCTGGTCCACCTTACACAACTGGTGACCATCTCGTTGAAAATGCAGGTATGTTTATCATAGTGATCAATTTGTTGTTGCAAATTTACAACCTGACTTCTGTGTTTGCTTAGTAATCTCTCTTCTGATATTTACTGTAGGAAAAATGGTTCTGTTAGATAAATTGCTGCCCAAACTAAAGGACCGTGACTCCAGAGTGCTTATTTTCTCACAGGTGATTATCTTTTATCTCCATACACATTTGGATGGCTTTAGGAGTATCACATATTAGGAGATTTTGTGGTCACACTTGGGTTACTAAATTTGTGCACCTTGTTACACTTCATTGGTTTTCTCCAAACACGGTGCTGTGCTTAACATATATCACCATCCTGCAGATGACCAGGCTTTTGGATATCTTGGAAGATTATCTTATGTATAGAGGGTATCAATATTGCCGAATTGATGGAAATACAGGTGGAGAAGATCGTGATGCATCCATTGATGCATTTAACAAACCAGGAAGTGAGAAGTTTATTTTCTTGCTTTCAACCAGGGCAGGTGGCCTTGGTATCAACCTTGCCACTGCTGATGTTGTGATTCTTTATGACAGTGATTGGTATGCTGCTTTGTTAGACAGCAAATTATACTGTGTTCTTAACCTAGAAGTTCAATCTTACATCTTTGGTGCTACCAATGTATCTTCAGGAATCCACAAGCTGATCTCCAAGCACAAGACCGTGCACATAGGATAGGTCAAAAGAAAGAAGTTCAAGTTTTCCGATTTTGCACTGAGGTTTGTCTTTTAGCTGGAGAATATTGCAGTATTGATTTTGGTATTGGTATCTACCTAATGGTGAAAACTATATTGCAGTATACCATTGAGGAAAAAGTGATTGAGAGAGCATACAAGAAGCTTGCATTGGATGCTTTGGTCATTCAACAAGGACGATTGGCAGAGCAGAAAAGTAGGCTTTTGCTGCTTGTTTTTGCTATTTGATGAAGGATATGGATTAGTCTGATCTTATTGTTTTGTATGCAGCTGTCAATAAGGATGACCTGTTACAAATGGTGAGATTTGGTGCGGAAATGGTGTTCAGTTCCAAGGACAGCACAATAACAGACGAGGATATTGACCGAATTATAGCTAAAGGAGAAGAGACAAAAGCAGAGCTTGACGCGAAAATGAAAAAATTCACAGAGGATGCCATTAAATTTAAAATGGATGACAGTACGCACCCCTCCCCCAATCTCTCTCTCTCTCTCTCTCTCTCTCTCTCTCTCTCGCATTCTAATTCTTTTTTCTGCAGCTGCTGAATTGTATGATTTTGATGATGATAAGGTAAAGATCTGTATTCTGTCCACTTGGTCATGTGCTGTAGATTTGAAATTTAGTTAAATATCTGGTCCACTACTGACTGACTCTGCTTGTGTGATTGCTTAAAGGAGGAAAACAAGCCTGATTTCAAGAAAATTGTTGGTGATACATGGATTGAGCCACCTAGAAGAGAAAGGAAGAGGAAGTATGTCACTTGTTTTTTTTTGGTTTGTGTGTGTTACATTGAATTTAATCTATTACTTGTGTTTACCTGAGTTTGACTTATTGTTGTAGCTATTCTGAGTCTGAATACTTTAAGCAAGCACTTCGCCAAGGAGCACCAGCAAAGCCTAGGGAACCACGGATTCCAAGAATGCCACACTTGTAGGTTTTCTTAGTGTTACCATCCATTTTAATTTTGTGAAAATTTTCAATGCTTAGGCCTTATTGCTTTGTATTGCCAGCTCATTGTTTATGTGTTTATGTTAGGCATGATTTTCAGTTCTTCAACAACCAAAGGCTAAATGAATTGTATGAAAAGGAAGTCCGGTACCTCATGGTAATTTCTGAGAGATGCCGGGGAACTAGTTTGCTCAATGTTTTTGCTTCTTTTGTGCTTGATAAGCCAATTCATTTGCACTTAACTGTTGCTCCACTAACCAGTCTGTTTGTCAGTTGTCATTGATGGTTGGTGCCTAACTGTATAATACTTATAATTTATAATGCAGCAAGCAAACCAGAAGAAAGATACAATTGAGGGTGAAGATGAAGGTACTGCCAACTCTTCTCTAATTTGCATTATGGCATCTAGCAAGATATGCTAATTATATAATTGTTGTGCAACGCCCAGATCAGTTGGAGCCTTTGACTGCAGAGGAGCAGGAGGAGAAGGAGCAGTTATTGGAAGAGGTTGGATGATATGCAATATCTTAAAATCATCGATTATCTTTCTAGCTTTCTTTTTGACATTCTTTTTTACCATGATGCAAATATCAGGGTTTTGCAACATGGGCAAGGAGAGACTTCAACACATTTATTCGTGCATGTGAGAAATATGGTCGCAATGACATAAAAAGTATAGCCTCTGAAATGGAGGGGAAAACAGAAGAGGAAGTTCAACGATACGCCAAAGTTTTCAAGGAGAGATACAAGGAACTGAGTGGTAAGCCAATTAAGTCGATTCATTACAGACGATTAATATATGGTTATTACATAAATCCTCACCAGATGGAGACTGCCTGTTGGGTGAATGGTGAACTGTAAATAAAGATAATGTCCATGCTGACTAATCATTTGTGGTCTGTCACTGTCTAATCAGATTATGATAGAATTATCAAAAACATTGAAAGGGGAGAAGCAAGGATAAGCCGGAAGGATGAGATTATGAGAGCCATTGGAAAGAAGTTAGACCGCTATAAGAACCCATGGTTAGAGTTAAAGATTCAGTATGGCCAAAATAAGGGAAGTTTTATAACGAGGAATGTGACCGGTTTATGTATGCTCTCTCCCTTTTGATGCATACTACTCCAAACATGTGGCATCATTAACAACCTGTTGTTACATTTCAGCTATGCATGGTGCACAAACTTGGTTACGGAAACTGGGATGAACTTAAAGCTGCCTTTCGCATGTCACCCTTGTTCCGATTTGATTGGTTTGTGAAGTCCAGAACCACCCAAGAGTTGGCTAGGCGATGTGACACCCTTATCCGTCTAGTCGAGAAAGAGAATCAAGAATATGATGAGCAAGAAAGGCAGGCAAGGAAAGACAAAAGGCTTGCCAAGGTAGATCCCCCCTGGACTTTACTGGTCCGAAGTCTAAATTTCCCTTCAGCATTACTCTTTATTGTTATAGAATCTGTGCATTACCTGTATCCTTATTTTGATTTTGTGATTCTTTATCTACATTGCTGATCTGGTCATGTATTTTTTATATTGCCGTACAGAACATGACGCCAACAAAGAGATCTGCATTAAGGGTTTCAGATTGTGACACGACTCAATTGAATTCATCCAAAAGGCGACGGCAGTCCTTATGGATGATTATGTGGGCTCGGTAGGTCAGCAATACGTCATGAAATTATAGTCCATGCATCTATTGCTTATCCTTCCCCCTGGCCAATCCATCTAGGGAGCTAAGTATTCTGCTGCTAACTAGTTCTATACATGTTGCAGGGAAGGCGTAAGCGAGGGTGATCTGATGTTGCCTCCTGCTTCCTCTTGGAGCTTCTCAGGACATTTAGAGCGATCTCAGAAAATGTTTTGGATCCTCGACTTCTGTAATGCTTCAAGCCTCTTCGTTACTGTAATTTGTGCAATGAAGCATAGGTTAGTTTAATCCTATTGTAGTGGTATGTATATGTCCTGGGATCATTTGGTCACCTGTAAGCCCATACTGTATTAGGATCAGGTGGTATGTTGGCCTTGTGGACCGTACTCAATGCAAGTCTCATCCTGTTCATTTATGGTTCCTTGCGTCCAGCTCTTGTGACGCCAAATTGAAAGTTTGTGGTATCTCTCCGACAATTTGTCTTTGACGTTCATTTTTTCTAGCTTCCAGTCAAATGAACTAATGAACTCCATACATAGTGTACCTGAGACAGGCGAAGGAGGCCGTTTTCTAGATGGAACATAGCAAAGCGCTTGGGATGGTTTCTGGCTGAATTTTACCAAATGTTTTGGAATGTACATGGCAGTGCTCTACCTCTCTTTTAAGAGGATGTTTGGTTGGGTTTTTTCAGTAGCTTTTTATTGGAAAATGTTGCAGCCCAACCAAACGGCTAGCTTTTCAGCAGCTTTTGCAAATGGTAAATGTGGATTTTATAGTGCAAATTCAGCTGTTTAGAAAAGTTGTATTATGCTAGCTTTTTGCAATATGCTGAAACTTCTTTTTGCTCATTTTTTAAATGATGTAAATGGTTTTAATCAACCAAAAGTCATATGTTCACTTTCTCATAGTCACAGCAGCTTTTTTAGACAGCCAGCCAACAATAGCTTTATTAACAGCCACAGTCCAACCAAATAGGCCTTAAGTCTATTGGTATTGTCATGTTACTGCCAAAGAAAGCTGATGGTCTATTTATCTGCGAAACTAGAATACTTTTCTTATGAATGAACACTAATGGTATTTTGTATTTGGTATTAGTGTAGTACATTTCACAGAACACGGAACGAAGCCAGGGCTGGGCCAAACAGTAGGCACCAAAGTACTTGGTATGTGCTGGGTAGGGGTGTAGTTGGAAAAGATATCGTCCAACCCATATTTTTCTCAGGTATAGAGCTTGATCGAATAGTGACTAGATAGGAATATGACTATGGATCAGGTTGGTCACAAGTATGGAACGGATAATTTTAAAATATGGTGCGATAATGAATATTTTGTTGGGCACCAGGTAAACAACAAAAACATAAATAATGTATATAGAACATCACTTACCAAAATAATTCTAAATCATAAGTTGGATGTCACCATGTTGAAGATCTTATTGAGCTATAAACATATCATTTGCGCCATTTGAAGTATGCATGGACTTACAAGGCTCTAATTTCTCTATTACTAGTGAACTCTACTTAACTGTCAACAGGGTTTATATTGACATCACAACATCAATGCTTCACATCCATGTAGATACTATCATGATACTATCCAATCAAATTTAAGATATTTTAGGATAAGGTCAAATAGTGTTTAAACTATGTCTACACCCATAAGCTAAAATCACTATCCAAATTCAAAGCTATATTAAAAAATTATCTTATTTTTATATCGTTCAGAGGCTGTCGGTTAGAACAGTCAGTCTGGAGGTATCTGTACAATTTTTATTCCTTGTGCTAGGAATATGATGGGTCCTATTAGGTCAGCAGGCACCCCTTTTTCCCTTGCCCCTTTGGGAGGTGGTTCCCCGACTATGTAACGTGATGGGTTTTTACCCAGACACTTTGGAGGGGACTAGTATATAAATAAAGTGTCAATCACTACTAGTAAAAAGGAGAGAATAATTAATAGATTAGAGCATCACCACTACTTTCTTATGTCACATTTACTCTTCTAGTACTTGTGTTTGTATTGTGTTCTACTAATCGTTTGGTGGCATTGGGACTCTACTATTCGTTTGGTGGCATTCGGACCTGACTCGTCGGTGTTGGTTACCGAACAAGTCATCAGCAACGAGTTACACTCCTGGCCTAATTGTAATTTACATCTACAACGGTTGCAAAAGTAACCATCAAATTGACACCGCTATACTTACTAGACTGAATTACGTTTGATAGGTCGCATTTATTTTTGTAGAATTTGATATCTAAGATTGGTCTTGAAATTATTGCTCGTAGCAATTTATCTAGTCTAATAAAAAGATCACCACCATCGACAAGTCGAGCTAGGGCACAAGTTGATCACGTAGTTGGCTGCACCGCACGTGCACCGGCCGCATTATCGTGTTGGCCCCTACCGCACCATCATGCTGCCCGGTAATGGGACAAGCACGCACACGGTCACCTCCAGCTCCACGCCGTAGCCGCGCAGCCCATGGTCGCTCCGCTGATGCCATCGTGTCGCGTACAAGCCGCCGCATCGGGACTCATCCCCGCCATCTCCCGTGCCGTTGACGCACCCAACGCCTCCACAATGGCCACTGCTGCCACCGCTCGGGCGGTTAGGGACACATCCTCCCCTCTTTAATGGGCTGGGGCAATGCGGGCTGCGGGCCAGGTGAGCCAAGGTGGACCTCACAACCCACCTGTATCCGAGACTAGCTAGGCTGTGGTGCCCAGCCACCTATGGACCAAAGGCCCATGGTTGGCCCAAGCACGAGAGCGTACTAAACCAATTTCTGTCCTGTTCCGATAAATTTTACGAATAGTCTCTTGGAGTTCTATGAAATTACAGGGGCATTGTTAGAACTGAAAAATAGCGAAAAAACTCATGCACATTGTGTATTTCGGCAGAAAAGAGCATCGGTAAGTCGAGATTTGAGTCAGTTTTGCATTGGGAGCATGTATAAACTTGTTATTAATTTTCTATGCATTGTGAATATCATGATTATTGTTTTTGATTATTAGTAATTGTTTAATTGATCTGGTCTTTGGTAAATTAGCAATATATATCACGTGAATGGTTAGAAAATCTGGTAATACTTGAAGATTACATATATTATTCTTGCACACCACTCATGCATATTTACACGTAGTAACCTTATGGAGCTTTGCATGAATTACGTAGATCTGGGGATCACAAACAAGGGTTTGTTGAGCTTGCCCCACATGACATGGAGTACTTTGAATTAATTGTACATGTTTTTCTTTTGAAAAAAGTGTGTTTTTCATCCTTTAATTATTGCCTAAGTATAGCTTCCATCTCTCAACTCTAAAATTACCCAAAATTGATCCCTCAATTATCAATACCATGCAATTTTCATCCGTCAAAATGGTTTTTTTCCATTCCAAAACAGTTTTAAATGATGTGGGGCCACATGTACACCACGTCATCACCATGTGTCCGCCATGTCACAAAATTACCCAAAATTGATCCCTCAATTATCAATACCGTGCAATTTTCATCCGTCAAAATGGTTTTTTTCCATTCCAAAGCAGTTTTAAATGATGTGGTGCCACATGTACACCACGTCATCACCATGTGTCCGCCATGTCTCAAAAACCAGATATTCGAATGAATTTCCTACTTTTCGGTATTTTCTATTTTTTGACTTATTTATGTTTTTTTTGTGAAATTTCTTATAAAAATAAATGTTTTCAGTCAATTTTCTAGAATAGTTCTTAATTTTTTTAATTTTTTAGTAAATTTATAGATTGTTTTGAAAGAAATGATGATGTGATAAACACATGGTGATGATGTGGCCTACGTATAGGTGCCACATCACTTGAAACCGTTTTTGAATAGATACAACCACTTTGAGGGAATTGTACGGTATTGATAGTCGAGAGATTAATTGTTGGTGATTTTAAAATTAAGGAATGGAAGCTATATTTAGATATAGTTGAGGGTTGTAAAACACAATTTTTCGTTCTTTTTTTTACCGGGACATCATATATGTCAAATTTTCCTTTCTTTTGGACCGGGACATCATACATGTTGCCGAAAGTGAGGACCAGTTTTGTGATGAATAAGCACAACTCTCGCCCCATTGGTGGTATCGTTGATCCATAATCCAATGCAGCAAGCTACAGGTGAGGAAGCCCATCTTCAAGACTAAAGACAAGAGGAATGGCGAGGGGAATAAGGTCATTGCCCATAAGGTTAAGTCACCGGCCTAGGGAAGCCCAAGCAAGATGACAAGCCGTATGGACATCAGGATAAGGACTAGCTACTACAAATGTGGTATTTGGGAGCATGTATCAAGCATTTTCCATGAGCCCCAGGAAGTCGTCAACACCTTTAGCCAAAAGAAACAGAAGGGCTCCAAGGCCGGCAATGAGTCTCGTCTTGCCATTTATTTTAAACCAAAAGAGCTTATATATATTAATTAATCATGTAATTACAATCACGCAGACCAACTCCACATACAAAACACCACTACACCGCTCTCCTACCGAAAGCCGCTAAAGAATGGGCAATATCATTCTCAATGCGCTTAATCTTCACCACCAGAGTCTCAGGAAGACACCATAATACCAAGGATTTCCTTCCGAACTGCACGAAGAGCAGAACGATCCTCTACAATTGACGTAATCGAACGGTGCATCAGGAGACAATCAGTTTGAAGAACAATCTTCCATTGCGAGATTACTATGAGGCGGAGACCGAGTAGACAAGCCACCATTTCAGCCTCCTCCACACTGGAGCAGTTCGGCAAAAAGTCCCAACCTGATAGCACCACGTTCCCCGCATGATCTCTGGCAATAATAACAATGCTCACATTGATGGCATGCATGTCGAAGCTGGCATCAACACCTACCCGCAGCCAACCAATAGGAGGATCGGACCAAACTGAAATTGAATGTTCACACGGTTGTTGGATCGGGGCATTGGCTTCAACCATCTTGCTTTTACCCTTTGCATCAGGAGCAAGACTTATAGTACTTGAATCAAGCCATGAGTCAACAAAGTCTGAAGGAACTGAACTGAGCTATTCACCAAAGCATCACCTTTACCAAATATAAGATCATTTCGTAAATGCCAAGCTCTCCAAAACAGAAACAGGATTTTTTGTGCGCTTATAGCTATCCTCATTAGCTAGTAGTAAAAGAAACCACTCAGGACCTGTGGTCACAAATTTATCCTCAGCCAGGAAAGACCAAATTTGATCGATAGCAAAACGAAGAGCTTTAGCTTTATGGCAAGTAATCATATAGCATGGAAGACATCCTTACTCTCCAAACCACGGATAGAGCAATAGGTAGCACTCATCTTGCCATTGAGGAGGCAAAGAACCAAGAGCTTGAAATGGCTTTGGAGAACGAGCTTGGTGCTCCGTCCTCCTGGTGCATGATCTCAAGAAGGCCTGGTACCTCCTTGTTGTAGAGGGCCTCAAAGATAGGGGTGGATAATGAGCCATCTCAACTCGATTCGGCTCGAATTCATTAAGCTCGAACTTGCTAGGTTCATTAATCTTAACGAGCTGAAAACCCTACTCGGCTTGACTTGTTAAAAGCTCAAGTTAGCTCGTTAAACTCGTTACAAGTGTGACCATCAGGGTATGTATATAGTTTCTGAGCATGTACAGTTCAACCAGAATGAATATCATCATGAGTTTTCACAAAATGAACTTAAAAGTCCACAATATAGTTTAAGCCAAATGAACTTAAAAGTCCACAATATAGTTTAAGCAAAATGAACTTAAAAGTCCACAATATAGTTTAAGTAGTTAAATCATCATTATAGGTCTTTGTAGGCTAAAGAGGTGATGTGCTAGGTTGTCGCATTTTACGAGCCAAACGAGCCTAAGGAGTATTTGTTAACTCGGCTAGTGTTTAGCTCGTTAATTTAATGAGTTGACAAGCCAGCTCGGCTCGACTCATTAAGGCACGAGTTCGAATTGAGTTATCCAGTACTTGTTAAGTTTGCGAGTTTCGAGATTTTCATCCACCCTATTCACAGATGCACAAGTGGAGGCTAAGCTTGAGGAATTCCACTCATCTGTCTAGTACCATACGTACTTTGACATTTTTATGTGTTATTTGTCAACGGTGATTTGCACTGAAACAATTATTTAATGGTCGTAACTTCTAAAAGAGTACTAATATTCTTTAAGTTTTATTCCTCCAGACTTTTCAGTATTTTAATAGCAAGTTATATGTATCATAAAAGTCTTGTTATGCGGGCGTAGATAGTGACGCTACCAACACAACATTGAGAGTCTAAGAGGCTATTTGGTTCTAACCTAAGTTTGTCACGACTAAGTGTAGACGTGCTACAATTTCTTAGTTATGTGTTTGGTTAGTAGTCACAGTTATAGTTTGTCACAATTTATTATTTATGTGGCTCATGCGCCATAGACTCGATCTTTTACCAAGATCTGTCCCAAGTGTGACAATGATTTTTTTTAAACCACACTTTATCTAAGTTTAGTTGTGGCAAAATTAATCTTAAACCAAATGACCCAAAATAATTTTAGTCTATCAGAAAAAATACTAGAAATATTCTGACTATAGCAAGTAATAATACATGAATAGTGGAGTGTGGACAAGCCAAAATCACACTCCCCGGTACTGCATTTGTAATAGCAGAAGCCATGTTTATATCTAGAGGCTAAACGTTCTCTCTTATGCTTTATAGATATCCATGAAAATGGTTACACGTAGAAACTAGAGAAGAACAAGGCAATGAATGTATGTTCATCGCAAAGCATAACGGACATAAGAAAAGAGTGGTAGATCTAGAAGCTCCCTTGTTTCTCCTCAGGGTTACACTACATTAGGATGATAGCCCTTGTCACAATTACCGCTCTAAAATTCACCTTTCGAATTAGGCCACCGAAGACTTAGGATGACGATATTGAATTGCATGCACCAAACCAGTTCACCCAAAAGTCTAAGCTGATAGGGAAGGAGGGCAATATATTTCAACACTTCCCTTCATGTCTAGGCTCCTGCAGGCCTTAGATGTGGGATCGATGTAGGCCGCAAATATTTTTATAAATAATGTGTTAACCGCATCTTGAACTCGAGACTTCTTGGCTCTGATACCATATTGAATTGCATGCATCGAACCAGTTCACCCAAAAGTCTAAACTGATGGGGAAAGGAGGGCAATATATTTCAACAGACGAGAAACATAATAAATAATTCAATTGGTCATGGTGCAAATGTACATAATTTCCCAAACCCAGAGGACCTTTTGTGTGCGTCACTTGCGCCAAATGGAAATTTTAATTACTAGACTATCCATTTTGAAAGTGACGGATCAAATCGAGGCATTTCTAGAATGCATCCAAGGGGACATATGAGGTCCTATTCAACCCATATCAAGATTTTTCTGATACTTTATGTACTCATAGGTGCTTCATTCAAATGGTCCTTTTAGTCCATATCAGGACTTTTTCATACTTAATGATATTTATAGATGTTTCATCCAAATGATTGATGAGTCTAAAAATGTTTCATCATGTCTTTTAGTTTAATCCTGATAATTTTGAATTTATCTCAGTAAATGTTGCTGATCTAACCAATTAACTGCCCTATTGTGAAAGATCATCTATTTTTGTTAATGTGTTTAGGTTGTCAAGAAACGGGGGAGGAAATCTAGTCATTTCTAGAAACTACTTATCATGAGGAGCACCAAAAAAAATCCCTGCTCAGTTAGAAGTATCTAGAAGGTTTCACAACAAAGTGGTATGGTCCAGCCTGACCATACCATTGGACCACACACCGAATCCTATGCTGCCAAGTCAAACTATGCATATCTCAGGAAAGCAGCTCCATGAAATTCATGCCCAACTATCCACAAAGCCCTTCTGATCCTGCCAATATTATATACAAAGGAGGAAACACCATTGGAGAAAGACCTGCAACACACAAGAACAAAGCCATCACCATCACAACCTCCCCATCATCCCTAGCTAGCCCTGCCACTTCCATTAGATTAGTTATTGTACGCTTTATTTCTTTATTTCCAAGAACAAGATTGTAAGACGATTGTTCATATTCTCATATACATTATCTTCCCTTATCAACCTAATATTGTGTTCATGTCTGTTGCAAGTATGAGTTAGTATTCCCTTTAGGCTACCGGGTTGAGGATTAGCCTTGTAGAATTATGATTACTCTGCTGGATGTGTTTTGTCGTGATTGTTGGTTATTGTTATTTCGTACTCTTTATGAGATTCTTGTATTTCATTCTTGATACCGCTAACCCTTGCATAGTAACTCATGATATCTAAGCAGTTTCGAAGACAATTGCGCATAAGGGATATCAAAGTTTTAACAGTAAATGTAATGTGAATTGACGGGGTAGTTTGGAAAAGTTAACTTAAAAAGATAGATAGGTATGACTACTAGTAAGGAGAATATGATTCTTGACAACTTTCATATGTCCTCAAGCTTTTGAAATACTAACATCCAGCAGATAAAGATAATTTTCAAGAAAGCGGGCCCCTAGTTTGATGGAGCCTTATGCTCGCCTCTCACATCCATGATATGGCCCTGGTTCACTATGTGAACTATCACTAAAGCTACCAACTAGCAGAGCTTGCGCGAGCCCGAGTAGGCTTTGCACAAACTCGAGCTAGCTTGATCTAGGGTTCAAGTTTGGAGTTAGGTTCGAGCTTGACTCTATCAAAGCTCAAGTAAGTTCGATAATAATGCACAATTAGACATCACATATAACATCATAAGCTCGAGACAAGTAAGC
Source organism: Stipa capillata (assembly GCA_019208055.1). Taxonomy (NCBI): domain Eukaryota; kingdom Viridiplantae; phylum Streptophyta; class Magnoliopsida; order Poales; family Poaceae; genus Stipa; species Stipa capillata. The sequence goes on from JAGXJF010000368.1 coordinate 33,770, forward strand.
TCGAAATCTAACTCCTCGAGTAAGCTTGGTAAGCTCAGTAACATGAGCTGAGTAATGTGCTCTTGATAACATAAGCTTCATTCAAGTAACCTTGAGCCTAACTGAAATGCTTGAGCTCAGCACATTTCCCATTGAAAATCAGGCTCAAATCAAGTTTGAGTCGAGCCAAGTTCAAGTAGCTTGTCGAGCCCAAGTATGTTGATAGCCCTACTATCGTGCTTAAATCTTCCTTTGGACTACTTTTCCTCTTGCTCCTAAATTTATTTTTCTTTGGAATACTTAAAATTGCTTTAATATCACATATTGTGACCCTAATATGGACCATATGAACTCCTAAACTTTCATGACTAAATTCCACAAACATTATGTTCCTGATTTAGGCCTCATGATTGGCACCGGCCAACCTTGCCTCCACTTATGTTTTCTCAAGCTCTACACTATAGGCCTAGTAGTTATTAGTAATAATTTTTTTTGAAATGGAGGCAAACGATTTGCCTCATTCCATTAATTAAGAGAGTTAAAGTACAAGCAAGGAAAGGGTAAACTTAAACACAAAATCCTACTCTCTTGGGATAATATTCCCCAGATGCTTTGCCCCCGTTATAACCCAGTTTGTCGCCTCATCTTTGATTTTTGGAAACAACCCTGAAGACCCTTGCAGTTTGCTCATTCCAAATTTTCCATGAGACTAAGATTGCAAGCAATGCCATGGCCTTTCTTTGTTGGCTCGCACTATGAATTGTGTTGACCCACCATTGTCTGACCGAAACTTGTGCAACCCATTGGTTTGTGTTTAGGTTAAACAGCCCTAGCCAATCCTTTATCATCCCTGACAAGCAAATCATGAAGCGGCATCTGAAAAGGAGGTGGGCCGCTATCTCCTGCTTGCGCTTGCACAGGAGGCATAGGTCGTAATGTGGCCACCCTCATCGCTAAAGCCGGTCCGCCATCCAAACTCTATTGTGGATAACTAGCTATGAGAAGATTTTGTACTACGGCAGTGCCTGGAACTTCCAGACGGTATGACACATTGAAGTCAGCATGGCTCCCATGAATTGGGTCTTGTAGGCAGAGTATGCCGAGTATTCCCCAGAAGGCGAGAATTTCCACTGAATGGTGTCGGTGACGTTGTCGTTGATGTAGATTTGGCTCAGCTATATTCAAAGTTTTGAGAATTCCTGAATATGCTTGACTGTGAGCCTAGCGTGGAATCGATCTGTGCAATCCAGGCATCATCCTGCATGGTTTTTTTGACACTCCATTTTCCCTTTTGGTCACATCGAAGATTAAGGGAGCGATGTCTTTAGGCCGACAACCATGCAGCCAGGCGGAGTCCCAGAAGGGTGCCCTCTTTCCCTTTCCAATTGAGATGACCATGGATGCGTAGAAAAGATCCATGTCCAATGGGTCGCATGTGTCTCCCATCCCTAGCCAAGTATTTGTCAGATCCGTCCACTCTAACCATGGCCAATGCAACCGTAAGGCCCCCCGCAAACTTCTCAAGGTGCAGATTACCTAGCCCACCAAGGTTGGTTGGTTGGTAGACTGTTTCCTAATTGATCTTGCATTCCCCCCTCCCCCAACCTTGATGCTTTCTCTATTCCATAGGAAAGTGCATGTCATCCGGTCGATGCTCTTGTGTACCCCTAGTGGTACAACAAGCGAGTGAGGAAGATTGCCTGCGAAGTAAGAATCAACTTGACTAGCAGTCCAGCCCTGCCACCGCCATATGCTTGCCCTGCCATGGAGCCAATTTCGTGATGATCTTGTCCTCTAGGTGCTAAAAGTCGACCCTCTTGAGTTGCCTAACCGACAGAGGCAAGCCAAGGTACCTCGTGGGGAAGGAAGTACGAATCACAGGAAATTAAGAACCTCACTCTCGGCGAAGTGAGCATCGATGTCGTGAAGGTCGCAATACTCGAAAGCCATCTCATGCCAATTTAGGTCATGCTATCTAGGAGGTCCCTGAATGCATTAGAGAAGTGATTTTGCAATATTCGTCCTTTTCCTCATGATTTGTGACCTAGCCATTGTTATACTTTAGATGATGTGTGTGATTTTGCCTTCTCCTAGCATTGACCCTAAGGTGGAAGAACTTGGTGTTGGCATCTCCTTGCTTTAAGGTCGAGATCCTTGCGCACTGCTTTTTCCTAGACCGCTCAAGCACCACCAACCCAATCACTCTCCTCTTAAGCCTGGACCAAAGATCCCTCTCTTTGGCCAAAAGTGGTCGTGTTTCCTAGGCGACATCATAATAAGTAGGTCCATGTGCAAATGCAACTTTGTGTTGGAAAGAAAAGCCCCTACTCCATTTGGAAAGACGCAACCCTCTCTTCCGCATTTTGTGGAACTGGATTTGGCATGCTTCAGAATGCGGCACTCTCTCATTCTAGGCATTGTGCACAATTTGCTGGAAGCTAGGCATTCTTTTCCAGAAGTTTTTGCATTTGAAGGCTCTGGACCTCCTCGAGCCGATATCATCGGTAAGTAGTGGGAAATGGTTCGATAAAGATGATGATAGGGCGTGGGGCACGTGATTATCAAAATGAAGGTCCCATTTTTTGTTGTAAAAAAAAGGAATCGAGTTTGGACAAAGTCAGGTTCGCTCTCTCTCATTACTCTAGGTGAACCACATGTTCTGCATGTGGATTTCTTTAAGCTCACAGTCCTCTAAGGTTGCTCTGAATCTATTCATTATGCTTATGTCTACATTTCTTTTGTTTTTGTCCCTCACTCTAAAGATTTGGTTGAACTCACCAAGCGCAAGCCATTTTCCTCCGCCTTGCGGCTTTTGGGTGCAAAGATCAGCAAAGAGGCATCTTTCTTGCATTGGGCCATAAACGAAGGTAATTTTGAAGGCCATGTCCGAGTTTACGAGTTGAACTAGGGCAGACAAGCAAAACTCAGCGGCGTTGATATTTGGGACTTGAACGGCAACGACATCCTGGAGCATCAGGATGCCTCCCCTCGTGCCATTGGCAAGACGCTGTGCAAAACTCTGAAGGTGGTTTTCCCGAGGAAACAAGTGGTGAACTGATCAATGTGATTGATATTTGTCCCTAGAGATACGATCCCGCATGAAGAGGAAGGAATTGTCACTTGAAAATTATACCTCAATAGCAGTGCCATTTATAAAATTTGCTAACAGTGCATTTGAAAAACTTGCTACATTTTCATTTTTCTCAGTTTGTTTATTTTAGGAATGATTTTTTAGTGAAGGCCATGTTGATTAAAACTTGTAATTTCTTGAGATAGCATTTGGACATAAATATCAACATGTGTTGATCAATTTCAACATATAATTTGATCATTGAATCTCCAGAGTTGACTCTTGGGTAGTTGTTCTTCTTGGTAACTTTTTTTGACGAACCTCGCCAAGAGGGCGGAGAGTTTATGCACTTTCACAAAGAAGAATGTATTGATCCGGTTTATGAGAAAAACTATACCAAAGATCTTACAGAGCACGGTTGATTAGATGACTACAGTGCAAAAACCTCAACAACAGACAAGCTACCTAGCTAAACTAGACCCGAAGCACTGCTTGATGAAACAAACAAACCGGCTTCAACCCAACACGACACAACGGACAAAAAAAATACCCCAAGGCAGAAGCTTACAGTTAGGTCATCGTCATCACCCCATCGCACATGACCCTATGACTCCGACTTCGCCACCGCAACACCACCCGGTGGCACCCTCCGTCGTTCGTGCCGAACCCAGGACCGCCATGGCCACGTCCATCGACCCAAGCTTTCACTCTGGAAGCGCCGAGGCCCAGGCAAGGAGTGAACGGAACTCTTTGACAATCCTCCAACAAGAAGAAGGACGCCCATTGGCGTCGTCATTACTAGCACCGACCCCCTATCAGAGGTTTTCACCCACAAGATCACACCCCCCCCCACCCTGTTGAACCGCGAGGGAAGGGGTCCAAGCATGCCAGCAGCCACTACAGTCGCCCCAAACTAGTTGGACATGGTCTAGGGAGGGTTTGAATAGACTCTTCAATGATGCCTCCAAGAAGAGGAAAGACGGTTGCAAGCATCCTCATCGCCGGCACCGACCCGCGTCAAGACAAGGCTTTCACCCAAAGTGTTTAACCATCCCCAACCCTACTGAACCCCGAGGGAAGGGGCCCATCCACCATCGGCCCACAACCGGGCCATAACAAATGCCGGGAGCTCGCCTACACCAAATCTAGAGCTTCCACATCTGCCATCATGTTCTGGACCACGTGCTCGCATGCCACTACCTGAACAGAAAGACGATAGATCCATCTACCACCGCACCACATGGGCCTCGCCAACCGGAACGTGTAACCTAGCTCCGTGGGCGACCACTGTTGCCCCACCCGAAGCCATACCGACCAAGCCGTCGTCGATGCGTCCCGGGCCGCAGCTCCTCGCAACCGCCATCGGGCCAGGACCAAAACTACACTAGATCCACCATGCTCCTAACGCCATGCTATCACAGGTGAACCGCCATGGCGGCTTCCGCGTCGCCCACCAAAACGGGTGCAAGCGCCAAATCTGCCACGACCGTGCAACCATGGAGCCCTTCCACCGCTGGCGCTCTCCATCGAAAGAACCACCTCACGCCTTGCCACCGCTGCCCAGCCGGCCCCCAATGCTGGGCAGATCCACAGAAGTGTGAGCACGCCTCCGACCTGTAGAGCCCACCGCTCGCCGCCCACCGTCGCACGAAGCTCGCAACCCAGGCTTCTATGCTGAGGACCGCCCTGGCCACCTCAGACATGGCCGCCACCGTCCAACAGGCCCCTATACCGAATAGATCCACACTCACGCAGGCCCACCTCTGACCTGCAAACCTGTCGCCAGCCGACCCACTCGTCCCAAACACGACAGGGGACACTGCCGTCCACCACGTGGGCTTCAACTGGCAGCGTCCTCCGGCAGCAACGAGAAGGAAGGAGGTTAGTGTGGCGGCTAGGACTGGTTGCCGCCCAAGCCGCCTTTGAAGAGCGGGGCCTCGATTTTATCACAACTATAACAACCTGCTATTCTTAATCCCAAAGAACTTGTTTACATGGGAATGATCTATCGGAAAAAATCCATGAAATTTGAGTAACCATCTCCTGCAAGCATATTTGTGACATTTCGATGCACCAAAACAACAAGCTAATGATTACACTTAGATGCATGCATTATATAGAGAAGAAAGTATACTCCGTATATACACAATGGCAACTGAATTGTCGTAACGAACGAGCTTAAATACAAAGGTCGTAAACCTACAGTGTCTTGTCTTGAACAGCAATTTGTTCAGAAGCACCTGAAATGAAGAGGGAACAACTACCACATATACATAATCTGGAAGAATTCTCCCTACAATAAAACTATTGCATGCTTTCCAACCACCAAAGGAACACAACACAAGGAAAGAAGATTCATCTGCAGACCGGCCATGAAAAAACTTTCCCCAAACTCAATAAGAAACATGTTTAACAGAGACACCATCCTGACATTTTCCTATCGTGCTCGTATCCCTCCCTTCTCCTTTTGGAGCTGTTTTGAGTAAGCCGCGGCCTTTGCGTCTAGGGCAGTCTGCTTCTTCCGCCTTGATTGCCCAAGAGCTGCCGGATCAAACAACGGTCCCGACCATGTTTGTGAGGTCCCCTTCTCGATGGGGACTACAGTACTGAAGGAAGCATCCTGGTGCTCATATGTAGGCTCCATGTGACGACAGGATCCTAATGGATTACCCATAGCACCATCCTGATGCGGTGGAGGGAACTTCTCACTTTTGCTCTTGGCATTTGCATGGGTTATCATGCGTCGCCTCTGCTGTTATTGAGAATACCAAATACTGAGCATCAACCACATCATGCAATATGTGTAAATTTGAAAAGATAATTATTAAAATTATTACAGCTTTTTAAAATCAGTTAGCCGTGAACCAAGCAGAAACTAGCTGTAGTGTACTTTTACCACAACAATTAAGTACCATTTGCAACTTTTATCACTTTCACGGTGACAATAATTTATCCTACAGAAAAATATAGTTCTTTTACACCCACATGAAATAATAGTTCGACCAGACATAAACAAACAGGACTAGTGACCTGAATGCAGAGGTCTTCCTCTAACTAAGATCAAAAGGCATACAGGTCAATGATGGTGAGAAATACTCTAGGGGTGTTCAAAATGAATTACCTATTAGTATTAGATAGAAGTATAATCAACTTGAGTGCTTGCATCAGATCAACAGTTTGCAGAATAGAGAATTAAACAGGAATATCTGCAATCATAAATAGCTTGACTTACATCTAGATTTGTTTGAAGCTCTGCATTAGCCTCTGGTACTGGTCCTGTCCTATGAGATCGATCCCGGTTCGAGTCCTTTTTGCCACCTCTCCTTTGGCCTTTGCAGCAGCTCGTAACCTGAATAATAATAATACACAAGATAGGATCATATAACATCATGAATGATCCAGTAAAATCAACTAGATAGATTAATTGATCACTATATATGGTACTCTTTCACGGTGCCTGGGTGAATGCAGAAATATGCCCATATAAGTTCCAAAAGCATTCCAGGCTAGTTCCTAGCAGTAGAAGATCAAAGCCCTAACACCACCACAAACAGAAAACAGTAGGAAAGTGTCTGCTTTGGCTGTTTGCAATCAAACACAGAATACCGTGAGTTGGAAATGATTCCTCCATTTCTCCCAAGGGAAGTACAGAACAATATGGTTAACTGAAGACTGGTGTGAATACCGAATGTTGTTCACCACATATCACTCAATAACTAAGTCGAAATAGCAAACATCTCAATTCATGCAACCCATGAGTGTATAATGATGAAATATCATAGGTGGGATTTCTTGTACAAGTTCACAACGATGGGTTACATGGCGCAGGGTCATGGCCACATGCATGTGAACATACACCTTATTTCCTGACTTCTTTTTAGGAAAGATGGTTAGGTTGCTTACGAAATTAAAGCATGCTAACAAAGCTAATTTCAGCACAAAGAGATGCTGCCAAAAAATCACTTGTACATATATTGATAAATAAACAAGGCACTGTAAAATGATCAAACATTTGCATGCAAGTCCAGCAAAAAGGGAAAGGGTAAGATGTAACACACCTTCTAGCCTCTTCGTCTCTCAACTTAGCATCCATCTCTTTGCTTGGTGGATATGTTGGCAAGCTTGATGGATCACATGCATAAGGCTCAGATGCAAAGAACTACAAAGCTCACAGTATAAGAAACAGTACATAATGGTAACCTGAGGATTCTTGTCAAATGCAAAACTACAAGTATACATACATACATACATACATACATATATATACATGGGAGAGTATACTAAGGATAGTGCAGGTATTGTCGATGGAATAATACTTTCCAAAAGAAAAGCAGCACAAACATGTAAGTTTTTTGTGCGATGAAGACACGAAACTGAAGCTAAACGTGCTGTGTCATGGACACTGATATTAGAGGCCAAACTTAAGCAAAGGATCCCATACTTTGTAGCTTTCATATGTCGCATTGAAAACATGTCATGCTTGCTTCAAATAAATACAACATACACAATAGCATAACTGGAACACAAATTTCTTCAAAGTAGTTATACTTGGGTATCTCTCTACGAGCCAAAATTGTATTACTGAACTCTATTCCACCTCTATCTTGGTCCTCAAACTTTGGGTAAGATCCTAATTTTCCAATGTTAAGGCCCTTAATGACATAAGCAGGTGGGCCAGATCACACATCTGACTGATATAATGATATTAATTGTATTACTTCAACAGATGCTTCTATGGAACCTAAACAGAAAGTTGAGAACCTTGACATGGCTTATTTGGACCTTCAAAAGATTAAGGTCCTCAACGAGGCCCACACTTAAATCTGGAGGGTTAAGAATCTAAGATTAGACAAGTCCTTCCAGAAAAAAAAACAGTGTGGTTTATATACTACAGAGATAGATAGTCATTTTAAAAAGATTCTAAAATGCTTTTATTTTTGAAAGGAAACTGTAGGGGAGGCCCCGACATATACATACACACACACATATGTAATATTACTTATAGAAGAGGAATATCTACAAGACAGGGGAATATACAAGGGGGGAGGGGAGGCTACCACATATCAAGAGATTTACACACTAGATTCAAGCCATCTTTTCTTGGTTTATTCATCAAATTTGATACCAAGATGTTCGCCTAGCTTTATAGAATATGCGGCCATAACATGAAAAGTCTAAACCAAATCAATCTAATGATTCTTATCCAAAGCAACTAACATGATGTGAGAACAAGAAAGAAAGAAATAGGAAAGATTATCCACCTATCCTAGGCAGGTGCCGCTAGAGCTCCTAGGGCTTTTGTGCGGCGGCTATAGTGCCGACCCCACATGACACTTGCTTTTCTGGTGGACTCCTTTTGGGATCGGAGATATAAGAGACGCCACAAGGAAGTTAGAAGCAATAACTAGGCCTAGGTTTCAGACTTCCAGCTAGTGGCAGTCCTTCTATGAGTCCAAGCGGAGAAGACACAGGTGCTTCGGAGAGTCTAGGCGGAGCAGGTGCCAATGCAGCAAGAGACTTGGAGACCTGAGTCCGAGCCAATGTAGGAGTCCAGTCTAGCCGACGGAGGGTGCTACAAGTTTAGGAAGTAAGTGACCGTATTGGATATGAGTTGATTACTTAGGAAATGATAATCAGGATTGAGTTGTTCTTGAGTTATGGTCGGACTACAAGTCCTAGCTAGGTACGGCCAAGCCTATTATAAAAGCAGCCACTTGTGTTTCTTTTCAATCAATAAGAAAATTGCCTTCCGCAAATCAATAGTTGGAGCCTCGTCGCCCCTGACACACAAAAGTGAGCACGAGTTATCGTGTTTCCCTATTGGATCAAAGCCTGTGGCCCATGATCTCCTTCGTTCCTCTCAAATTCCACCAAAAACCAGCTCATAACAGGTTCATATTAACATTTCCCATTAGAATGATAAGAAGGAATGGATATGTGGACATACTTCACTTTGCAATGCAGCTGTGGCAGTTTGACGCTCAGCTGGATCAATTGCAAGCAGAGTTTCAACCAATGGCAGGGAAGATGGAGGAAAATCTTTAAATGTCTCCCTGATGCAACGTTTATAGGGTTGTTGAGGTTTAAATATTGTAGCATGTGGCAGTTTTGACTTCTTCCAATACTCCTCTGTTGGGGAGCCACATAGCTTGAAAATCTTGTGCAACTGTTCTACCTGATTTACAAATAACATTAGGAATCAAGTAGTCATGGCAAGGCAAAACATAAATAAATAAACACATAGTTAATTCAACATAGACTCTAGTTGAATTACGATCAGAATATTGCAAGTTTGGAATTAAACAAAATATAATGACGGTTTGTTCACCTCAAGGGACAAACATTTCATAGAAGTCTATATTTGTGGTGATTTGATCATTCTGATTAAGCTAAAATCAAATGGATATACGAAAATAAACAAAATATATGGTGCCCAGCCACCTCATCAACACCATCAAGTAGTCCCATATTCATACTGATCTCCTAATAAATTTCTAATGATTAAATTCAGGATTTTTTATCATGTTGCTGGACCATATATTGCTGGGCAGACAAGTACTGGTTTATGATTAGTTCCGATTGGTTTCTACCAATGTGATGGTATTTTGCCAATAGAGGACGAACAGGTGGTTTTCTCATCTAGCACGGCATAACGTGCAGTTGATTGATGGTGATTACATGTTCTACGTTTTCGGATGCTACTAATATATGATTTCACTCATGGATAATAGTTTCATACAATTGCCCTACCAGAACGAAAAACATATAGACCTATTGTTTGGCAAATACATTAATTGGTAAATTCAATAACTACTACAATCACTTCAAACACATTTGAAAAAAAAACTACTCTAAATGGGTCATATGAAGAAAAGCAAAGATACCCACCAACAGGGAGATAATCATTTAGGTGTTTAATGTCTAATCATGTAACCATGTTCATGGAGTTCGAAGTAATCGAGGTATGAGCATTCCACTTGTATCAAACTAATGGTGGTGTGAGCATTCCACTTGCACTAGTTATGTGATTCAGTACTGCTTAGAAACACAGTGTATTGGGGGGTTTTCAATAGCAGACATGGTTGAAAGAGCACCTTATTTTAATGCTAAAAGAGACAGGCATGTTTTTCAACAGAAGTTTTCGTTGAAGTCATGTTGCTAACCACTAATGGCAGTACCTTATAGAGAAATGAAGTCAATATAATGAAGTCAACAAATTATTCAACTTCTTCAATAAATGGCAATGGCAATGGCATGGTCATGGTCATGAATCACTATTTGCCAAAACATAAAAAATTGAATAAATATAAAAGATTAGACAACGTAGAGGCACCACTGTCCACCAGAGTAAACATAGGATAAAGTCAACATTTTCAACAGCCACCACAGAATTGTTTATAATCAGTACAAGTTGGATTTTTTTCTTACCAAACAAGATATTACCATAGATTTGATTTAGACATTTCAAAAGACTAACCTCGGTGCGCCCGGGCATGATGGGCTTCCCATACAAGAGCTCTGCCAGAATGCACCCAGCACTCCACAAATCCACGCCCACACCATAATCTGTTGCACCTAATAATAGTTCGGGTGGTCGGTACCATAGTGTGACCACACGGCTCGTCATCGGCCGCTTGTGGCGTGGGTCAAAGAGTGCTGCCAGCCCAAAATCTGCGATCTTAAGAATTCCATTATTATCCAACAACAAGTTTGAACCCTTGATGTCCCGATGCAACACATTATTGTCGTGGCAATGCTCGAGCCCTGACAACAGCTGCTGCATATAACACTTTATCTGCAACAAGTACATTAGCATCAATATCGCGTTAATCCACCAAGTAACAGCACCTAAAGCATGCGAGCAAGCCAGAATTGAACACCTGCGGCAGAGTAAACTTGACTTCAGGGCTTGCTGCAAGGCCAGCAAGGTCATGCTCCATGTACTCGAACACCAGGTACAGGCTACATGACATCCTGGAGGTCACCAAGCCCTCCAATTTGATCACATTGGGGTGGTCGAGCCTCCTCAGGATCAGGATCTCCCTGGCCATGAATTTGACGCTCTCAGGCTCGAGGTTGTCGAACCGGACCTTCTTCAGCGCCACGATGCGGCCCGAGACGTTGTCCCTCGCGCGGTACACGTTGCTGTAGGTTCCTGAACCTATCTAGGGGTTGATTGCCCGACAAAACATCACCACCACCGAATAGTAAAATCAGTACTCGTAGGTCAATAGCAACACGTCGAATTTCGCAGCTTTCGAGAAGGGGTCAGGGGTGCTATACCTTGTTGAGCTTTTCGAAGGTGTCGGCGCGGCGAGGTGTCCACCCTTGGAGGGCCTCCCCGGCGACCGCAACGAGCCACGGAGGCCACCCCGCGGCGAGCTGCTGGGCGGCGGCGGGCGCGGGGACGCACCCCTGCCTGGGCCCCGCCCTTCGGCCGAGACGTCGCCGCGGCCTCCCGGGGGACTTTTCTCCGTCGCGGCCAACAGAGGCGGCCGCTGGGGAACCCTTGGAGGGAACGGGCTGCGGGGACGTCCTCTCCTTCTTCCTCGCCCTCCTCGGCGCAGCCGGGGAGGACGACGACGCGCGCCCGAAGACGCAGCCCATGTCTCTCTAGACTAGCACACTCTCCAGGCGGACTTCTAGAAGCATCTAAACTTCCACCAAGGTTTCTACCCTCGCCGGAGAGTGGCGGCGGCGGCGGGAGTGAGATGAGTCGAGGCGAGGGGACACGGGAGGCGGAATCAATCAATCAATCAACAACCAGGAGGCCCGTGTGGCCGTGGTGTGCGAGGATGAAAATTTGATAGGTCACGTGGCGGTGGGGCTGACTGGTGGGCCCGGGAAGGGGTCAGAGGGGGGTCAACAGCTGGCGTATTGTGATCCTTACCATAATTCGCAATGCTACTCAGCGGGGGCGGGTGTATTATTAGCGTGGGGCCCGACAGTCATGAGATGGGGGTGTGCTGAGCGAATAATAAAGGCTGTTTAGTCGTTTTGCGGTTGGTTTTGGGGTTTCGAGATGCCCCAGCCGTAAAGGCATATCTGTCCCGTGTTCACCCCACGGGAAGGAACGGCGGGGGGCATCCACGGCGCTGTTGGCTGCACGGCACGGCGTGGCGCCGAGTGGCCACGCAGGACCAATGCTTGCTTCACTTCATCGGTCTAGAAGATCTAGCATTAGGTCCTATATTAAAAAACAAAAAAAATTACTCATAGTTTCGTGACACCGCTATATCGTACTCCTGATGTTACACTTTTTTTCCTCTTATACAAGTAAATGGTTGACGCATATGCGCCACGTAACGTCTACAAGTGACGCCAAAAAGTTTCGTTTCGATGACAAGGGTATAATCATCTCCACGAATCATCTAAAATATTTTATTGTCACTAGAAGTCAATGGCCCAGTTCTTTTCAGCTTTTCCAGGAGCTTCTGGGAGAAGCCGCCCCCTCCCAGCTTCTCCCAGAAGCCGCCCCCTCAAATTTATCGGGGCTTCTAATCTAATCATACCATGATTAGATTAGAAGCCCCGATAAATTTGAGGGGGCGGCGGTATGATTAGATTAGAAGCCCCGATAAATTTGAGGGGGCGGCTTCTGGGAGAAGCTGGACCATGATTAGATTAGAAGCCCCGATAAATTTGAGGGGGCGGCTTCTGGGAGAAGCTGGGAGGGGGCGGCTTCTCCCAGAAGCCCTGGAGAAGCCATATAATTAGATTAGAAGCCCCGATGAATTTGAGGGGGCGGCTTCTGGGAGAAGCTGGGAGGGGGCGGCTTCTCCCAGAAGCCCCTGGAGAAGCCAAAAAGAACTGGACCAATAATAGTTTTATACCATTTCGTACTTTCATTAGCAACTTTTGGATTAGAAATTTTTGATAAAATGCCCCATTTTATTTTACCCTTTAATAAAATATCCTATCATATGTCACTAACAGGTGGGGTCTAAAGTAAAATGGGGCATTTTATCAAATCCTCCTTTGGATTATCTTTCTCCTCAAAATCGAATACATGTGACGATGCTAGGACGTCGCTACTTAGCCTTACACAGTGACACCTTGACAACACTCTGAGTTGTGCTCCTGTCGATAAAGCACATCCACCAGAGAGTGTTCCACGGTCGTTATATGGCATGCAGGTCAGTCAAAAATTTCATAAGTCATCAAACGATTCCTTTTATTTCGAAAAAATCAAAATGGCTTTCTTCAACCATATAAACAATCTATAATCTGTTTCTACCGTTGAGTTTGTCATGACGCAAGTTTCAAAACTAGGTCTCATTGTGTATACTTCACTAACTACTTTCCGTACTCATTAGTTATTAGGTAGTAACATAACCTCTTACCAAATTATCAATGAAGAATTACCAGGTATTATCAAACATATAGCACTGATGAAAAATAATGGCTTTCCTACCATGTATCTAAGCTTGGAGGAGTGAAGCTTAGATATATGGCAAGAAAGGGGTGTGGTGAATCTATTCATAAAACAATGTCAATATCACTACCATAGAAATGATCATCCCAAATGGTTAAAACATTGTCATCCCAAATGGTTTTTTGAACCGTCTAGGATTGTATGTCGTGGATAATCAAGCTTCATTCCAGACGGTTTAGGAACCGTCTCGGATAGACCAACAAGGCAGACGGTTGGAAGAAAAGAACTGTCTTGGATAGTTTTTTTGATCTAAAATAAATTAAGTCCGCCGCTGTTGCAAGCACCAATAGACCCACGCCCTCCTCCTCCTTGTAGTCGCCGTGTTGGTTGCTTCTGTCAACAGTGGGCCCGCGGCCATGAACGGCAACCGCCTTCGTGCGAAGCAAATCCGGAAGCATGCTTTGGACGTGGCTGCCTCTGCCACCATCAGAGTTAGGGGAGAAGTCTTCAGTGAGACCAAGGTTAGGAGAGAGGTCGTTGGTGGCAGCATCTTGGAGAGGCTAAGTGTCTCGAGCACATCTACAACCAAGAAATAAATACCAAACAAAAATGGTGCTTAAATCATGCTAGATTCGCAATCAAGGAATAATTATGGCTCAAATCAAGAGATCTTGACTAACCGAAGTCTCCGAGGAGTCAGTCGTGGTGTCGTTGCCGCCAAATCCATGGGTGATGGCCTACCGGAGGATGCCTGACCTGCTCGCCACGAGCGCCACGGTGAGGTACAACGGTGTGTGCTGCGCATGGCCAGCCTCTAACGCCATCTCATGCGTCGCCATGAGCACCTCTTTGGTCTTGTTCATGTAGTTACAGGTTGAATTCTTACCTCTTGAATGGAATATGCATCATCAACTCAACCTAAGGCTTTCGTGTTTCTCTATCGGTTTGGAAGTTTTGGGGAGAGAGATGAGAGATGAGAGATGGATATGTAACAAGAGGTAGGGGCCTGGAGCTCAGGGGGAGAGCGTGGGCGGCACTGCAAAGGGAGGGGGAGGAGGAGAGTGTTAGGGTCTAGGAGGTAGTGGCGTGGGCTTACTGGGCCGCTATAGGCCGTACATATCTGAGACGGTTTTTTAGCAGTAAACCTTCTAGATGTCCCAAACGGTTTTTAAGCAAAGATCTATTCCGGATGTGGTACTTATCCTAGACGGGTTCAAAAGAAAATCGTATAGGATGTAGATTTTGTTAAAAAACTGTCTCAGATAAGCCTTATCCTAGACGAGTTTGTTGAAACCGTCTAGAACAAGGCGTCTGCTATAGGTGTTTTTGTAGTAGTGTATACAACTATCTGATTATTTTTGCTGTAGAGATTAGTTTCCCTTTAGTTATGAGAACATTGTCATACAGTGCATATTGCCGTATTATTGTTGTAATGTTATCATCATTAGTTATTGGACCATTACTCTAGTATCAACAACCTGATAATACAATGGTTACAACTTAATAACTTGTCACTAATAGCATGATATTCAATGCTAAAAGTAGACATGGGAATGTAACCAAGTAGGATCTAGATTCAAAGCCTCATCGAGACACACTTGATGGTGAAAATTGATTGAATCAGATACACAGTTTCAGAGTTAAAACATTTTGAACTTTCTAATTTTTGATTTTGTGTGGTGATGTCATCTATCTTACCTCTTGCTATATGAAAATAGGGCATGCAATGCGAGCTTAGTGCAGCATGTGCACAAACCATCTCACCCCGTCAACTTGAATTGGACGACAAAGGATTCGTGGCCCGTTAAGACAAAATTTGGGATGTCCCAATTTTAAATTTTCTGAACATAAAAATACTAATTTACCTGCTATGGTTGAATAGCTCGTACCAAAACATCTTGGTTTTCACCAAAATATAATTGCTTTTGTCCATGGGAAAATATCCGGTGGAAACCGGTGAAAACCACGTGGAAATCAAGTTTAAAAGCTTTTTAAAAAGAGAAAAGAATACAGTATGTTGGAGGAGTGATATTCTATAAACATACAAAATTTCAAGTTCAAACTCAAAATCATTTGGGAGGTAAAAAAAATTCAGCAATGGATAGTGGTGAATAGTAAAACATCACTATTCATACTGAATTTGCTTTTACATATGAAAGTGCATCTTGGCCCCCTTAAGTGGGTTTTCATGATTATGATAACACGATTAAGGGACTAACATGTACATCAAGTGTGATTATGTGTTTTAGTTCTAAAACTGATGGTAAAACCAACGTTGACAGCCCCTAAAATGTTATAAGGAATGGCGACTTGAAGAAATAAAGATTAAGAACAATTTTCTAGCCCTGTTAGTAGTTCAAGGAATAAAATTGATTTTAGGGAAAGTGGTACTATTAAGAGGGGCCTAAATCTGGAAGCTGGTGAGATTGCTTTGCTAATGCTAAACTAGAGATCAATTTCCAATCTCTTCCTACACAATCTTTCTAGTAATGTTAGAACATCCGAGTTTGATGTCAGAATATGCGAGTTTCACTTCTACGTGAAGATTCAGGGAACTCGAATGATTAACTTTATTTTACTAATGCGGGTCTAAGATATAGTATATCCATATACTTAAGTCATCACCGGCACTATCATGACCAGCGGTACAGCTAGGATTACAAGGGATATTTCATCAAGCTTATGTCATATGCAACTATAGGGCATAGCTAGTTCTACTCATAAGATAAAGTTGATAATCATGTAGCATGCAATTTGGCAATCAAAGTAATTAAGTTTTTGGCACATTTAGAATTCACCATGATCAAGGTGGGGAAGCATGCCTAGCAAGTGTTAGCCTTATTCTTGCTAGATTGCGGAGTTCCTTTTGGCGATTCATTCTAACATCGGAAATTACACGTTGCAAAGCATCGCAGATAAGCAAACAACTCAAATTCAATAAATCTAATAAAAAATACAATTCCAGCGTGAACCCTGCACATCCAGTGCAAACTCTGAACCCTGCACCGCTAATTCCTTGCTATCGAAGATCCTCTCATGCATGTGACTTTTATCGCCGGAGGCTCTTTTTCTAACGATGCTTCATGGTCTTCAACTTGGCTTTGAGATAGCAATCTCCTTGTTTTGCCGATGAAGAATATCAAAAATGACTCTAAGACCATCTTTTATCTCTGCGAGAGGATTTTGCATAGTGGAACTGTCGTAGCTATGGGACTAGGCAGTGTACTTGAGGCACCCCCGATCGGTTACGTCGACCTCCGGGTGTACCGAAAAAGTATGAGCAAGTGTAGTGTCCGTCAAGGAGGAGCGCGCGTTACCGCGACCGGTGAGACGGAATGTGAAACGCTCGTGTCGAGGATAAATGGAAACTCTCATGTCGGGGCGAAGTGAAAACTCTCCTATGGATTTCAGGAATTACAGTTTATATCTGAAAATATGGATCCCCTCTCTCTCCCCCTGGTTCCTATTTATAGGGCTTGAGGGAGGGATGTGAGAGATTACAATTATGCCCTTTGGACAATAACACACCCCCAGGGGTATTCTGGTCTTTTTACAAGGATTCTTATGGAATATTTCAATACTTTTACATCCCAGTGCTCGAGTTACGTCGACGTCTCGTCCTAGGTACTGGGACGAAGCGCAGCCCTGATGTCTGCCGGGACGGGGCACAGCCCCGACGTCCGCCGGGACGGAGCACGGCCTCGACATTGCCGGTCATGCCAGCAGAACGCGATGACGTCAGGTACAACGTGTCGACACGACGAGGGGGACCTCGATGTCGTCAAGGAGAAGCCCGTCAGTTCGGGGTAGCGCGGGGACCCTTCCCCCAACAGTAGCCCCTTACCGGTTTGGGCGGTCAAGTGACGCCCGTCCGAGCCGGCGCACCAATTCCGAGGGGTTGGCGCGCAGGCCAGGCTGACGACTTCTCCCGCCCTTCTTTTTTTTCTTTTCTCTTCTTTCTTTTCCCCCTCTTTTCTTTTTCTTCTTGTCTTCTCTTTCTTCTTTCTTTTCTTTTTCTTCTTCATTTTTCTTCTTCTCTTCTTTTTCTTCTTTTCTTCTCTTTCTTTTCCCTTTTCTTCCTTTTTCTTCTTCTCTTCTTTTTTTCCTTTTCTTCCTTTTCTTCTCCCTTTTCCTTTTATTCTTTCCTCCTTTTCTTCCTTTTCTTCTCCCTTTTATTCTTTCCTCCTTTTCTTCCTTTTCTTCTCCCTTTTCTTCCTTTTCTTCTCCCCCTTTTTTTTGCCGGCCGGCCACCCCAACCGTAATGGGCCGTGACCCATTTGCCTCTAGGTTGGTTGAGGGGGGCGATATACCCATCCCCCCACCGCCGCCGCCCTCCCATATTCCCCGCGGTTGCTGCCACGCCCCACGCTTTCCCCACTGCTGCCACCACGCACGCGTCGCTTCCGCTCCCCGGGCCTACCGCCGCCGCCCGCAGCCACGCCTCGTGCGCCGCTCCGCTTCCCGCACGCGCGCCGCTTGGCATCCCTCGCACGCGCGCCGGCTCGCCTCCCCGCGCCACGCGGTCGCCGCCGTTCCCTCGCCTCCTCCACGTGGCGCCGGTCGGGCTGCTCGCCTCCCCACGCGCATTGGTCGGGCTGCTCGGCTGCTCGCCTCCCTACGTCGTCCCCTTGCTGCGCCGCCGGCCGGGCCGCCTCCTCGGTCGCCGGCTGTGGGCCAGGCTGCCATGGGCTGAGTCGCTACGGGCCAGGCCACCGCCGCTGCGGGCCAAGCCGCCACGGGCCGGGCCGCTGCAGGCCAGGCTACTCCGGGCCAGGCTGCCGCGGGCCAGGCCGCCAGGCCGCCACGAACCAGGCCGCCGCCACACCGGGGCTCTCCTCGGCCGGGCCGCCCTTGCGCTGGACCGCGCCGCCGCCGGCCGGGCTGCCTCACCGCCATTGCTGTTGTTGCTCCCGTCGCCGCCGGTCCTCCCGTGCTGTTGTAAGAACCTGGTTTCAACTACCAGATCCCCCTTGTATACATTCTCGTCAGTCTCAGGATCATGCTGATGGTACACAAGCGAAATGAATAACATCACATGCATTCAAGATAAAACATAGTTTGAGTACAATATGCCACATGGCTTACAAGGTACTATGTCTTAACGACATTTATTACATCAGAGGCAAAACAGCGGAAATAAAAGCGAAGCGGCTCCATCCGTGCCACAGGCAAATTGACGGAAGCCCACGCGACCTATTCTTCGGGATCATCATAGAAGAGGTCTTCCTCAGCTCCTTCTTCAGCATAATCCTCTGCACACCACCACAAGACACATGCACGGTGAGTAACTAAGCATTATTTCAAAGACTAGAAATTAAGCTAAATTATATTCTCTACTCTTAACATGTACTAACTAAGCATGAAACAACTTGGAACATGTTAACAGTACTGGAACAGTACCAATAATGATTTAAAACCAATTTCTAATCTGAACATTATTTAATTTAAGCATTTCCTAGCATTTCTAGTGTAACGAATAAGTAGAAAATTACAATTATCATCAATAAATCCTACCATTGGACTAACATGTTCTAATACTAATTCCAGAGACATTTCATAATTACATGTGTTCTGGAAATATAATATAAGCAATTATAAATATTAATCTAAGCATGAAAACTACCCTAACAATATAGTAAAACATTAATTAATCAAGCAAATTGGGTTTTCATGACTTGACAACATTCTCATAACATTATCAGATTTACTTGGTACTGGACATGAATTTTTATTAGCTATAACAGATTTATAAAGGACTTATTACTAGAAACAACATTTAAATAACAATTTTAAATAGGTCTAGGGCACATCTTGATTTTATAGTTCATACCATTGCAGGAAAAATAATTTGGTTTACATGGAAAATTAGACCTAGGGTTCTCTGATCCTAAGCAAGAATTCAATAAAAATAACAGAGAACATTACCATTTTTAATAATTGATTTAGAGCTTATTTTAATTCTAGGAAATTCGGCATTAATCCAAAAATCATGAAAATTTCCAGAAACACTCCCTATCATACTAATGATCTACAGAAAAAGATTCACTTCAAAATAACTTTCCAGTACAAAGATATCACAAAATTTGCTCAAATTTCATACTAAATTAAATATATTTAAAAATCCGACGGTCGGATTAAAAATCCGATTACATCGTTGGATTCGTGGGGTTCTAAGGATTCCATTTTAATCCTAAGATCACAGATCGGACAAGATTTGGATGTAGCCAAAAAATTAGGTAGAGAAAAAGGCCTAGGGTTTACTGTACATATGAACAGTACCCACGAGTACTGTTTATGCTACAGTACAGAGGCAAGAATTGGAGATTCAAAGATTAATGGTTGCACATTGGATGGATATTGGCCAAAATTGGTTGAGGGGAAAAGATTCACGGGTTGAGGGGAGACTACCTCGGTAGGGGATTGGAGAGAAGCTCACCGTGGGTGGAGAAATCGAGAAGAGAAGGTGCTCGCCGGAGTTGAGGAAGAAGCTCGTGGTACGGACGGAGTTGTGGATGAAACTCGCGTTTTGTTGGAGAAAAAGGTGTGCACTGGCGTGGGGAAGCTTCTCGTGGTAGCACCTCGGTGTAGGGGACGTCGGGGTGGCCGGAATTTCTCGCCGGAGCTCCGCCGGAGTTGGAGAAGAAGATGAGGTGGAGAGCAAAAACTTGGAAGAAGAGGCAAATGAATAAATCACAGGGGAGAGGGGGATTTTATAGAGGAGAGAGAGGAGAGGAAAAGGCAGTGCAGAAATTATGGAAATATTTGTCTACGCCACGGGGGAGATAAAATTGTCTCGACACGGCGACGGAGACGTTGCTCACATGGGGGTGAGGGGACTCTTTATCCCGCGTCGGAGCGTGTTCTACACCACGGTGGAGCCAATGTTATCCCGACACGGCGACGGAGACGTTGCTCACGTGGCGGTGAGGGGATTCTCTACATCGCGGTGGAGCGTGCTCTACGCCATGGGGGAGATAAAGTTGTCCTGATACGGCGACGGAGACGTTGCTCACGTGGCGGTGAGGGGACTCTCTACCCCGCGTCGGAGCGTGTTCTACACCACGGTGGAGCCAATGTTATCCCGACACGGCGACGGAGATGTTGCTCATGTGGCGGTGAGGGGATTCTTTACACCGCTGTGGAGCGTGTTCTACGCCACGGGGGAGATAAAGTTTTCCCGACATGGCGACGGAGACGTTGCTCACGTGGCGGTGAGGGGACTCTCTACCCCGCGTCGGAGCGTGTTCTACACCACGGTGGAGCCAATGTTATCCCGACATGGCGACGGAGACGTTACTCACGTGGCGGTGAGGGGATTCTCTACACCGCGGTGGAGCGTGCTTCTAAAAACCATTTTGTAAATATATGGGTTGAGTTGCGATCAACTTTGATCACTTGACCAAAAACAAAGTTTTCATCTCATGCATACATGTAGGTTTGCGTCTCATGTCGAAGCCCTAAAAACATGACTATCGAGCTAACTTAAGCAAACTTATGAGATCAAACATCATAGGCTCTCAACACGGCTTTGAGCAGCCTGCAAGAATAACCTAAATACCTTTAAATAAAAAAGAATCATATTTGAAATCCTCAACTCAGAGGATTACCAAAACTTTTTTTCCGAACAAATTCAAAATCTACCACATTGAGTTAATTATCTTCCCTACAACTTATTTGAAATATCTCTTGGGAAAGCTACTAGAGTAGCTATATATATATATATATATATATATATATATATATATATATTCAAAATGAGAAGTTTTAATGGAAGTCTAAAATTTATTTGGGTTATCATTAATTGAAAGTGCTTTCACCTATATTGCCCCAAGAATCAAAACTTTAGCTCACATTGTGATTCTGATAAATCACAAAAGTTTAGGGGAGGAGTAAGTGTCCCAATAGGTTTTGTACATGTTTCTCTAAAGTTCAAAAAAAAATCTCTTGAAGCACTGGTTAGTTCAAACCTTAATTTACAAACAAAATGAACTTGAGAAGAAAGAAAAAATAAATTAAAAGAAAAAAACTCTTCCTCCCCGTTCTGGGCTAGCGGCCCACTTCCCTTCTCTTCCCCTTCCTCTCACGCCGCGCCCGCCTCTCCAGGGCACGCCGCCGTGCCACCGTTTCTGCCAGGCGGGACCCGCCCGTAGAACCTCGCCGCCGCGTGGCCGGGGCCCGCCGGACGCCTTCATCTCCGCCCTCTCTGTCCTATCGCCTGGTATAAAATGCTCCCTTGGGCGCTCCGGCCCTTCCCATTTTTCTTCCGTCGCTGCTCTCCTTCTTCTTCAAGAACCATCGCCTCCCCTTTTCTGCCACCGCCGAGGATGCCGCCGGTTCCGCCCCATTTCTGACGGCGATCTCTCCTCTCTCCCATCACCGAGCTTCCCCTCCTCCTTCTCTTTCTTATTCCCAGAGTGTTGCACAGGTCCTTGGCCGGGAGCGGTGCCGGGACGCTTCTCCAACCGCTCCAGTGAGGCCGCCACTTGCGACCACCTCGGGAGCTTAGGCGAGCGCGCCTCCGCCAGCTCTTTGCTGCCCCGGAATCCACCTTGTCACGTCGCTGAATCGACTAGAGCGCCGCGCTGCCTCTACGCCCAAGCTCATCTCCCCGCCGCCGACGACCACCTTAGACTCCGGCAAGACCAAGCTCTCCGGTGGCCTGACGGTGACCTTCCTCGGCACTACAACCATGGACTCCCTTCAAGCTCTGAACGTCAGCTCATATTCTTTGTCGCCTAGGGTGAGCTCCTCTCATCTCTTTTCTCCTCGTGCTGCTAACCTTGCTTCAGCTGTCCGAACAGCTAATGAATTGCTCCCTGATTAGATGCTAACTACTGATGGTTCTAATCCCGGCCTAGTTACTCCAACGATTGATTAACCAACAGTAATCAGGTGTAGCTTAAATGGGAACTGCTGATTTCGGTTAAGACATATTAAACACTTCAATTAATGAACTGATCCATCAATCGATGATTCTTTGTGCTGCAATGTTTGAAACTTTAATCGTAAGAGCTAAGTACTTTGGCACGTCCTTGACATGCAGGGATCAAGTTGTTAAAACAATACTGATCTCAACAGTATATCAAGTCTGATCCAATCACAGTGTATATGCTGAGCTTAAATGTTCTCAAAACATTTTCTTATGCCTTAAACCTTGGATTAAAGGCATCTCCAATGAAATAATAATCACCCTACCGAAACATGATAGAAGTTACTAAACTCCCGTATGGAACCATTGTCTAATCATCGCAACTCTAGTTTAGAAGTCCTTTTCGAATAACTGCTACCATGTGTGCAAACCAACTTGATTTGGGCAAAGTACTGGTCCCAATCCCAAACTCAAGTAAACATGCAACTATTGTTATTCTTGTTTAAGGTATGGTCTAACCATTCCCATAACCACACTATTGAGGGATTAGTTAAATTTAGTAAATTAAACCTTGCTGTATACACTATTCTAATTAAAATACTAACAATTCAAAACTACGTTCCTTATTGATTAACTGAGGTATATATGTGACAGTGGACCCACCAGTCATCCTCTAGTCCCCACCACCCAGTTAATTATGAGAATATTTAAATTCTTTTCTTTACTGAGAAAAATACAAAAGACTTTAAACCTGATTTAAACTTCAACAAGTCATAAGCAGATCATCCAAATTTCAATTTGAGTGATTCGTGCGTGTTTATTCCTCAAAAAATACCTAGCTTTTACTAGGACATATACATATATCCTCTTAGTTCTGGTATGAAAAACTTTGAAATTTGCAAATGATTCTCAAATTCAGACAAAAACAACGGTAAAACCAGTTGCGTTAGTCTCGTAATTACATTCTCTACATGATAGAATGCATATCATACGCATCATCATCTCTGAAAATTTCAGCATTTCTTATTTGCTCCTTTTGCTTTTTTTCGGCATCCGTTGTTTATTCGCTAGAACCAAGCAACGAGGGTTTTATCGAAGGTGATCATCAGCAGGAATACATCCCAGAACAACAAAGCAAGCATGCTCGCTTGTTGGAAATATTCCGGTTATCTTTTGCTATGCATTGGTTAATTAATGACGTGTAGTTTGAATATTTCGAAATGATGTATGTGTGCATCTGTCTACTAGCATGAGTAGGTGCTTGCGTTATGGTCTACTTTGAAGTGCTTTTAAACCACTTAACTAATCACTTAAACCCCTGGAAAGATGCGAGAGCCGGGAGAGAGTCTTCATTGGGACTTGACGGGTCGTAGCCCGCATGATCCTAGAAGTGGGACGCCTCCTTAAGCTGGCGAGAGTATGGTTGATGAGGATCAGGTAGGGTAATGGTCGGCCAACCATTGATCCTCGACCTTATCGAGATACTCTCGTTCGAGGTAAGGGTCGTAGCCATTACCTCGACTACAGTTGATCCGGGATGGGTGTGATCGGAGTCACAGATTGGTTGGAGCCAATGTCTGGATAAGGAAGACACACTCATCTCGGAATCCCTCGAAGATTAGTAGATCTTAGAGGGAATAAAATGATTGATTGTGATATGGGATTGTGATTGGAGTCACAACTTGGTTGGAGCCAATATCTTGAACACTGGATATAGTATTTGAGTAGTAGCTCAGCTCTAGTGTTAACCTTGATGAATTGTTACTCGCTGGTAACAATGTTGGATGCCTTGGGTGATGTTGTTCTTGCAAATTCAGATCTGGTCCTGATGATTCATTGGATGATATGTCAAGTTGTTAGCTTGATTGAATTATTTATACCTTGCAATTCATGACCTAGATGCTAGAGATGTGTCGTCTTTAGTTTATTCTGCTTGATTGGATCGCATTGTTATTGTCGTCATTTAATTATCATTGCCATGCTTAAGATTGACCTAGAATGAGCATATTAGCATCTTGCGAGTATGAAAGTACTCACTCGGGAATTCAACTCCTGCAGATGATCCTAACATCGATGAATATTTTGAATCCGAGCACACCGTCTCTGATGTTTAGCGTTGCAAGATTGCCTGCCTTGGTCAATCGATATGGGTGTAGTTCTTGGGAGGTGGCTTGGCTGGTCACCCCCGGGTTATCAAACTCTTCCGCTTTGCTTTTGTGTTGTTGTGTGCTGGAAACGGCAACTAAGTCGTGTAATATCGAAGCTAGCACATATCCTTTGTATGGAATATGTTTATTATCCTTAAATCCTTCTTTGTAGAGTTTTGTGAGGATATACGAGTTGTTTTGGTGGCTGCCCATATACATGCTGTATGGAATGGAGTGTATGGGTATGCCGTGAAGGGTTAGTGCGATTCTTCTTTTCACTAGGTGGAGCAGGCATCGGTTGAGTGACCCGCTGACTGAGATGCTGTGCGGGTCAGGCAGGGTGTGGGCAGATCCTACTGGGCTTTCGAGCGACCCACTAGCTTTTAGGCTAGGTTAGGGTGTGGGTATGATCGCTGGGCTCCTCCGCTCTTGCTATGCTTAGTGGGATTGAGAACAACTCTAAACCTTCACAGGATTTGGGAATTATATGTGATTTTGGGAAGTCTAATCGCTTCCGACCGGCTTGTCCAACGGTGAAGGCATACGACATCGGTAAGCGTCTGAGGCGTTGGTTAGGTGTCGGATCACTTCACCTCGGTGCGTACGGCACAAGTACCGTGCCACCAGGTCGACTGGTCTCTCAGTCCTTGGCGATCACTCATTCCCTTGCTCATATACAATTCTAGGGTTCGTGATAGTGCTCTACGCCACGAGGGAGATAAAGTTGTCCTGACACGGCGACGGAGACGTTGCTCACGTGGTGGTCAGGGGACTCTCTACCCCACGTCGGAGCGTTTTCTACACCACGGTGGAGCCAATGTTATGCCGATACGACGACGGAGACGTTGCTCATGTGGCGGTGAGGGGATTCTCTACACCGCGGTGGAGCGTGCTCTATGCCACGGGGAAGATAAAGTTGTCCCGACACTGCGACGGAGACATTGCTCATGTGGCGGTGAGGGGAATCTCTACCCCGCGTCGGAGCATGTTCTACACCATGATAGAGCCAATGTTATCCCGACACGGCAACAGAGACATTTCTCACGTGGCGGTGAGGGGATTCTCTACACCGTGGTGGAGCGTGCTCTACGCCACGGGGAGATAAAGTTGTCCCAACACGGCGACGGAGACGTTTCTCATGTGGCGGTGAGGGGACTCTCTATCCTGTGTCGGAGCGGGTTCTACACCACGGTGGAGCCAACGTTATCCTGACATAGCGACAGAGACGTTGCTCACGTGGCGGTGAGGGGATTCTCTACACCGCGGCGGAGTGTGCTCTACGCCACGGGGGAGATAAAGTTATCCCGACACAGCGATGGAGACGTTGCTCACGTGGCGGTGAGGGGACTCTCTACCCCGCGTCAGAGCGTGTTCTACACCATGGTGGAGCCAAAATTATCCCGGCACCGCGACGGAGATGTTGCTCGCGTGGTGGTGGAGGGCGATGTTGACGACGAGCCCCTGGTGTCACCGGGGGCACCGAGGATGCCAAGCCGAGAGTGCGCGAGGGCGACATCGACGATGAGCCCCTATGCTTGTGTGCGTTGTCCTAAAAGAGCAAGCACACAAAGAAGGCAGAGGTTATACGCACCACATTTCCCTGACGGAATCCTAGTTGACATGACTTCTTGCTCGGTTCCCACAGATGGCGCCAACTGTCGTAGCTACAGGACTAGGCAGTGTATTTGAGGCACCCCCGATCGGTTACGTCGACCTCCGGGAGCACCGAAGGAGTACGAGCAAGTGTAGTGTCCGTCGAGGAGGAGTGCACGTTACTGCGACCGGCGAGACAGAATGTGAAACGCTCGTGTCGAGGATAAATGGAAACTCTCATGTCGGGGCGAAGTGAAAACTCTTGTATGGATTTCAGGAATTACAGTTTATATCTGAAAATATGGATCCCCTCTCTCTCCCCCTGGTTCCTATTTAGGTCCTGTTTGTTTGGGCTTTTTCTGGCTTCTGGACTTTGGCTTCGAAGTCAGAAAAGCACCTATTTACCTGCTTTTGGCTTTTGGCTTCAAAAAGCCTGAAATAACTTTTAAAGTTGTTTCAGGCTTTTCGAAGCCAAAAGCCAAAAGCACCTGAATAGGTGCTTTTCTGGCTTCGAAGCCAAAGCGCAGAAGCCAGAAAAAGCCCAAACAAACAGGGCCTTATAGGTGTTGAGGGAGGGATGTGAGAGATTACGATTATGCCCTTTGGACAACAACACACCCCCAGGGGTATTTTGGTCTTTTTACAAGGATTCTTATGGAATATTTCAATACTTTTACATCCCAGTGCTCGGGTTACGTCGACGTGTCGTCCTGGGTACCGGGACAAAGCGCAGCCCTGATGTCTGCCAGGACGGGGCACAGCCCCGACGTCCGCCGGGACGGAGCGCGGCCTCGACATTGCCGGCGATGCTAGCGGAACGCGATGACGTCAGGCACAACGTCTTGACACGACGAGGGGGACCTCAACGTCATCAAGGAGAAGCCCGTCAGTTCGGGGTAGCGAGGGGACCCTTCCCCCAACAGGAACCCTCTTTAAACCACTTCATCAGTTGAGCAGCATCATGGGCCTTTTGGCACTTCCATACATGGACACTTTTATTGTCACTCTCTTCTTCCTCTTCTACTTCTGCTCCTTCTTGGGCTTCAGTCCTTCTCCTTTTCTTAGAGGTACCAACATCCTTGGCAACCTTCTTCTTTCGCTTTGCTTGAGAGGAAGGATCGGCCTTCTCTTTTTCAGGCCTGTAGTCAAGATTCTTGACCTCACCGTGCAAGATTTTGTCCAACATCTGATTGATCAAGGTCTAAATGTATGGCACAAGCGGCAAAGAGCAAGTCTAATCAGCTTTAGCTATCCTCCTGAACTGAAAGATATAGTCAGATATGGGGAAGTCTTCTCCTTTAACCATGTGTGCGAGAAGATCTTGCTCAAAGCTCTAGATGAAGCTAGCATCACCAACCTTGGGAGCAATGGTGTTGTGAAACATCATGTTTAAAGTCCTGGCAAAGAAAGATAGGTTGGTGGTTTGCCCTAGATGGAAAGCTGTCTTGGGCTCATACAAAGGTTCAAGCTGGTTGATTCCAAGACGCTTCCTTGTATAATGGATAGCTGGCTTTGCTGACTCATCTCCTTCAAGAGCAAGTGCCTCAGCAAAATCATCAAAGGTGCAACGGTAGATAGATAAGACCAGAAGATGAGTATACATGTGATCTCAGAAGAAAATGATTTGGTTTGAAAACATTTTGTTCGAGAAAGCAAGCAATCTCAGAAGTTCTGGGATAAAGTTGGAGGTAACGGGAACTATCTCTGGACACATTTCTCAAAGAAATCGGAAGTTTTGAGATTTTTTTCAAGGATTCAAGTTGCGCTTTTGTCTAGACATAGACCAATGTTGGATGTTCTGGGCAAATCTTGGAGGTTTCAAGATTTGAAAATATGTGGTCAGAACCAATTTCCAGAAGTTCTAAAATTTTCTTGGGGTTTCCGACTTCTGTTTATTCAGAGAACAGAGAAAAAATTCAGAATATATAAGAACTAGGGTTTCTAAGTCTAATCGTGCGAATTATTTGGGGCTAATTTGCATGATTTTCTAGGAGATTTCAATTGAATCGAGTGAGAAAAGAATGAGAAATTGAATATTACATTTGAGGTGGATGAGCGATGGGAGAGGTGGACGTGGACCCCCATTGCTTCGCTAGCTTTGCCATCCCGTTTCCCTCAACCTCATTGCTTCTCCCCACACTGAAATTCCAGCCGGCTATTGAGCTCTGTGGCCGAAACACCTTCGACACCAAGGGCTCGAGCAAGTGCTGCCACTGGCATCATCATGCATTCTCACGTCTACTCGCTTCGCCTCGGCTTCCTGGTCTCATCACCGTGCATTCCCTGTATAGAGGCCCGATAAATCATCAGCGAGCCGTCTTCATCGTCAACTTTTGTAGAGATCCATCAGGAGCCATCGCCATCATTGTGGTGAGTCCCATCGACCACTAGTGACCTCCTTAGTTTCCCCTCGACCTCCTCTACCTTATCATGTTTTTCTTTTTCCTCGGCATGCACCGGAAGCCTCCGTCACCGTCAGCCAAGGGCCACCATCTGCCATTGCCGATGAAATCCATCCTACCGACCACCCCAAGTATAGGCGAGGATGTAGATGTGCTCAGGGGCTCGTCACGAAGCTTTCCTGCCAAGAATTTGAGCCGTGGGACCTCTCCTACGCCTCGCTCATGAAACCCATGTCTTCCTTATTAACGGCCACCGCAGCATTACCTTCTTCGACCACCTTAGCCTCGCCTGATCATGCATACTTCTTTACAGTGAACACCTGGACCATATCCACCTCTCCTTACCCTCTTTACGGTTCAGTACCATTGTCGGAGTTGCTCTGTTTGGATCACTGTTGGCAAGCGTCGAATTCGAGCTCTAGGGAGCCGCTGACCTCCCCAACCACAGGAACGAGTAGGCGATGCTTCCAGGGGCCCAACGCTGCAAAACACACATGATTTGGTGCCCGGAGCTGTTGCAAGCTGCTGCGCCGACGTGTACTAGCTCGCGGGTTCGCCGGCGTTGAGCCGTTGGCTGACATAGCAGTGGGTCCCGGCAGGTTAGTTGTAAACGTTAGGTTAATGATCGTATGACACACTATTCCATCCCAGTTAGTTTTATGTTAAATAATGGTTTGAACCTCGAATTTGACACGAATTCTTGAATTTGACCAAAATCTCAAAATTTCCCTTCTTTTTCCTCCCTTCTTCTTCCTTCTTCTTCATTTTCCTTCCTCTTCTCCTCTTCCTTCCCCTCCTCCCCTTCCCTTCTCTTCTCCTTCCCTCAACGAGCTCCTCTTCCTCCCATTGGCCAGCGGCTAGGGCAGCTCGGCTAGGAGGGGATGTGACTTGGTTGGGGCGGCAACGACTAGTAGCAGAGTACAGCGGTTCAAGATGGCAACGGGGACCCGTTCCCCGATCCCCGTCGGGGAATTCCTCTATTAGGGGACGGGGACGGAGAAGATTTAGTCCCCACGGGGATGTAAACGGAATTGCTCTTATCCCCGTCGGGTATAACGGGGCTGGGGACGGGTTTCTAATCCCCGTACCTGCCCCGCGGGGACCCGATAAAATTAGTTATATTTGATCATTGTACTCTAAAACTATTTGATCATATGATCAACTATATTAGTTTATGATGTGATGTAAGGATTAGACTTAAGAATTAGTATTTATTCTGTGAACTTGTTAACTTGTGAACTTGTTATTGAGTTCTTATGTGATATATCTATGTGGTTGGTATTATCTATGATATCTTCATGTCACATAATTTTGGTGAGCTATATGTAATATGTTATTTGTGAATTGTGATCTATTTGTTTTACGGGGATGGTGAACCTGTGGGGTTCATATCCCCGTCGGGGTCACGGGGATGGGGAACCCACGGAGTTTTTATCCTTGTCGGAGGGGGGGGGACGGGGAACCCGCGGGGTTTTTTATCCCCATCAGGGGCGGGGAGCGGGTGAACGAGACCGGGGACGGGGATGGGGACGGGGACGGGGATATTTCGGGCCCGCAGGGACGGGTCTGGGGAATCAATCCCCGACGGGGAATATCCCCATTGCCATCTTGAACAGCGGTCGCAACGCGGCAAGGGGCGGTGACGGTTTGGAGGGAGGGTGAGATGAGATGAGAGAGAGCACGGATTAGGATGTGTTTTTTTTTATATTGAGTTGGATTAGGAGTTAGTTAGATGAGAGATATTTGTGCCAGTTGGTTGAGAAAATTTTTATGTGAGAGATTTTTGAGAAAGTTTGTTAAAAAGTTGAGGAAGTTGTTGGTGTGAAAAATTCTTAAGAAAATTTGTTCAAAAAAAGAAAGTTTGTTAAAAAAATATAACACTAGTACAAAAAATGTGATATTACTGTTACCACCAACTCAAAATAAAAATGTCCCTTAGAACTCTTAAAACTCAGCACACGGAATTCTATTAGCCGTCCCTTAGAACTCTTAAAACTCAGCACACGGGAATTCTATTAGCCGTCCATCCAAGCGTCTCCCTCCTTCACACACTGATTGTGAGAGGAAATAACTTCATTAGCATTTAAGCCACTGTGCGGGGACAGAAGCCCCGAGACTTACAACACATACACGCATGCGTACAGTAGAAGCAACTGGAAGTATACAGCTGTCCCGAGAAAATTGCAAAGAAGCCCCTGAACTAAAAGAAATTACAACGAAGACCCTGGGGGCTCCCGCACTGTTCCTGCGAGGCGGCGCTGCGGGCGGCCGGAACGGAAGACGACGACGACCCGTGCTCCGCACGAGCACCTGCACAGAGAAGCAGAGCCAAAAGGCTCAGTTGAAAAGCCGCAGAAGAAGACCGCCGCGAGAGGCGGATCTGGAACTCCGTTGAACGACCATCGGCAGGGGCAACGCCCCAAACTCGAGCAGGCCGCCGAGAGCACGCTAGCTGCCGAAGACCTTCCGCGAGCCAAACCCGAAGAAGCAAACCGTCGGAACACGGAGGGAGACAGCCGAAAGAGGAAGAAGTAGGGTCGAGCGCCTTATCGCCGGATCCACACCGGAGACTCGCCCCAACCGCCACTTCGAAGAAAAGGGGAACTTCACTAGCTCCTCGGTGGCGCCGGGGAGGGCAGCACCGAAGCAGGGCTGGAGCCGGAAGACCAAAAAGCCAAGCGACGTCGCCGCCGCCACCGAAACGACGCCGCTGAAGCAACTAAACCTAGAAAACCTAGACATATTTACACACCGATCAAGAATCCGGTGGTTCCCCTGCCCTTCCGCCGCTGGAGCGGCGACCGGAAGGGAGGGGAACCACCGGATTCGATGGCGGCAACTGAGAACCCTCTTTTCGCCTCGCTCTCTACTGTAGAGGAGGAGGAAGGAGAAAAGGGGATGGCGTTGACATATCTGCATATATTGATATCACACACTGATTGTTTTCACGTGACCCACCTGTCCAGTTCCAATCCCACGCCGATCTCCAATACCAAGAAACGAGGCCACGGCGTCGACCTACCAGTTCCCACATCCTCTCCCATTGACTGCGCACCTAACGTTCTCATCCCGCCGCCGCGCCCCGATGGCCTCAGCCGCCCCCCTGGGTACGTGCCCTCCAATACCAAGAAACGAGGCCACGGCGTCGACCTACCAGTTACCACATCCTCTCCCATTGACTGCGCACCTAACGTTCTCATCCCGCCGCCGCGCCCCGATGGCCTCAGCCGCCCCCCTGGGTACGTGCCCTATGTTTTCCTGCAAATTCTTTCAGAGCTTTACCTTGACCTAGCCAAAATTGGGATGCAGCTGTGAAACGCATGGCGTGCTAGATCAGGTTGAGTTGTTGAAATTAGGTAGTGTTGATTAGGTAGAATGGTATAGGTGCCAAATTGCCTGGAAGTAGCTGTAAACTTCTCACCGGGAAGATCCGCTGGAACTTTGCAAGCAAGAAACAGTGCAATGTGCCAAGGGGTTCCTGGTTTACGGGTTCCTCAAGGGAATTTTCATCATAAACATTGACCACATTCTTATTTTAATGGCTCTTTAGTTTGGGGAATTTATCCTTTAGGGGAGATTTGAGGATTTGCCCCGTTTTCTTTTCAGGGTTTGATCATATGTCCCGTTTTCCCCGTGCCCTTGATCATATGCCCCATCTTACTAAGCGGAAACCTTAGTCTATCCCTTGTTTGGTTTTGCTCCACATGCGCCCCTGATTGACTGACCCTTGTTTTATTATCTTCTCTCTATTTTCTATTTCCTTTCATGAGAGCAGGAGTATCTCATGACGCAGGGGTCACGGTGTCCACATCGGAGAGTGTTGGCCAGAACGATTTGCTGATTGTTGGGCCGGGCGTTCTTGGCCGAATCGTAGCTGAAAAATGGCAGCAGGTCATTACTAATGTGGTTAAGAGTAGTATATTTTCATGGCAGGGTGGCTTTTCTGTTGTTTTTCTTTTGTTTTGTTTCCTTATTATATATTTTTGATTGTTCTGCTTGTAAAGTTTGCAAGTTCAAATTTCTACACTCATTCAATATTGTAAAAAATTGTTTGATGAAGTACAACCTTCATATATCTATATCTTATAGGAGCATCCAGGTTGCAAAATTTTTGGCCAGACTGCAACCACAGATCATCACAGTGAATTAACTGAAATTGGGATTATTCCATCCTTGAAGGGTCCCAGAGTTGGCCAGAAAGTTCCATATGTTATTTTCTGTGCTCCTCCATATCGTACGGATGATTACCCCGGGGATCTGAGGTATACAAGCTGCAAGATTTCAGTGATCATTTCCGGCACGAAACATTTTTCTTTTTGCATCTGAGAATAAACTAGATATTCGTTCAAATACAGTTATCTTAATACCACGATTCATTTGTTTTGTATATACCATGGTAATGATCATGACCTGCCTTTCTCTTCGTAAAAATAATTTGTCAAATCCGCATACTTACAATGCATGATTGAGTTTTGACAACACGCATCTACAAAATAGGGGTGTGCTACAGGGATAGCAAATGTCTTCTATAAGTATGAACTATAAGGCCACGTGGTTATGAATACACATGTTGGGCATTATCTCTTTGAGTTTTAAAGTTAGATGATCCTTCAACCAAAGTATCAGTTTGGTAGACTAGGCAAGATATTATGTTATTTATCATGTCTTGAAATATAACAATATGTTAATGTTCATAATAGTAAAGGTTGAGAAGTGGCTCAAGTCTTGTCCAAATACGTGTGTGATATTTCACTTTAACGATGACATATATGACATTTGGTTCTTTTATAAGACCTGCATGGGTTTGCTCCTCTGTCTAATCTACTCGTGAAAGAAAATCATGTAGCTCCACTGATTACTTTTGGTTCGTAACACTTTGTGTTCACAATCATACTAGTTTAGACTATATTACATGGATCAAAAATGATTCAAAGAGAAAGACATAGATGGGGCATGTATTATTAGCAACGTAGTGTAGTGGGATAATGTTGAGGGTTACTTTCTTATCGCTATCCCTTTTCCTATGGAGCATTTTGCTTCTGAGTTTTCCCAGCCCTCCAACAGAAATTTGTGAAAACTTGAGCTTATGTTGCAAATGAAATAAGCATAAATTTAGTCAAGACTCAAGATGATATGTATAACTTTGACAAGACTTTGTGAGATGAGTTAAATTAGTGAAGATGATGAAAGATCAAGGTTGCATAAATGAAAAAATAACTTTGCATGAACAGTTGAATGTTTAGGGGCTTTAGCTGAAATGTAGGATGTGAAGGCAGGGTGCCAGGGACAACTTTTGGTCATCCTGATATATGATAGTGGAGTCTCTTCATTTAAATGGAGAAACCGGGAAAGTGCAGAGGTGTTCTGCCCATTAAGTTTTATGACTCGGATATAAGCTTTTATAGTTGTATCTCGAGTCTCTTGTATGAACATATTGCACCCGCCAAGATTGTTTTATTTTAGATGAGATGAGACCGTGTACGAGAACTGCCAGATTTTAAAGGGATTTACTGGGCTGATAGCGCATGAAAGATGGAAACTACTAACATACACGTCCCTGGTCATCACTAATTTCCCCTTGGTTGGGAGGGTTCCCAGTATTGATCAATGAGATTCTTATATAGATCTTTTGGACACCCGAGAGAAAGTATTGATAAACAAAATTAGTATCATTGCTGTAAAACATGACATGCATCTAACTTGAGCCAACACCAAACAGTGTATCAAGGACATGTACAACATCTCATTTCAGAAAACATCTGCAGAGTGGCAGCATCAAACTGGAATGGGGAAGGCTCTTTCCTGTTTACATCGAGTACTGCCGTGTATGACTGCAATGACAATGGATTATGCAGCGAGGTATAAATGTATAATTAAACTAAACTACATATTATTACAGAAACAAATTTGCCTCAGCCATTTATTTTTCTTCTGCTTTGGGTGAGAAAATATAACAGTAAATGAAAGGTAGAACCTTGTGTAAGCCAAAATATGCAATGTTTCGAAAGCTTTTGCTTTGCGTCAGTGTTCCTGTATTACCTCCAATTTTCTTGATTTTATTTGACCTTGATTTTCTATTTTGCTTGTGTAGGATTCTCCTTGCGTGCCAATTGGTAGGAGCCCTCGTACCGACGTCCTTCTAAAAGCAGAAAATGTTGTACTTGAGGCAGGAGGCTGTGCTCTCAGGCTAGCAGGACTTTATATATCCTCACCAAGAGGCTACTTTCTATGCCAAACATCAAGCATTCTTAAATATAAAATGTTCCAAACTCTTAGATATTAGAATGGACACATCTGGTACAGTTTTTTCCTTGACTTACCACACAAAGCAGATCAAGGTCCTCATGTTTTCTGGTTGTCAAAAGGAACTGTAGATGCACGTCCAGATCACATAATCAATCTGATCCATTATGAAGTAAGATCTGCTACCTATTTATGTTAGGATAGTAGCTGGATGAGTGTCTTATTGTTTGGATGTTTCGGAGTCAAGAGAGAATTTACTTATCCAGTTAGATCTAAGCCACCTGATATACGATTTATACCATATATGCCAATCCAACCCTATTTGATCAAATCGCAAATGTCATTGTACATGTCTTCCATCCCTCTGTAAGCTGTAAATGCTCACAAAAGGCACCATGCTTTATTTAATCATTTTGTTGATATAATTAAGATTCTCTCAAGACGTTGGTCTTACTGATTACATGTGGGTGAAATGTATTTACTGTGCAGTTTGCATGTTACCATCCATGTATACTATTTTCAGGATGCTGCTTCGCTTGCGATTGCCATCATGAAAAAGAGACCTCGTGGCTGTGTCTTTGTGGGCTGTGACAACCAACCTCTGTCCAGGTCTCTGCCAAACTTCATCTTGTTCACTCGCCTTTTGCTCATCTAAGTTCAATTTAGTTGTGCATAGCATGTGTATTGATATGAGGTTGGGGGCTTGCAGGCAACAAATAATGGACCGTGTTAACAGGAGTGAGAAATTTGAAGCGAAGTTTCAGGGCTTCACAGGTTAGTTGTCTAGTCTAGCTGCTGTTGTGATTTATTGAACAGATATTTGCGCCTTACAGAGCCTGCATCTGCCTTAACCAACCTGCAGGGACTGATGGTCCGCTAGGGAAGAGGATGGATAATTCCAAAACTCGGGCTGAGATCGGATGGCAGCCCAAGTATCCAAGCTTCACAGAATTCCTTGGTCTCAGCAATTAACTATCGCAATATTCTTCTGATTCCAGATGAATATTGTACAGGGGGCGATCGATGTGATCTCGGATACGGGATTTTACTTGAAGTATTATTGCTTTTGCTGTTGCCTTAAGTTTTTTTTCTTTTGTTAAAATGTAAAATCGTATTTGTACCATAAGATGGTGGATGCATGGTCACTGTTTCACAAATCATCATAATGTGCATTGACTCGATTGTATCTCGAGCCCTGCCGAGTCTCCTAATCATGCAGCTGTCTCCTGCCTTGCAATTCGGTTCCTCATTTGTCTTAGCATTCACTTAATCTTAACTGCAAATGGGTTAAGTTTTGAAAAAAGTTTGTTTTGTGACCCGATTTAGCGGAATATGGAATTGGTGTTTATATTTTCTTAAATATCAATCGACGAGGCTGGCAGTTCGATGTTGATCATGTGGCTATCAAAGAAAAAGAACAGAAAGAAAAAGAGAGAAATAGAAGCAATAAAATGATTTTTGACTTATATAAAAAATAAAATTCACCATGGATCTTAGAGCAAAATCAGCGGCTAATCTCGTCGACTGGGAATTTCTTGATTCTGAGTTAGCAATTCGTTATTTTTCTTTTTTGCGATATTTTGTTGACATATGGCACTGTTCTGTCTAGGGGAAAAGGCAGAACATCCATGGACCCATAGGCTGAGTCGTTTTCATTTAATTTTCCCCTCATAAGCTAAGTCATGGTGCAAATATTTATTTAAGCGATTTTGATACTTGTTGCAATGCTTCAGTTATTTCATACTTCTGCACAAGATTATTTCTCGGAAAACGTACACATCTATAGTATGACTTTACTTTTCGTAGAACGATTGTCTATCGAATAAAAAAAAGTTTTCGTCACAACAAAAAAGTATTTTCATTGCACAAAATATGTTACATGAAAATATTATGTTCTATTGATTCAAAAAATTTGTTATGTATGTTTTAACAACATGTTTACATCATATAATAAAAATATTTTCACAGGCATCTGATCAATGACACAATTGGATGTCCGATCTCTAGTCCTGCTCTTGTTTCTCGTGGTTTTCATCATATTTATTGTTCCGATACGTGTGAATGATTTGAGTTATTGATACGTTTGTACGCATTACCGAAACAGTAATGCCCAAATCATATAATGTGCTCTAAGAAAAAGGAAATCCTATAATGCAACGATTGAAGTCATTCAAATGCACAAGATATAAAAGAACGTGCAGTGCTAGGTGATTGGTCTAATCCGTTGCATCTAAAAGCCCTTGTCTCGGGAGTAAATGAAAATGGGGATATAGCCGTGAATTAGTCCACTGGGTATCTTTTGTTCCACCAATCAGTGAATTGTTCCACTACGAGGTGTTTAATTTCGCTCTCCTGATATTTCTTTAATGAAGTGATTTTTCTATCTTGTTCTTTAATAGGCACGAATTGTTTCACCGGGTTAGATAGGTGAACATTGTGGTGCAACTTGTACACAATGAAATTCCGGCAAACGTAGCATCGCAATAATTCACGACACCTAGTGGAAAACAAATAAAACATCACGAGAACAAAGATAGAGAATTAGGAGACTGAAATAATACTATACTGAAACAGTTCACAACTAGTGAAACAAAAAAGTAAACTAGTAAGACAATTTTTCTAAAAGAAAATAATACGTAAGAAATAGAAACCCCAATACGAAGTCCATGAAATTTAAATCTAGGTGGTAAGATTTATATATCTATTCAAGGTCACTAAATTTATTTAAACAGATAAATATATCTATGAGTATGTGACGACTCACAAAAACTAAACTGATGTGCCACACCGTGACCGAATGGCTAACAAACCTAGCCAATGTAGGGCGCACTTTCGTGGGCACGAACTACCTAGAACCACTTGTGTGGCACATAACTAGGGGTTGCATGGGTGGCACACAGGGATCTCCAATTTGATACCCAGTGTACTAAACCTCTATGCCGAGCCTCTTCTTCTCGGCCCTTCGACCAAATTCCTGATCCTGAACTGTTATCGTCCGCAATTAGAAGTGTACACATGAGTCTGCTTCAACTTTCTCAAAGCCCCCTACCCCACCCTTGGCTTAACCCATAATGAGCTAGTGTAATGTCTTAGGTTCCAAATTGGCTTATGCCTAACCCTATATGGGTTGGGCACTCTCATGGTCTACACATGGGTCTAATCTTAATCGGGCTAGGTTGTCACACATAGTTGCATAGTGTGTGGCCAACGTAAATGGGGTTAGGTCTAAACCAATTTGACACTGGGGTGTTACAATTGGTTTGTAGATTGTAGATGGTTGGGTTAGGCCGGGTTCAAATCACCAAACCCATCTTCCATTCATCAACAACGATCTGCGATGGCTTTGTGAAGTGGTTGTAGACCTTTAGCCATTTTTTCTGTATAAATTCTTGCCAATAATCCTTGGCTATAATTGACTGATGTTTGGGAGGAGGCAGTGACATGACACTTGACATGTATGGGTCCTATGGGTGAACCGGATTGGGTTTTCTCTAAATCGGTAAACCTGATCCTAAAGGATCATGATGTCGCCCTGGAGGAGAGGGGTAAATAGGCAACTAAATAATTTTAACTAATTTTAACCTATTCTTGTAATTATGCGAAATTAAATATGATCTAGAATAAGAAAAATATGAGTATGAGTAACAAGGATATATCACACAAGCAATATGAGAATATGAATAGAATCAAACTTGCAGAATATAAATGCGAAAATAAATAACTGAAGGAGACAAATTGTTTGTTGTGGGAATTCGGATTCTTGAGGGAATCTTACATATCCATTTGGGAGCTTGATCACTCGTGATCAAGAGCCGGCTTCCTTTTAAGCATTTTTCTCTCGAGGATGCTTTTGCGTCTCCTCGACTTCCTCTTGATGATTTTTTCCTTTCATAGACAAATCCCGACCTTCACAAACTTCTTATGGAGCACCATAAACGATAGGTCGCTTGTGAGCAACTCCTAACCGTTTATGAGTCCTCAATCTCCAAGAGTAATAATTGTATTGAAGTTGTTTGGAGGTGAACCTAGTGCTCAAGAGATCGTCAAGCTATCACTTAGCGCTAAAACTCTTCAAATCCATCTTTCTTTCTTTTCTCTCATAAAGGATGAATTTGAGCTTGAGAGAGGAGATGACTCTTCAATGTGTGCAAGATGCAAATGAGCCAAATATGAGAGGTGGATGAGAGAGGAGAGTACTAAATAGCTCTTCTCAAAACTAGCCGTTATGCACTAAAAATCATGTGTTCAAATGTAACGGCTCCTTCCCAATCCACTTCTACACAACACTAAGGGATACCAGAACTTCCGGTATAAAAATAAGAACTTCTGATTTTTCAAACATTTAAAAATAGAGGTTACTTCAGAACTTCCGAAGTAATCGAAACATCCAATATTCCAATCGAAGTTCTGGTTTTTCCAGAACCCTCAGAACAGACGACACTCTGAAACTTCCAAAATTATTAGAACACCCGATATTCCAATCGGAAGTTTTGATTTTTTTCAGAACACTCAAAACCGGGTCACTTCGGAACTTCCGGACACATCAGAACACGTGATCCATAAATCAGACTTTCCGATTTTTCCAGAAGCCCCAGATCTGGGGCTACTTCGGAACCTTCGAATCTACCGGAACTTCCGGTATTCCAATTCGAACTTCCAATATAGTTGATTAAAATGACTTTGTGTTCGTGTAGATGAAGTGTCGCTCACAATGTAATTGACTAATGATCTTAAGAGCACTAAGCACGTCAACTAGCATTTACGATACACCTCTCTTAATAGTACGACACATCTATTACTTAATAAAATGCAAAACAATGGGCACAAAAGAGTAGTTACAACGCCATCTTCTTTTTTCATTCTTAGGGGTCGCCAAATACCTGTTGAAATTCATCGTAGGGACTAATACCTGTTCATATCCTCAATAAACACATTAGTCCCTTAGTTGCTTGTCGTCAATTATCAAAACTCACTTAGGGGCCTAGATGCACTTTCAGATCCAAAATTGCAATATTATATGGTCCGATTGGTGTAAAGTACATCTTTTGGACATATATGGTTCAAACTATAATAACAGTAGTAATATCTGATCTGTAATTTACTTAAATTTCTTTGTTGGTTAAAGACCAGAGCCGTACGACCTGGTTAACCCAACCCGCCTAGGCCCT
Organism: Stipa capillata; assembly: GCA_019208055.1. Classification (NCBI taxonomy): domain Eukaryota; kingdom Viridiplantae; phylum Streptophyta; class Magnoliopsida; order Poales; family Poaceae; genus Stipa; species Stipa capillata. The sequence continues at coordinate 73,616 of JAGXJF010000368.1, forward strand.
AGGCTAATCTTTGACGGGCTGGGACGGGCTTACAACCCAACCCGCCCTAACCCGGTTATCCACAGGTCTATCTTCAGCTGACCCAATTCCACTGCCGTCCCAGTTCTTGATCGCCGGCCAGAAATGGGAGCCGCCGCCGCCGCCGCCGTCTCTAGCCTAGTTCCGGCACCGACCCCAACCTTTCTTCGCCCCACCTCCTCCACCACCACCTTCTACCCCTCCTTCTCCACCACCTCTGCGAGAGCCCTGATCCCAACTGCTCGTCGCCCCGCCCGGCTCCTCCCGCTCGCCCGGCGCGGGGCCCGTCGCCGCCTCTCTCGGTATCCATCTCACCCCCTGCCCATTTTCGTTTTCTTTTGTATTCCTTGCCCGCTCTGCCCTAGCTACACCATTAATTGACCAATGGCATTGACTGACAATCAATTTTACCAACTTCGCTCCAGTTTCACACTTGATTGAGTTGAGCTGCTGTCAAATTCTGAAACTCTTTTCAGTTTCAAACTACAGGTTTTACAACTATGCTAATTTTTTTCCATTGAATAGTAACCACTTCATACTATTCCATTTTGAGGCCGCGCATCTCATCTCTTGTAATGACGGATGTGCCAACATTAGCTACAGGCCCGGTCCTGACCTATCCGAGACCCTGGGGCAAGACAGCAAGACGGGGCATTTATTCAGATACAAGTGTTTTACAAAATATTATATGAAGGGAATACAAAATTTTCCTCTGTTACAGGCCCCTTCTCCACTAAAATGTTACATGCTTTATCGTCTAAGTTATCCCAAATTTGATCATAGGTGATGCTTAGCATTGCGATGGATTATGACATTATCGTTTAATTGAGCTGTTTTAACATATTTCGATGCTCGGCTATCTGCTGTTGGTATAACTGGCACGGAAGGTGTTTAAAAACCATATACTAACGAAAAACATAAGAGGGATATCCGATCCAACTGTGTGGTAAGTGTAGTGTTTTTATTTTGGTGTAATTTGGTAGTTGGTTAATCTTAATCTGGTTTTGTCAGACATGACAATATCTTTTTCAGAGCTACTTTTTCATGACACCTTATAAACAATAGGTCATCGTAGAACATTTCAACAACCGCAAACTGAGCTAGATATCCATAGCCCCTTTTCCAGTAAACCATTGTGGATTATGATATTGCCGTTTAATTGGAGATTAATGGTGGAGATCTCAGAAATGACCAAATCAGGCTTAGCGGCGCTGTTGTTTCTTTTTTCTCTAGAGAACAATAAGTGAAAGGGCAATGGATACGCTAGTACATTTTGGTCTCGGCAGTGATGATTCAATCACTCCTGCCTCTTGATTCCTGTTGAAGTGTTGCAGAGAGTGTAGATGGAGAAGGTGAGAAGCGAGCGCCGTGTCGGGTTGGGCCTTTCAATGGACCTACTAAATTTTCTTTAGGAAAATAAGTATGCACACATCTATAGGTATAACATACTATATGGGCTGGGGCCTCAGGGCCAGCCCTGATTAGCTCGTATACTTGGACATGGAACAGATTTACTTGGTAACGTTATCTAGTTTCAGTGGAGGCTCTAGCGTCGCCTTCTTTATCTCCAAATGTTTATCTCACACAGTGATGCTTGTAATTAACTGACCTTTTATTTTTTGGTCTTTGGTGCTCCTAGGGGTATCTCATGATACAGGGGTCAAGATGCCTGGCACCGACATTGTTGGCCAGAATGATTTACTGATTGTGGGCCCTAGGGTGCTTGGGCGACCGTTAGCTGAGAAGTGGCAAAAGGTATTCCTAGCTGTGGTTGATATATATTTAACTTCAAGAACTGCCTTCCAACTTGTTAAACATAATCTTTTCTGCCAAAAGGAGCGACTTTATAGCATCTCCTTCATGTTTTCCCCTCTGTAGTTTTTGTAAGACTAAGTTATGTATTCTCTACTTCGTATTCTATAAAGGAACATCCAGGTTGCAAAGTTTTTAGTCAGACTGCAAGCACAGATCATCACAGTGAGCTAGCCAATATTGGCATCATTCCCCCCTTGAAGGGGTCCACTATTCCTCAGAAGGATCCATAAGTTATTTTCTGCGCTCCTCCATCTCGTTCTGATGATTACCCTGGGGATTTGAGGTAAGTGAGTGCGATTGTAATGATAATTCCATGCAATAGATGGCACCAATCTAGATAAAAATCAACTTGGGACCATTAATACCTATCTCCACATCTCCAATTTGTCATGACTGTCCCATTTCTGGGCTCTTTGGTTTTGAGGTTTCATATCCAAACCAAACTTGCATGGAAACTGGATTTATTAATTTTGGAAGCTTAATGCTGATGCAAACCTTAGGGCACATGCATCTTAGTGAATATTGATTGAGATGAATACATTGTCATTGATACTGGTGGATGTAATGTATGATTGGTGATGAAGGCATCAATAGCGACTCAGGCCGGAAAGCAACCTGAGATGCTGCCTGATTAGGCATTGTGGAGATCGTCACTGTAGTTTAAGTTCAACTGCAACAATGGACTTGTCAGAGTTACTAGTGGCAATGCCAGTATATACTGTTGTGCAGAGTGGCAGAGGGAAATGTGTGGTGTGGTGTGACATGGTTGATCCAGGACTTGCTTGTCCTTTGGCATTTATAAATGGATTAGGTGATTTCATCTGGATCTGATACAGTTACATGTGTTCCATACTGTGTGACAGGACTTCACATTGTCAACTTTTGATTTTAGTTAAGCAAATACATTTGACATGTACACTGTGCTTGAAACAACTAACTCCATTAGGCCCTTAAGGTTCTATGGTTTGTTTACCAAAACATGTTCAAGGATAATCTGGATGGTTTTTAATATGTAAAGTATCTGTTGGGTAATGATGTCGCTTTTACTAGTATTATATGAAGATGGGTGCATCACCAATTTGGTTGGTAGGATTTTCCGTTGTTGATGAATTAGACTAGTTTCATTGCAATGTAATGCAACATGCATCTATCTTATGCTAAACAAGTTGCATATCATGGATATGTGATGCATCCTTATTTCAGAAAATGCTTGCCGAGTGGCAGCCTCAAATTGGAATGGTGAAGGTTCTTTCCTGTTTACATCGAGTACAACGCTGTATGACTGTAGTGACAACACATTGTGCAACGAGGTATTACTGCAGGACTGCATATTATGCAGAGGCCATAGTTGTCTCTACCATTTTTGTGGCACTTTCAGGTCATAAAAGTTCTGGTAGATTTAAAAAAGGATTTCTGGTAGATTTAAAAAAGGACATATTCACAAGTCATGCATTATCAATCAGATCCATTATGAGGTTAAATGAGCTTAGAAATTTATCTCAGATCCATCTATTATTTATACTCTAGTTTCTTTATCGATCTTATCGTTTTACATGACCTCAATTTTGTAAACTGGACGTACATACAATTTACAAGCTCTTTAATAGCCATATATACGTCCATCTGCATAAACGGCTGTTACCTGTTAAATGTTGGTACTTTCTGTAGTAAACTTGTTTGATGATTGAACAGCATATGCATTCAAATTTATACATAGTCTGTAGCACTCCTCGAAATCTATTGTATTTTCTTCTTTTTATTTGCTTTACTTTATGTTACTTCCTTTCATCTTTATCTTTGTGTATACTTATTGGGGGCCTTCCAAAAAGGAAAGATGGTTTGAAGTTACCACATTAAGGAGGGGAAAAACTAGCTAGAAATTCCCTCATTAATTGAAAAAAGGAACATCTTGATCATTCAATTTCTTATCCAATTAGGGATGTGCCGCTTAATGCAGTTTCAACCGTCAGGGTTCTTAAAACTGGAATCAGGGCAGTTCCTGACACCAGCAATTTTGTGCCTGTTCTAAAAGAAGTGGTTTCCTTTGGCTAAAATTAAAATTTGAGAATTTTTAAGATTAAATGTTTGGGGCATATCTAATAAATAACAATATACACATTCCTGGGCAAATAGCATGCACTAGGGGTTATCTAGGGCCTGAGCTAGCCTGGGATAAAAAACAGCTGGGACTGGCTTGAATACTTGCTACCTGAATCGTGCTGACCACAATATTGGTAAAAATCATCCTATATTTGATCCCTCTGTAGATAAACAACAAATATGCTGCAAATGATATAGTTCCCTACAATTGTGCTTGTTTACATATTTGTGTCCTCCGGGGCTTGTTATTGTTCAATCAGCATTTTATGAGTTGTTATTGTATGTTGTATACTTATATTATTTGTAGGATTCTGCTTCCCTTGCAATTGCCATAATGAAAAAGGCACCTCGGTCGTATCTTTTTGGGCTGTGACAATAAGCCTCTTTCCACGTCAGTGCTAACCTGCTTGTTTGCATCAATTGCTTATTCATCTAGCTCAATTTTGCGGTGTATCACGACTGTACTGATAGCACAACGGGTAACTTCGTTCCGCCAATTAAAATGAATGAGTTCCAACTTTGCAGGCAAGAAATAATGTACTCTGTTAACAGAAGTGGTAAATTTGACACAGAATTTCAAGGTTTTACTGGTTAGTTTTGTACCTGCTTCCAGTGTCACATTTTTAGTGCACATGCATTACCATTTCTTGCATAATTTTCAATCTACGTTAACTGCAGGTACTGATGGTCCATTAGGAAAGAGGATGGAGAATTCAAAAACTCGTGCCGAAATTGGGTGGGAGCCCAAATACCCAAGCTTCACAAAATTCCTGGGTGTCAACAATTAGCATTGTTGTATAAAAATCATACTCTGAGTAGGGTGCCAAGGGGATCATAGGAATGTCTGATATGTGAGAGCTAGCTATTTCGTTTTCTCAGCAGATTTTTCGAAACTATGTGAACAAAATATAATGGTTTATGTCTTGTTCTGATCGGTGCTCGTAGTCAGTTCTCTATCCTGAGTTTCTGATAATTTGAGTACTGAACTTAACCCAAGTTTTGACCTGTAATATTCTATCTCTATTTGCAAGTACATTTGTTCTGAAAGCTTTACTAATTTTGATGTCTTGGTTCAGCATAATCATATATGTGTTGTTATTGGTTAGCAGTAGCATGATCTTTTTTCCGATGTTCGAGAAACAAAAAAGTTAAATTGTCAACTGCAAGTTGCTCTCCAACTGAAAATTGAAGTAGATGAACCAATGACCTGGCCTATGCAAGTCCATTTCAAAGCCCTCAACAACAGAACAATCAAGGACTATATAGAACAAAGTACGGATTATAGCTGTCTTCACATGCACTAAAATTGTTCGATTAATTCAGTACTAGGTCAAACTGATTCCATTGCATGTACTGGTCGCAAGAAAGAATGTCTATTACTCTAGATTCATATGAAGCTGAGGCCAAAACTATCTTCAAGTGGAATTCCAATGCCCTTCGAAAATGACATTCCCACAACTAATCAAAGAAAATGTAAAAATATTTCAACTCTCGCAAGTTGCACCAGGAATGGAGCTGAAACCTTCTTTCGCTCCCCCTGGTGAACTCTCCTCTGACATGTGGGTCCCTAGGTGCCAATATACCCGGCCGTCTTTGGACCGGCCTAGTCTTGTTGGATTTGTCGTCCTGGATGCTAGTAAACAAGTGCTTATATCCTCTCCTTTAGCGTGCTAAGCAATCGTTTGCCTTCCTTTCTCCATAGTCGAAGCAAAACACAGTCTCACACGGAACACATCACAGGATCCAGAAGCAGCTCTCCCTCTCTCTCTCCAGTACGGGGGTGCGGTGCCGACGCCATGGGATCTTGCTGCTGCATGGGGTGCAACGGCGGTGACGACGACGGCGGTAGCGATGGCGGCGGGGCGCTGGACCCCAAGGGGTTCCTGCTGGCCATGATGATAGCCCTGGTGCTGTTCATGCTCTGCCACCGGCCTCAGCCCCGCCGGAACTCCTACGTCGTCTACCGGTGCTAGCTAGTCGGCCGGCCATGTTTCATGTTTGACCATCGACCGTCATGTGTTGATGATCCAAGTTAAAGGTTCCCCGTCCATCCTCTCGCCATGCTTTGATTCAATCACTGGTCAATCCTTTCCTGGTAGCAAGGTAGTAATTAGCTAGCTGAGTTTTATTCCGTTTGATCGGCTTCATATCAGAGAGGTGATATATGGGTGGTGTTTTCCCTATGGTAATCATGGTGTAGGAGAAACCACTACTGGTGATATGCGTAAACCAAAAGATCGAGTTGTGTACTCTCTGATGTTAGATATATCCAATCCAACTAATCCAATGACAAACAGGGATTATACATCACGGAAAATCTATTAATTCGTGTTTGCATTTGATTTCCTCTTTCTTGTTCCTGTAATATTGTGGATTTGATTATTTTTTGAACCACATGAAGATATCATTGTTCAGAACATTAGAAATCTAGGTCTGCTTTGAATGCACGTGCAATACTACGAAAATAATAAAAATAAATTCAATCATGCGACATTAGTCTTTATATAAATTTACGACCATAAAATCTAACTTTAAATTAGAAAAAGTAACAGAACTTATAAATAGTAAAATTATAAAAATAATCATATAAAATATATTTTGTAAGTCCTAAAATAAGATAGTAAACGTCGTATAGAGATGATTCCCTTAATCAAGAAATTACCTTTATCATTTGATAGAGAAAAAGAGAAATAACAGAAGGACTATTATCATCAACTTAAATATTTATAAAAATAAGATAAAAACACACATTTTATTCCAATGTACCAACATGCTCTAACTCAGGAGGGCTCTGCCGCGCGTGTCGCAAAACGCGGATAGATCAACAGACGAACATATTGACGAATAGACGAATGAACCAACGAATAAACAGAGATAAAGGGCCCACGTACTTAGGGTACGTACGTCATGTGCTCGTACATTTCGATGAACTCTGAGCTTATTTTCGTCTCATGTCCAACGGTTCGATAGTGCTCGTGAAAGATGACGACGTTTACATTTCCAAAAAATCAAAGTTGACGTGTTATTTTTCTTGTATATATCTTTATCTTTACTATTATATATATTAGAGTTGGTGGTGGTTGGTTCATTCATGGTTCATTCACAGCCTTTTTTACTGTTGGTTGATCTACTCCTCTCTCACATAGCTAGAAAATCTCAACTAAACAACAATCAACTGTGCATCATTTATGAAAAAATTATATGTTTCTGTTTAACAATAACAAACAAGTCATTGGCCATTTAACTATAAAAACAAACTCAATGTGATTATGTAACTAAACAAAACTATTTCACATCCATGCATTATCTATGTAAAAAATTATCACAAACTCAATGCGATTATGTTAACTACCAAAACAAACTCGCTCCTCCCGTCCTCTCCATTTTTTGCCTAAAAAATAAACTCGATGGTGGTTGCTTAATTACAAAATCAAACTCGCTGGTGGCCGCAAACAAAGACGACGTGACACAACTTGAATTGCCATCGAGTTCATCCATACCTTCTTCCCATTAAAACTCTTCCCTCCACTAACCACATGCCTAAAAAATTTCTAACAAAAGCCAACAAACTAACTATCTTAGATATAACTCTCCTCCACTAACCACATTCCTAAAAAATCTCTAATAGTAGCCAACAAACTAAGTACCTTAGATATAACTCCTCTCCACTAACCATATTTTTAAAAAATCTCTAACAAAAGTCAACAAACTAACTACTTTAGATATAATAAATATCTAAAAAATCTCAAACAAAAACCAACAAACTAACTATCTTAAATATAATAATAACTCCTCTCAATTGAGCTCGAGGCCGGTTGCCTCCACGCTGCGTGCTCCATCACCGTCCGATCTCCACCGCTCCCCTTCATCCTGCGCCGCCTCCACCGCCGCCGCAACTCCGGCCGAGATGCCTCCCCTCCTAGACGGGCTGCCCTAGCCACTGGCCAAGGGGAAGAAGAGGAGCTTAGCTGAGGGAAGGAGAAGAGAAGGGAAGAGAAGGAGGGGAAGGAGGAGAAGAGGAAGAAGAAGAAGAAAAGAAGAAGAAGAAGAAGAAGAAGAAGAAAAATGGAGGAAGAAGCCACCCCTACCCCTTGCCTTGCCATCGCCGCCGCCCTAGCCGAGCCGCCTCACCTCCTAGCCGGGCTACCCTAGCCGCTGACCAAGGGGAGGAAGAGGAGCTCAGTTGGGGGAAGGAGAAGAGAAAGGAAGGGAACAAGGGGAGGGAGAAGGAAGAAGAAAAAGGAGAAGAAGAAGAAAAGAAGAAGAAGAGAAGAAGATGAAGGGGAATTTTAGGATTGGGTAAGGGTGAAATCAACTGTTTCTTCTGTTTTCTTCTGAGATTCAAAATTGTATGATTCTTTTTAATACTTTGCTGCTCTTCTATGTCAACTGTCTGTCGATCTACTATTACTAGCAGAGTGTCCGTGTGTTGCAACGGATATAAATTCTAGAAAGAAAGATCATATAACACTAATTTTGAACAACACATGCTACAACATAATTTGAGAAACAAAATGACCATCATAGTTTATTTTATGATACTATTTTTTCTTCTAAAATTTTTATCCGTTGTAACACACAGGCACTCTGCTAGTGTTGATATATATTACAGCTTTGAATTGACTGAGAATTTATTTGGTACCTATAATTTGCCCTGACCTAGTACGAGGCAATAATGATCTCAAATGTACGAATTTTTCTGTCGTTGATACTCCTCAATTGTACGCTGAACCAAACAACATTCCTCACCACCTTACCACTCTTTATCCTATAGAAGGAAGTTGTAAAGCGGTAACGTTTGTTCACACGCACGGAACACACCATATGACCATCAAACACATATTTCTTCTTTTCTATTGACGACGGGATCCACAGGGGATAGGCCCAAGACAGAGAATCGGCCCAACAAAGTTTAGGATGGCCGAAAGCTGCTACAAGAGGCCCACCCGGATAGACGCGGCCTGCGAGATCCACTCGGAAGTAACAGCCGGGTGCCAATTAAGACCAGACGTTACCAAGGCTTGAAGACAGACGTTATCCCGGCAGTTAAGTAGAGTTAAGGCACCAATTAAGAGTGTTGTTACCGCGACTCGGTAGTTGTAACTCTAGGCCTTGCCGGGTCTATATAAGGCAAGGCCAGGACCCCGTGCAGGGGATCTTCTTCTGCTTCTTTTTCTGGGGAGTAACGGGCCATCCATTGTACTCAAATCTTTCATCGCACGAGGCTTGCTAAAACAATTCAGCAGGAGTAGGGTAATAACTCTTCCATAGAGGGCCTGAATCTAGGTAAATCTCTCGTGTGAACCCGTTCCTGGATCATCCTCTTGCGCCCCCCAAATCCTACTAGAAATGTATATTGCCACGAAATCCCCGCGATAGTTGGCGCGCCAGGTAGGGGCTGCGTAGGCTGGAGTTGTGATCCAGGTGGGATCTACTCCAGTTGTTGATGATGACATGGCACCCAGGTATCATCAAGGAGGACGAATCTGGCCTTCCGGCCACGGGATGGGTCGGGCCGACCACTCGGAGTCCGACTCCAGCACGGGGACACCTCATCAACGTGGAGTACAAGACAAGGATTAATACCTGTCCGGCATACCCGGGATCAGTTGTAACAAGTTAGGAAATCAATCTGTTAACCGATCTGGACTCCTGTAACCCTATCCCGGCCGCCTATATAAGGCCCGGTAGGGGACCTCCGATCGGTAAGTCTCTAAGTCTCCATTGTTTCATAGCTCAAGCCCCCTCGAGATCGATTCTCTAGGGCTTGCGGCACTCGGGATACAAGCAATACTAGCCACCAAACACAGGACGTAGGGTATTACCTCTCTGTGAGGGCCTGAACCTGTCTAAATCCTGTCTCCCGTGTGCACCCATCCTGATTTGCTGTGCTCACGCCGCCCCATAGTTAGTATTGCCGGAATAATACTCCGACAGTTGGCGCGCCAGGTAGGGGTGTGCGCATAGATCTATCTGCACGAATCTGGATGGGTTTCATCAACTGCAACAACGTCTTCGTCCCGGGAAGCATCATGAGATTCGCTTTCGTGAACACTGTCCCGGACCCTGGCCAATTTTTCCAATTCGGAAAGTTAAACTTCATCGCCGACAAGATCGGCCAGCTCCACCTCTGCTACCCGGCGACGTCCCGATCGGCAGAGGCTCTATCAGCTTTTCAGCACGGGCCTCCCCCTGAGCCCGCGCTTTCGGCCCCTCTCCCCAGGGAAGAGGCTGCGCCGAAACCGGATCTGTTTGTTGCGCACGAGTTCGCACTCGGATCCCGACTGGTGGGGGCTATTGACTCTCTCCTCCCCGTCCTCGAGTATTACTCGGACGATTATGAGAGCTCTGGCAGCCACCATCCATCTCGGGAAGTCTTCATGGCCAACGCCGACTCGCCAGATGACGGCGCTGGCTGAGCGGTCCCCATTGTGGAACAAACACCGGCTAAGCTCGAAGCCACCCGACTCCGACTCCTTGCCAAGGAGGAAGAGTTGGTCGAGCAACAGACTCGGCTCGCTCGCCAGCATGACGAACAACGACGCAATGACGACATAAGGGCATGTGGACGCCAAGTCCACAATGAGCTCCGCATGCGCGAAAGGGACGGGGTCCCGATATTTCCTCTCCCGAGTCACAACATCGTCGCGGCCACGATGGCGGCACGCACCATTGAAATCCCCGAGGGCAACCCGGGACACGACGAACTTCGACGACTCCGCATTCTGCTGGAGGAAACCGCCCTCCAGCAGGCTGAAGCTTCAGAAGGTCGCCCCGGCTCCTCAGCAGGTGCAAGGAGTTGGCGCTCTACGCCTCCAAAAAGTCCGTCAACCATGGGTGGACGACGAGCAAGCCCCGACCGACATCAGCCGGCGGGAGCGGTTCATGAGCGACTCGACCCTAATCGAGATGCTCGAGGCACCATAGTCGCCAGAAACCGCGCCCGCCAGGATGTGGACAAAAACGCTCGTCAAGCTGCACCGGTCCGCGATCGACTCGGACCAAGGAACCCCGCAAACGCTGAAAGAAGCGCTCATCACGGTTCCAGGAAAAACGATCGAGGCAGCCACCGCGACGACAGCGGCGCCACCAGCCGGAGACGTTCTCCGACTTCCTCTGGCATGAGATATTCGGGTCCGAAAGCATTCGGTCCCCGTATCCGCAGCGTCATTTTCCCGTCACGATTTCGAGTCACCGGCATCGACAAGTACACTGGTGAGACTCGGTCGGACATTTGGCTGGCTGACTATCACACGGCGTGCAGGACTAATGGTGGGAATGACTACGTCGCGATCCATTATTTGCCGCTGTTTCTAGCCGACTCAGCGCGAGCCTGGCTCACCAGCTTACCTCCGGGTTGCATCCACTCATGGAGCGACTTCGAGACCCTCTTTGTGAACAACTTCCAGGGCACTTATAACAGGCCCGGGAATGCGTGGGATCTCCACAGTTGTACACAAGAGGCGGATGAGACTCTCCGTGAGTACATCCAGCGCTTCTCCAAGAAGAAGAACTCCTTGCCCGAGGTCCGAGAGGGCGACGTCATCACCGCTTTCTCCAAGGGAGTTCGGAGCACCGACCTTATCCACAAGATAGCGCGTAAGAACCTCCAGACTACGCGCGAGCTCTTTGACATAGCCAATAACTTCGCCACCGGCGAAGAGGCTGTCCGCAGTGCTACTAGAGACGACAAGGGCAGGAGCAAAGGCAAGGCGTCCGAGTCCCCCAGTCGGGACACTCATCCCGAGTCGTCCAGAAAGAAGCACCGGAAGCGTAAAGGCGGAGATCTCGTTGCTGCTGCCGAGCGCACCCCGCCGCGTCGTCCTCAGCGCACCAACGCGACCTTCGAAGAGATGATGAGTCAGCCGTGTCACTTCCATGGACCTAAGTCCAATCATCTGACACGTGACTGCAATCTTTTGAAGAATCTGAACAAGCCCTACGTCCCCAATAAGGGCAAAAAGGAGCCCCCTCAGGACGAGGGTGACGAATTCCCGAAAGAGACCGCTTGCTTGATGATCTTTGGCGGACCAAACGGTTACGAGTCCAAACGTCGCCAAAAGATTATAGATCGAGAGGTCAACGCAGTGGAACCGGCCGTGCCCAAGTACCTGCGATGGTCCGAGTCCATAATCTCATTCGGACGCGCGGATCACCCCGACTACATTCCCCAGCCGGCACGATTCCCCTTGGTGGTAGACCCGATCGTTTGCGGCGTCCGCCTTACCAAGGTCCTCATGGACGGCGGGAGTGGTCTCAACATCCTCTACGTCAAGACCCTTGACGACATGAAGATTTCTCGCTCCGAGATCAAGCCGACTGGTGCCCCCTTCCACGGGGTGGTACCCGGCAAGATGGCGAGTCCACTCGGGCAGGTCAGCCTGCCCGTTACCTTTGGCACTCCCGACAACTTCCGGACCGAGACCCTCACCTTCGAGGTGGTCGACTTCCCAGGGTCATACCATGCCATCCTAGGTCGTCCCTGCTACGCCAAGTTCATGGCTGTCCCCAGCTATGTCTATTTGAAGCTCAAGATGCCGGGCCCCCACGGGGTCATCACGGTGCAAAGCAGTTTCCAGCACGCCTACACGTGTGACCTGGAAAATTGCAACCTCGCCGCGGCCCAGATCGCCGAGGCCGCGCTTGCCGGCCTCAAGACGGCCGTGGTTGAGGAAGCACCCCCGGCCAAGAAGGCTTCAACATCGACATCCTTCCAGCCGGCGCGGGACACCAAGTCGATCCAGCTCGACCCGAAGACCCCTCGAAGACGACGCAGATCGGGACTGCGCTCAGCGATAAATAGGAAAGCGCGCTCGTCAGCTTCCTCCAGAACAACCGGGATATTTTTGCATGGACATCCTCCGACATGCCCGGGGTTCCAAGGGAGATTGCCGAGCACTCTCTCAACGTTCAACCGGATGCCAAGCCGGTCAAACAGCGCTTGCGCCAATTCGCTGAGGATAGACGTCAGGCTATAGGAGAAGAAATAGCCAAGCTTCTAGCAGCTGGCTTCATTAAAGAAGTGTATCATCCCGACTGGTTAGCGAACCCAGTTCTTGTTCGCAAAAAGAATGGAAAGTGGAGGATGTGCGTTGATTATACTAGCCTTAACAAGGCATGTCCCAAAGACCCTTTCACTCTTCCTCGCATTGACCAAGTGATTGATTCCACGGCCGGGTGCGAGATTTTGTGCTTTCTCGACGCTTACTCGGGCTATCACCAGATTAAGATGAAAGAGAATGACGAGATCAAAACATCTTTCATCACTCCATTTGGCACTTTCTGCTACGTTTCCATGCCTTTCGGCCTCAAGAACGCAGGCGCTATGTACCAACGGTGCATCCAGCGTTGCCTTCAGTCGCAGATCGGCCGGAACGTACAAGCCTACGTCGACAATGTGGTGATCAAGTCCCAAAAGAGAGAGGACCTCCTGAGTGACTTGGGAGAGACTTTTTCCAACCTTAGAAGATTCAGCATGAAGCTCAACCCCGAAAAATGTGTATTCGGGGTCCCTTCGGGTAAGCTACTCAGTTTTATCGTCTCCGAGCAAGGAATCGAAGTCAACCCGGAGAAGATCGACGCCATCGTCAAGATGGGCCCACCGAAGAACCTCAAAGACGTCCAAAGGCTGACCGGGTGCATGGCAGCTCTCAGCCGATTCATCTCCCGACTCGGCGAGAAAGCCATGCCCCTTTACAAGCTCATGAAGAAGTCGGAGACCTTCGCTTGGACATCCGAAGCCCAGGACGCCCTGAACGGCTTGAAAAAGTTCTTAACTACCCCCCCGGTGCTGGCGTCTCCCATGCCCAACGAGCCACTGCTTCTCTATGTCGCAGCGACTACTTAGGTAATTAGCACGGTCTTGGTCGTGGAACGTCCCGAGCCCGGCCATATTCAGAAGGTCCAGCGCCCGGTCTACTTCATCAGTGAAGTCCTCTCTGAGTCCAAGGCACGGTACCCTCAGATCTAGAAAATAATCTATGCGGTGTTTATAACGTCACGGAAGCTCGTCCACTACTTCCAGGGCCACCCCATTATGGTGGTCAGCTCCTTCCCGATCTCTGATGTCATCAACAACCGCGATGCCACGGGCAGGATCGCCAAGTGGGCCATGGAGCTCATGGCCTTCAGCATAGTCTATGCTCCCCGCACGGCTATCAAGTCCCAGGCTCTCGCCGACTTCATGGCCGAGTGGACAGAGGTTCAATCGCCACCCTCCGTCGTCGACCTCGAGCACTGTACGCTCTACTTCGATGGTTCTCTGAAGCTTTAGGGCGCGGGGGCTGGCGTTGTGCTTATATCCCCCAAGGGCGAGCGCTTCAAGTACGTGTTATAGATCCACTTCCCAGCATCCAACAACGTTGCCGAGTACGAAGCCTTGCTCCACGGTCTTCGTCTTGCTGTTTCACTCGGGATTCGCCGCCTCCTCGCGCGCGGAGACTCGGAACTGGTATTCCGGCAGGTCATGAAGGACTGGTCATGCCGAGATCCCTCCATGGAAGCCTACTGCCAAGAAGTGCGCAAGCTCGAAGCCAAGTTCGACGGCCTCGAAATCACCCATGTCCTGCGCCGAGACAATGAAGATGCAGACGCACTCGCCAAACTGGGATCTAGTCGGGACGTCGTCCCGACTGGAGTTTTCCTCCAGGAGTTGCACGCCCCTTCTATCAAGGCAGACACAACACCCGAGACCGAAGAACAACAGGCCCCGGAGAGTGACGCTACTCAGCAGCCTTCAACAGAAGTCCTGACCGTCACTCCCGACTGGAGAACACCTTTCCTAGACCATCTCCTACGGGACATCCTCCCGTCGGACCAAACCGAGGCATGCCGCATTGCGCGACGCGCCAAGGCCTTCGTCATCGTCGATGACGAGCTCTACAAGAGGAGCACCTCCAGGATCCTCCAACGGTGCATATCCCACGACCAGGGAAAGCAGCTACTGCGTGATATCCACTCGGGAGTATGTGGACACCACGCGGCGCCCGGGTCACTAGTCGGGAAGGCCTTCCAATATGGTTTCTATTGGCCGACTGCCGTATCAGACGCGGAACACATTGTCCGCATCTGCGAGGGATGCCAGCACTTCGCCCGGCAGACACACTTGCCGGCTCAGGCTCTCCAAACTATCCCGATCACCTGGCCCTTCGCGGTCTGGGGTCTGGACATGGTCGGTCCTCTCAAGAAGGCCCCCGGGGGCTACACGCATCTGTTCGTTGCGGTCGATAAGTTCACCAAGTGGATCGAAGCCAAGCCGGTCACCACGATAACTGCCGAAAAGGCCGTCGAGTTCGTTCGGGACATTGTCTTCCATTTCGGCGTGCCCAACAGCATTATCACAGATAACGGCACCTAGTTCACCGGGCGAGCTTTTCTCCAATTC
The DNA here is from genome assembly GCA_019208055.1 of Stipa capillata. Classification (NCBI taxonomy): domain Eukaryota; kingdom Viridiplantae; phylum Streptophyta; class Magnoliopsida; order Poales; family Poaceae; genus Stipa; species Stipa capillata. The sequence goes on from JAGXJF010000368.1 coordinate 88,932, forward strand.
TGCGACGACTACAACATCAGCCTCGACTTTGCCGCCGTGGCACACCCACGCACCAACGGGCAAGTCGAGTGGTCCAACGGTTTGATACTACAAGGCCTCAAGCCTCGGATTTTCTAGCGACTGAACAAGTTCGCAGGCAAGTGGGCAGCCGAGTTACCATCAGTACTTTGGAGCCTTCGGACCACGCCCAACCGGTCAACCGGTTATACACCCTTCTTCATGGTCTTCGGCGTCGAGGCCATCCTCCCGACTGACCTGGAGTACGGGTCCCCATGCGTCCGTGCCTTCAGCGAGGCCGAGTCAGAGGAGGCCCGGCAAGACGCCCTCGACCAGCTCGAAGAAGCTCGCGAGGTTGCGCTCCTTCGATCGGCTAAGTACCAGCAGGCCCTGCGGCGCTACCACAGTCGGCATGTATGTGGCCGCTCATTCAACGTCGGCGACCTGGTTCTACACCGCGTCCAATCCAGCAAGGAGCAGCACAAGCTATCACCGCCATGGGAGGGTCCGTACATAGTCGCTGAGGTACTGCGCCCGGGGGCTTACCGACTGAAGGACGGCGACGGCAACGTCTTCACCAACGCATGGAACATCGAACAACTACGTCGTTTCTATGCTTAAGTACATTATAAGTGTGAACACATGAATAAAGAGACACCTTTTTCTCTCAGAATAAATTCTTCCCGACTGCCCGCTACGCCCGTTCGTAGCAGGCACTCGTCAATCGCGCGGTCTTCCCCGCACTTGTGAACTCTTTTAGTACCATGTATAAAAGCCCGGCTTTGACTCTTTGACTCCAATCGCCGGTTTACGCCACAACCTTACGCTACATGGGACACACGCCCACAGCTAATCCCTATGCAAAGGAGGCTACAACGGATTGGCAAAGCACGGACACAAATGAGCAGACATGCATGGGAACGAAGTTTCTTCACAAATAAAATAAGCTTAGTCATTAATTGAGCACTTTATACACAAGTCACTCGGCATCCCCGAGTGCATGGCAAAGAAAGTCACTCGGGCCTCCCGAGTCCTTACAAAATTCACTCGGGCCTCCCGAGTCCCAACAAAAAGTAACTCGGCACTACCGAGCCGTTCACTACTATTGCTATTTTTACAGGCTTGCGCGATCCATAAGGGAGTCGGCCGTCGCCTCGACAACCTTCACCAACTCCGGGATCTCTTCGTCTGGGACGTCGGCGGCGTACCCCTCCCCAATCGCGTCCATGTCTAGCAGTGGATAGTGCGACCGAGCCACTGCCAAGACCATGGAAGCACCCGTCCACGCTCCGCGACTCTAGTCTCTTCACTTGGTCAGGCGCCTGTGCCAGACGCTCCGCGACTCCCGCCATGGAGTCAGGAGCCGGCTCCTCCAACCAAAGGACCCCGCAGGCCGCCCGACCCGCAGATAGCAATGACTCGGTCATCCCGCGGGCCTTCTCCAGGCGCGCCTTAAAAGCTGCAAAGACAGCACTTAAACGGTGAGCAGCGAAGACTCGCGGACCCCGACTCGTTCCAAGTCCGGGCCGAAAACTTACCAGTCTTAGCCTCGACGGCTCCCCTCTTCGCCGCCTCGGCAGCCGCTGCTGACTCGGCGGCACTCTTCTTCACCGTTTTGGCAGCTGCCGCTGAGTCGGTGGCCTCGCGCTCGAGCCAACCCGCACGGCCCTTCTCTGCCGCGAGCATCTCCTCGAGCTTGCGGATTTGGTCCTTAGCGGCGTCCAGCTCCCGGGTGCGGGCCTGCGTGGCCTCAAGATCCGCCTTGAGCTTCTCGGCCTTCTCCTCGGCGGCTACACAGAACAACGCATGAGCAAGATAGACGGCAACAAAGGGTCAGCAAAAGCCATCCGGATTCCTCACCTTTGGTACGGGCGAGCTACTGCGATAGGCCCGCCTTCAGACCGGTGATCTCCGCCCCACGCTTGCGGGCCATGTCCTCCGCTGACTATCAGCTCGCAGCCATCTTGTCCCACTCGGCCTTCCGTAGGTCGAGTCGGTCAAGGACTGCGAGTCGGTCCTGCATAAAAGCAGTCTTGTCTTGCGACCGCTGATTCAGATTCTGCAAAAAGAGAAGACAACAGGGTAAAGTCACCCGGGAAGATAGGCAAAACCCTCCACTCAGTCCCAAGGACCCAGCGGAGGCTCGGGGGCTACACCCTCTGGGTGCACTGTTCGTGCACCCAGAGTCAAATGCAAAAATACAAGAAAACCCTCCGCCCGACTATCCTAGTCGAACGCAGGCTCGGGGGCTACACCCTCTGGGTGCACTGTTCGTGCACCCAGAGTGACAACTACAGCCAAGGGTCCTCCACCCGACTATCTTAGTCGGGTAGAGGCCCGGGGGCTACTCTCTACAGACACACAAGCAAAGGGGACTAACCTCCATCAACGGGCGCAACCTCCCGTTCAGCAGATTGACTCCCTGCTTCATAGTCTTCAGCAGGGTCGGGAGCATTTCTCCAAGATGGGCCGCGATCTCCGTCACATCGTTCCAGCGGTGGAGGCGGCCCACGATCGCTCCCATGGCCCAATCGGGCAGCCCCAGCCGACCCGGGACTCATTCCTCCTACGGCCACCAAGGCTCGCCCGGCGTCCCCAGGCGTCTCCTGAGCTGGCACTCCAGCGGAGGGCCCCTCCACCCGAGGTTCGGCGGCCGAAGCGGGCTGCGCACTGGGCCGCTCGGGAGATGGCCGGGGAGATGGCGGCAAGGTCTTGGGCGGGGGCGACGCAGGCCGAACGTCCGCCGTCGGAGGATCCCCGCCTTGGCTGGGTGCCGGGGCGCTCGGGGGAGCCTTCGGGACGTCTCCCGCCCTCCGCGTCCTGGGAAGTTCGAAGCTCGTCAGCCCTTGAAGAATACAAACAGGAAGACAATCGCCGAGAACACTTACTTGGCGGATCGGGGAACGGAAATGCGCCTCTTGGGCCCTACAGCTCACCCCCCGGGTGCAGCAGCAGTCGGGGCCGCCGAGGCTCCCGGTCCGCCTTGCGCCCCGAAGGCGGTGTCCGCGTCCCTTCCCCCCCCCGGCTGGGGGGAGCGTCATCACTGGCCGCCCGAGGACTGCCACTCGGAGCGGTAGCCGCCGCAGGGGCTCCTGCGTCGGTCTGTGCCGCTGGATCAGCACCAGCCGTGGAGTCATCCTGCCCCGACGAGGCGGCGCCCCTCACGACGAAGGTCGAGCCGGTGGCGGAGCCGCTCCGTCCCCTCTGGGTAGTGCCCGCCGGCCGCTTCCGTCTCTTCACTCGGAAGGCGCTAGCGTCGTCCGAGTCCTCGTCCTCCTCCTCCTGAGCGGGCGTGCTCGGCGGGGGGGGGGACGGGGCGGAGCGGCCACCGGTGCCTTTCCCCCAGAGGGCCCGGCACCCTTTGAGTGGCCGGCGCCAGAAGAAGAAGACCCGGCGCCCTTTGAGTGGCCGGCGCCGGAAGAAGGAGCCCCGGCTGCTCCCGGCGGTGGCGCCCCGCCGCTCGGGACGTCGGCGTATCGCGGCTGGTTCCAAATCTCGTCCTCCGGGAGGGGAGCTTTGGAATAGAAGCCGAACAACACCTGCCGAAACGCAGAAGCAAACCCCGAATAAGATTCGGCAAGGAAATAAAGAAAGAACCAAAAGGCAGGACTCGGGTACTTACGTCACTCGGGGGGTTCGCCCGGCTAAAGGGGGCCGGCCTCCCGGAGAAATCCAGGCTCGTCCCCTGAGCCAAGATCCTCTCGAGCCGGCTCTGGACCTCACCCTCCGTGAGCTCCTCCGCGGACTCCTGGGTTGCGGCGACGACTGCCCCGGTGACCCCGGCTTTCATTGCCTCCTCGAGCTGCGCCATCACGACGGCGACGCTGTCCTTCTCCCTTTCGAGCGGAAGGTCCGACCAGCTCGGCTTGACCACTGGCGGCTGACCCGAGAAGGCCGGCAGTGATGGCTCCGGGTTGGCGCAGTAGAACCAGTTGGCATGCCAGCCCTTGTTCGACGACTGCATTGGCGGAGCTGGATAGTTCTTCGCCGCTCCGGACCTCAGCTAGAACCCGGCGCCGCCCACTACGGCCGGGTTGTCCCTGCTCGGCTGCGGCTTCACCATGAAGAGGTGCTTCCACAGGGCGAAGTGCGGCCGAATGCCGAGGTAGCACTCGCAGAGGGTGATGAAGCATGAGACGTGGAGCACGCTGTTGGGATTGAGGTTGTGAAGTTCCAACCCGTAATAATAGAGCAGCCCCCGCAAGAATGGGTGGGCTGGCACAGAAAACCCCCGCTCAAAGAAGGAGTCGTGGACGACCAGCTCGCCGGTGTTCGGGGTGGGAATGGTCTCCCCGGCGGCGGCGCGCCACTCGACCAATTCCTTTGGCGGCAGCAGCCCGAGCCGCACGAGGATCCCCAGCCGTATGTCCGTCGCCGATGACTTCATCCACGGGGCCATTGGACTGGCGGGCGACTCCTCTTCGCTCAGCAGCTTCCACACCAGGGCGTCCTCTTCGGCTTCCATCGGGTCGGCTTCCCAATGCGGGGATTGCATCCGAGGTGGCTGAGGTGGAGGTTAGGGTTTTGGGTGGAGCGGCGCGTACGGGCGGATTTGGGAGAAGAAGGCGAAGCGTTCGGGCGCAGGAAGAAGAAGAAGGCGAATGGGTGCGTGGGCCAAACCCGTGACCTTTTTGGAGTGTAAAAAGACGGGCCAACGGTTCAGTTTCCCCACGTCCGCACGTGTTCGGATCCGCCGCGCCCCACTACGCGCCTCTTCAGATTTCCTCACGCGCATCTGGCGGGCCACGTCGCGTCCTTTTCGCGCCCACGATCCGGCGGCGCCGCGATTCGTGCTGGCTAATAAAGGGCGATCCGACGGTCGGCCTTCCAGGCTTAATAACCCGAAGGAATATGTCTTCGTCAAACTGCGTCCAAAGCGTATTTCCCGCAAATCACTAGCCGGTTGCCGGGAGAATCGGCACCGGGCGCTTTGGCTGTGAAGGGTATCAGAGGCTGGCCTCAAGCAGGAACGCAGTCGTCTGAGTACACCCGAGCGAGGGGCAGTAATGGCGTGCCCCCCATAGGCCACAAGTCGGGTGCTGAGCAACTCGGAGCTGCCGGATTCTCCGCCCAGACCTGTCGAGCACTTAAGTCTCGGAGGCTCTGGTAACTGGGATCCCCAGATTCAGTGGAATGACCCGGCATAAGACTTCAAAACTCGGGAACCTATGCGCCATGGCTGGTTTCTCTGGTCCGGACGTGAGTTTCAGAGGCATTCCTTCAGGGGACTCTAGCTGGCCTTAACCCACTCGGAGGGGCCGGGTGCTACTCGGGAATTCAGTCGGGATTCATGGCATGCCCCACGCTGGGTTATCAGCCGGTCCCTGTCCCTAAAGATGTACCGGGTGCCACCAGAGATTACCCGCTAAATAGCTCACCCGCCTTAACATTCCTGCCTTACGGGTGAATGTTACTTGGCTCTAACTATCTTGTTTGCAGAAGTCTAATTAGCCCTTCACAATCTCCCAGCAAGCCGAAGTCAGTCGAAAAGTTCATCCCGAGGTGAAGACCGGCAGCAGTGAGATCGTGAAGGACTCGGGGGCTACTGATGATGACATGGCACCCGGGTATCATCAAGGAGGACGAATCCGGCCTTTCGGCCACGGGATGGGCCGGGCTGACCACTCGGAGTCCGACTCCAGCACGGGGGCACCTCATCAACGTGGAGTACAAGACAAGGATTAATACCTGTCCGGCATACCCGGGATCAGTTGTAACAAGTTAGGAAATCAATATGTTAACCGATCTGGACTCCTATAACCCTATCCCGGTCGCCTATATAAGGCCCGGTAGGGGACCTCCGATCGGTAAGTCTCTAAGTCTCCATTGTTTCATAGCTCAAGCCCCCTCGAGATCGATTCTCTAGGGCTTGCGGCACTCGGGATACAAGCAATACTAGCCACCAAACATAGGACGTAGGGTATTACCTCTCCGTGAGGGCCTGAACCTGTCTAAATCCTGTCTCCCGTGTGCACCCATCCTGATTTGCTGTGCTCACGCCGCCCCATAGTTAGTATTGCCGGAATAATACTCCGACAGTCGTCGGTGGCAGGCTCGTGTTCGGCCACTCGGTACAGCACCTTACCTCCGCCGCATTTCCAAGAGGCGCGACACTCTCCTTCGAGAGCTTGCGTTTCTTGGCCGACGATTTCGGCCGGCTTCGCCTTCAAGATCCGGTTCCTTGCCCGGCGGTGGAGCTGGCACCCAAACACACCTTGGGGACCTCATATGACGGTGAGGAGTCTTCCCAGCTCGTTGGCATGATCGGCTCCGACTCACTTCTGCCCGTCCTGGATTCTGCATCCGACGGGTACGAGAGTTCGCACAGCCGTGCCTCCACGGCCGAAGTGTACATGGTCGTGCCCGGTATAGCTGGTGCGGCAGGCACATCAGGCGCGACGGCTGGAGCGATGGACGAGCTCTTACGCACGCCCATTACTGGCCAGACGGAGGTGGAAAGGGCCATCGAAGCTTCTCATCAGGCCATCCTGGCGGAGCGGGATCACGTCGACCAAGAGAAAGCAGCTCTCGAGGCGCGTGAACACGAATATGGTGGAGCCCCGGCTCGCGGGTCCCACCAGCACCCACGCCGCGCCGCGTCATCGGCCGCCTGGAGGGGTCGTGATGTCCGCAATTCTCTTTTGGCTCGAGAGCGGGATGGCATCCCGGTCTATCAAACCCCAGCGCAGAACCTCATTGTGGCTGCCACGCTGGCTGATTCGCTTCCGCCACCAGTAGATGGTCCTACGGCAGAGACCTACCGCCGAGTCGTCACCCTGATGAAGATGGTGGTGGAACAGCAGAATGAGGCTGCTTCGGTAAGCGACCGGCTGGCCTCCGGGTCCGCGCGGAGCCGGCCCTCAGCGGCTCCGAGTCGCTCCATCACCGTGGGCTCGTCGCAGCCGAGCCGCTCCACGAACCGGCGCCCTGATGCCTGCCAGGAGATCAACCGACTCCAAGCGGAGCGTCGTCGAGCCAATTCCCCCCGAGCCCGGGCAAACAATGTCTGTGACGCTCGGGACGACATCGAGGGATGTCGGGCGGCCAGGATGTGGGCTGAGCATCGCGGTGACGAGGTTAACCAGCCGGGTGGCTCAGCCTCCACCTGTCCGCTATGCTTTAGCAGGCGGATTTGTTCTGAACCATTCCCGGATCGGTTCCGGATCGCCAGTGGCGTCGACAAGTACGATGGCACTGCCAAGCCGGAGACTTGGCTTGCCGACTCGTTGCCCTCCGCAGCCTTCCTTTGATGCTTGAAGGCTCCGCGCGGGCATGGCTTAACAGCTTGCCCAAAGATAGCATCTACAATTGGAAGGACCTCCAAGAGGCCTTCGTCAAAAACTTCGAGGGCACCTACAAGCGGCCCGGGAACGCGCAGGACCTTTGGCTCTGCGTCCAGGAGAAAGGGGAGTCGGTTCACGACTTTATTCAGCATTGAACCCGGCTACACAACTCCATCGAGGACGTCTCTGAGACGCAGGCCATTCAGGCCTTTTCTCAGGGAGTCAAGTATGAGCTCCTGAAGCATAAGTTGGCCAGGTCTAATATTCAAACCATGGGCCGACTCATGGAAGTCGCCAGCAAGTATGTGACTGGCGAGGAGGCAATGCGGTATGAGGACAAGGGCAAGTCAAAAGCCGAGTCCTCAAGCTGCAAAGACCACATCGACTCTGGTCGGAAGCATGGTGACAACCGCCCCCAGAAGCGAAAAGCTGGCGCTCGGGATGGAGTTAGTGGCGCCGACTTGGTCGCAGCAGCTGAACGTGGCCCCAGCACGGCAATGGCGGTTGAAAGAAGGAGCGCCCCTGGCAGCAACGCAAGGCGCCGTGGCTCACCTTCGAGGAGATCCTCGACAAGCCCTGCTCTTTTCACAGCACTGCCGAGTATCCAGCGGGTCACTCGACCAGGGAGTGCAGCTTCTTAAAGCACCTCCGGGAAGAGAAACAACCCGCTCCTGACGCTAGTGACGAGGGTGGCCCTCCGGGTGGCAGCGCGCCGCAGTATCCCCCACAGAGGGGCGTCCTCATGATCTTCCAGGGATCCGAGTCCAAAAGGAATTGGAAGCTGCGATGCTGCGAGGTAAACGCGACAGTCCCGGCAGTCCCACGGTGGCTGGACTGGTCGGAGATGCCAGTCAGTTTTGACCGCTCTGACCACCCAGATCGCGTCTCGCGCCCGGGCAAGCACCCGCTGGTGGTGGATCCGCAGGTTGGTGGCTTCAAGCTCCGCAAGGTCCTCATGGACGGTGGAAGCAGCATCAACATCATCTTCATGGAGACCCTGAAGAAGATGCAGATCTCGGAGTCCTAACTTCGTCCCAGCAGCACTACCTTCCACAGGATAGTGCCTGGGAAGTGCGCCAAACCATTGGGGCAGGTCTCCCTAGAGGTTGTTTTCGGCAGTCCTGACAACTTCTGGGTGGAGACCTTGACCTTTGAAGTCGTCGACTTCCGAAGCGCTTACCACGCCATCTTCGGACGCCCAGCCTATGCCAAATTCATGGCTAGGCCGTGCTACGTCTATCTCAAGCTGAAGATGCCGGGTCCTAGGGGGGTCATCACCATCACCGGCGACTTCGAGCGCTCCACCGAGTGCGATATCACTAGCGCGGACATCGCCGAGTCCCTGATCGCGGCGGAAGAGCTGGAGGCCATCAAGAAGAATGCCGACCTCGAACAGGCTCCACCTAGTAAGAAGTCGGCGTCCGAATCCACTTTCCAGTCAGCCAAGGACACAAAGAAAGTCCAGGTCCACCCCGACGATCCGTCCAAGACGGTCCAGATCGGGTCCGACCTTGAGGCCAAATAGGAAAGCGCGCTCGTCGACTTCCTTCGTAAGAATTGGAACATCTTCGCATGGAAGCCAGCTGACATGCCCGGAGTTCCAAGGAAGTTTGCCGAGCACTCCCTCAACGTCTCCAAAGACACGAAGCCAGTCAAGCAATCTCTCCGCCGTTTCGCCGAGGACAGGCGCAAAGCCATTGGAGAAGAGATAGCCCAACTCCTCGCGACCGGGTTCATTAAGGAAGTTCTTCACCCGGACTGGTTAGCAAACCCAGTCCTGGTTCTTAAGAAGAACAAGACTTGGCGAATGTGTGTAGATTACACTTCGCTGAACAAAGCTTGCCCCAAGGACCCGTTCGCACTACCTTGTATCGATCAGGTAGTCGACTCCACGGCAGGGTGTGAGTGTTTATGTTTTCTGGATGCCTATTCAGGCTACCACCAGATTAAGATGAAAGAATCAGATCAAATAAAGACTTATTTCATTACCCCGTTTGGGGCTTACTGCTATATCACTATGCCTTTTGGTTTGAAAAATGCTGGAGCCACATATCAGCGATGTATGCAGAAGTGTTTGCACGACCAGATAGGCAGAAATGTCCAAGCCTACATTGACGACATCGTAGTAAAGACAAAAAAGAACGCGGATCTTTTGACTGACTTGGCCGAAACCTTCGCCAATCTCAGAAGATTTGATATGAAGCTCAACCCGGAGAAGTGTGTCTTTGGAGTTCCTTCAGGCAAGCTACTTGGGTTCATCGTTTCCAAACGAGGAATCGAGACGAACCCGGACAAGATTGAGGCCATCCTCAAGATGGGCAAACCGAAGGATCTAAAGGCTGTCCAGCGACTGACCGGATGCATGGCTGACTGAGTCGGTTTATCTCCCGACTCGGTGAGAAGGCTCTGCCCTTCTACCGACTCCTGAAGAAATCCGACTCCTTCGAATGGACCAGCGAAGCTCAACAGGCCTTCGACGGCCTCAAGCGACTGCTGTTTACGCCTCCAGTCCTCGCTGCACCGATGGAAGGGGAGCCCTTGCTGCTCTACATTACAGCCACCAATCAATTGGTTAGCGTGGTTCTAGTGGTAGAGTGAGCAGAAGAAGACCGGGTGCAGAAAGTGCAGCGACCCATCTACTATGTCAGCGAGGTCCTTTCTGAGTCGAAGCAGCGCTACCCGCACTACCAGAAGCTCGTCTACGGTGTATTCATGGCAGCGCGGAAGCTGGTGCACTATTTCCAAGCCCACTCGGTTACCGTAGTCAGCCATGCTCCTTTGTCAGACATCATTGGCAATAGGGATGCCACGGGCCGTGTCGCTAAGTGGGCAATTGAGCTCATGGCTCACGACATCAACTACGAGCCTCGCAAGGCTATAAAGTCTTAAGCTCTTGCCGACTTCATTGTCGAATGGACAGAAACCCAGTCCCTCCCGCCCGAAGTGCACTTGGAGCACTGGATCATGTACTTCGACGGGTCGAAGATGCTTGCGGGTACGGGGGCTGGAGTCGTCCTCATCTCTCCCAAGGGCAAAAAACTACACTACGTGTTGCAGATCCATTTCGTGGCATCTAACAACGTCACGGAGTACGAGGCACTGTTGCATGGCTTGCACATAGCTGTCTCACTCGGTATCCACCGACTCTTATGTCGCGGCGATTCGGATCTGGTGGTGCAGCAAGTGATGAAGACGTGGGATGCCAAGGACCCCACCATGGCGGTGTATTGCGCTGCCGTACGACGGCTCGAAGGCCATTTTGAAGGTTTTGAACTTCATCATGTTCACCGGGCTGACAACGAAGCAGCCGACTCCCTGGCCCGGATCGGCTCCACTCGAGAAAAGGTGACACCCGGCGTTTTCCTGCAACAACTACATCAGCCTTCCGTCAAAATGGAGTCTGTAGTCGGCTCATCCGAGGTCACGCCCCAAGGCTCCGAGAATGTTGACTCGGCTCAGGAAGGCGTCCTGGCTGTCATGCCTCTCTGGACTCGGCCGTTCCTCTCTTACCTCTTAAGGAATGAGCTCCCCGAGGATCCGACTGAGGCGCGTCGTATTGTGCGCCGCGCTAGAGCCTACACCATCATCAACAACAAGCTTTACAAGTGCAGCACCTCTGGAGTTCTCCAGAAGTGCATTTCGCCGGAAGAAGGCAGAGCAATCCTTGAGGAAATTCATTCGGGAACCTGCGGTCACCACGCTTCTTCGCGAGCACTCGTCGCCAAGGCTTTCCGTCATGGTTTTTTCTGGCTCACTGCTCATGTTGATGCAGATGAACTCGTTTGCACCTGCGATGGCTGTCAGCGATACGCACGTCAATCACACCTGCTAGCTACTGCGCTCAAGACCATCCCTATCACATGGCCCTTTGCCGTATGGGGACTCGACATGGTGGGTCCGCTCAAGAAAGCGAGAGGGGGATTCACCCACCTCCTTGTGGCGGTGGACAAATTCACTAAGTGGATTGAGGCCAAACCCATCATGAAGCTCGACGGTCCAACTGCTGTCAACTTCATGAAGGGGGTCGTCTTCCTATTCGACATTCCTCACAGTATCATCACCGACAATGGCAAGAACTTCACCGCTGAAATCTTCCGCCAGTTTTGCCAGGACCACGGCATCCGAGTCAACTACGCTTCGGTGGCTCATCCGCAGTCGAATGGCCAAATTGAGTGTTCCAATGCGCTCATCCTCCAAGGCATCAAGCCCCGGCTGCTGGTTCCTCTGCAAAGAACTGCCAGCTACTGGATCGACGAGCTCCCTTCTGTCCTCTGGAGCTTAAGGACTACTCCAAACCGGTCGACTGGCTACACACCTTTCTTCATGGTCTATGGAGCTGAAGCTGTCCTGCCGAGTGACGTCCTCCACGACTCCCTGCGCGACACAGCATATGTGGAAGCGGATGCCGAGTCGGCAAGGCAGGATGACCTTGATCTCTTAGAGGAAGCCCGGGAACTTGCTCTCTCACGTTCGGCTATATACCAGCAAAACTTGCGCCGCTATCACAGCCGCCAAGTCCGGGGCCGAGTCTTCAATACAGGGGATTTGGTTCTCCGACTCATCTAAGATAAAGCTGGCATGCACAAGCTTTCGTCTCCTTGGGAGGGGCTGTTCATCATCAACCAAGTACTGCACAATGGTGCCTACCGACTGGAGGACCCGGCATCAGGAGCAGTCACCGAGAGGACTTGGAATGTTGCACAGCTACGTCCCTTTTTTACTTAACACTTTGTATTCGCAATACTTAGCAGTTTTTCGATCATGAATAAAATTTCCCTGTCCTGAGTGGCACCCGGGGGGAACTATTTTTTCCACACTTTTCGGTTGGAGTTATTTATTTGTGACCTTACTGTTCAAACTGGCTTGTTCCCTTGGGTAACCCCCGGGGGCTACACCAGATATCCGCCTGGTTCGATTCTTCCGGGCAATCCCCGGGGGCTACCTCCACCCACTGGGTGTTGCCAGTCGGCTCAGGTTGTATTGACTCCTCTAATTTTGTTTTCTCCACGAACGTCTAAGTAAACGTGTACGGTACCTAAGGTCCACTCTTCGTCCCCAACTACAGTCACAACCCGGCTGTCCAGTTGGCAAGAGCAAAAGCTAAAAGTTGGCCTGCACGTGAAAGGACTCGGCGTAGAAACTAACACAGACGAGCAAAACAACTTGTACAAAATAACACAAGAAATTCATTGCAAAAATCTACTTGTTCAACTTAGTAGTCTTTACATAATTTCACTCGGTATACCGAGTCTAAACAAAAAACAAAAAATAATAATAATCTATTCTTCCGGAGTCGCCTCTACGCGCTCCTCCAGGTCGGTGAACTCGACAATCCGGCTTGCGGCACGGCGAACTTGGGGGAGCAGCTTCGACGGGTCGACCGCCTCGCCTTCTACGTCGAGTGGGGCTCCAGCTGAAATCCCGTCGACGTCCGCGTCAGGGTGGTGCGCCAGCACCATCGCCAGCGCCATGCCGGCTCCCGAACGGGCCGCCGACTCCTTCCACTTCTCCACCTCCGCCGAGCCTTGTGAAAGCTTGTCAGCGAGGGCGAAGATGCTGGAGCCCACTTCATCGTTGGGCCAGAGCTTGGCGCAAAGGCAGCTGACTTCATGCGTTCAACAAGGCTCTTCACTTGGAGGAGTCGGTCCTCCACAGTGACGATACAACTGGACATCAACTCGGGTGTCCAGAAGGCCTTGAGCGCTGATTCAGCCGGGTGCGCCAGAGCTCGGAGTCGGAGCGCCGCATGCCTTGCCTCCTCCTCCAGTTCTGGGCAAGCATCTGCTTTAGAATTATTACAAGGAACTAAGCAGGGGCATGGACAAAAGAGGTTGATGAGGGACTCGGAAGCTCACCGATCAGGGTCTCATTGGCTTTCTTGAGATGTCCCATGAGCTCCGACTCCCGCTTCTCCCACTCGACGATGGCCGCAGCATGCCGCTGCCGTGACTCGGTCATCTTCGAGTAGAAGCTGTCGACTTGCTCCTGTAGCTCGCGATTGGTGGCCGTTAGTTGCTCAAACTGAGTGGCCAGCTGCTGATGCTCCGACTGCAGCAAGGCGGTGGTCTTCATGGTCTCGCGAGCTTGCTTTAGCTCACTGTCAAGCTCGGCCATCTCGGCGTCGATCATCCCCGACACCTTTTCCAGCAGGACGGAGACCTTCAACTGTCTACCCAGGCGGGCATTTTTGGCCTCGACATCTGCCGATTCGAAAAGATTGGAGTCAAGAAAATTTTGAGGTAAATGATTACAATGATTCGGATGCTTACTCCCCGCGGAGGCGAGTTTTTCTTCCAGTTGCCGGGTCCGGGCCCTCTCGTCAGCCAATGCTTTCTCGAGGGAGGCGTTCCTCTCTAAAAGTGCTTGGCTGCCTCCGCCGAGTCGGACCGCAGCCTGGACAAAGGGAGAAATTTGAGTTAGTGGGACCCGAGTTAATAAGTCTCAAGTCGACTCAAACAGTCGGCTCGAGACTCGGGGGCTACACCCACTGGGTGCACTGATCGTGCTCTCAGTGTTAAAAATCAAGCGAAGATCGAATGAGAAGACTTACCCCGACGGAAGATTCCAAAACCTCGGCCGAGTCCGCCAAGGTCTTGGCCGCGTCAGCAAACTCCCTAAGCTTAGAGCTCAGGGCAGCGACGCGGTCAGTGGCTCTTTGCACTGCAGCCAGGTCCTCCGTGCTGCAGCTCGGCAGCAGCAGCGCAGGCACAAGGCTGCTCGACGAACTGGGTGCCATCTCTTCGGGTGCATGCGCGGGAGCCAGCACCAGGCTTCGCTCCACCACCGGTGAAGACTCAGTGATGAGCTGGCCCTGGGCCCTGTCCGCCGGCTCCGCGGAGTCGGTGCTGGGCTCCACCGTCGGCTCTGTTGTCGCCACGCTGGCGGGAGTCGGCGGAGGTTGTGGGTCCTTGGCCGGTGCTGCGGCCGGTCCGGTACCCACGCCCGACTCCGGCGTCTCCGCCACAGGCACAGCAGATGGCGGCGCGCTGGGCGCAGGCATAGTCGGGGGCACGGCTGGCTCCGTCCCCTCTCCCAACTCTGACGCCATCGCCACGGGCGCGGTGGGCGTCTGCACGCTGGGCGCAGTCGCGGTCAGAGCTGGAGAGGCCGACCCTGATGTCGGGGGTGGAGTCGGCCCCGTGGACGAGCCGGGTTGGAAGCCTCCTTTGTCGGAGAGTTTCCTTTGGACTCTGCAAAAGACAAAAGCGCAAACCGACCTCAGCATCTTTCCCTTTTTAATTGAAACAGGAAAGAAAGCAAAAGAAGCGTACCTGGTGGTCGTAGGGACCACCTTTTTCTTCGGCTTCGCCCGGCGGACGGACCCCCGGAGGAACTGGTGGATGCCGGCTGGGGTGCAGCCGGCTTGGCGGCAGGCACGGTAACTTGTACCGCAGGGCTGGCAGTGTCGGCCCGCGCCCGTTTGGCGGCCGATTCCATTTGAGCCGACCCCGCCTGAGCTCGTGAGGCCCCGGACCCAGAGACGTCGTCCGTATGCCTCAGTTTGAGGATCATAGGGGCCTCTTCCGATTCGTCTTCCGAGTCGGCCGGAACTCGCCCCCGTTCCGGGTCCCCACCCTCGGGGGCTTCTTCCTCGACCTCCACGTCGTCCAAAGCCTCCAGAGCCAGATTTTGCTCAGGAAGTGGCGGCATGGAGTTCAAGTGGAGCAAAGTCTGCAAAGTCAAAGACGCGTTTAAAAAGAAACGAAGGAGCAAAAAGGCAAAGGCTTCGATTCAGAATAAGAAATACTTACAGGGCACCACGTGTGGTGCCCTGGAGAGACCGGATCGCTCCTTGGTCAAGTTCTTGAGAAGCTCCATAAAGTTCTGATCCGAGAGCTCCCCTGCCGACACCCTGGTTGAGTCAGATGCACCCGAGTACTCCCACATCGGGATGTACTTCGGCAACCCCTCCTGGGCAGTCGGAGTGAGCTCGTCCGGGCAGTAAAACCACCCATCTTGCCACTTCCGTACGGTGTCCGGGAGCTACAGCTTGAAGTACTTCGTGCCGGAGTTCACTTGAATGCCGGCTCCCCCGCAGATGGAGAGGCGCCCGCCAGCCTTGACCAGCTACGCCTTTACCACGAAGGTTTTCTTCCACAGCCCCCAGTGAGGCCGAGTCCCCAAAAAGCATTCGCACAGCGTGATGAAACACGCGATGTGTAGAATGCCATTGGGGCTAAGATGGTGGAGTTGAAGGCCGTAGAAGTGAAGAAGCCCTCGCACAAAGTCGTGGGGCGGCAGCGATAATCCCTGCTCGTGGCCCTCGCATGAGTAGCGCCCGTTCGTGATCGTGCGGAGCAGGACCCGGCTCATGATAGAGCGCCCTCCAATTGTTGATCGTACGTGGAGGCAGCATTCCCTCGGTGGAGAGGCCGGCGAGGATATCGTCAGTCACCACCGGCGGGACCCAGTCGCCTTTCTTCCAGTCATCGGGGAGCGCGGCGGCAGAGGAGGATCCGGTGTCGATCTTCTTTCCCTTGGAGGCGCGCGACATGGCCGGAAGGCGGTGGCGGATCGAGCGTTTTCTCGGGAAGGAAAGGAGCAGTGCGCGGCGGAGGGGTTCTGGGGGCGAAGAGATTTAAGCGCGCGAGGAAGACGAAGGCAGATGGGAACTGCTTCACCCCAACACCCATTTTTATAGAAGAGGGAGGCGAACCGCCAATGGTCATGCGCCACATGAGGCAGCAAACCGCCACGGCAACCGTCGTCCCACGCGCGCGATCCTGCGGGATTCGAGGCGCCTTTTTCGCCATGACCCGTCGTCCCAGGCATTCCAGCCGGCGAGCATTACGTCAGCAGCCATCCCGAGCGCACCGCACGCATGATTCGAGGCATAATCATAAAAAGCCATCGTTTCGGACGCCCCGCGAAGTTGCCGCAGCAGCGGCGGATGTCTCGCGCATGCCTCGCACAGGACTCGAGGCAAAATCATCGTGCTGCAGCACCGCAGACGCTCTGTCCAACCAACTGCGCGCATTAAATGCTGAAATGACGTCGCGTGTAGTCGAGACGACTTCGTGTGACCACGAGCTTGCTTCGACCGGGTTCGGCTCGATGGGGTTGAATCACACTCAGACGCCGAGTCAGCTTGAAGTCAGCTCGGCTCACTAAGTCATGACACAGGCTGTGCCGACTCCACCAAACAATTTCAAGGCATACCAACTGCACCACTCGAAAACAAATCAGATCTGCAAAAAGGGGCATCGATGACCAACCCAACTGGGTTTCGCAGGTCACTCAGCAACATCCAAGCTAAGAACGAACCCGGCATCCACAGCGGCACAAGGCGGTCCCTGATTCAGAACCAGACACCACAGCGGCGCAAAACGGTTTCTGGTTCGGAACCCAGTGCCGGAGTTCGAGGACTCGGTTTCGAAGCTGAAGGTCGAAAGCGTCGCCCTTGCGGGCACAAGCTGGCAACAATCCACTCGGACAAGCCCAGACACTATTTCGGGTTCACTCGGAATTTATGATACGCCTCCCGGAAGGCCACCAGCCGACTTTCCCAGCAGGAAAGCGTGGGTATCACCGAAATTCCCCACACTTAGCACAAACCTAACCTTTTTTTCAGGTATCTCAGGAGTCCATCAAGGTCTCTCTATGGCCGATTCGGAGGCGCATACGGCTTGCCTACCAGACGGCGCCCGTATCAAGAACCTGAAGCACTCGGGGGCTACTAACGACGGGATCCACAGGGGATAGGCCCAAGACAGAGAATCGGCCCAACAAAGTTTAGGATGGCCGAAAGCTGCTACAAGAGGCCCACCTAGATAGACGCGGCCTGCGAGATCCACTCGAAAGTAACAGCCGGGTACCAATTAAGACCAGATGTTACCAAGGCTTGAAGACAGACGTTATCCTGGCAGTTAAGTAGAGTTAAGGCACCAATTAAGAGTGCCGTTACCGTGACTCGGTAGTTGTAACTCCAGGCCTTGCGGGTCTATATAAGGCAAGGCCAGGACCCCGTGCAGGGGATCTTCTTCTGCTTCTTTTTCTGGGGAGTAACGGGCCATCCATTGTACTCAAATCTTTCCTTGCACGAGGCTTGCTAAAACAATTCAGCAGGAGTAGGGTATTACCTCTTCCATAGAGGGCCTGGGCCTGAACCTGGGTAAATCTCTCGTGTGAACCCGCTCCTAGATCATCCTCTTGTGCCCCCAAATCCTACTAGAAATGTATATTGCCGCGAAATCCCTGCGACATCTATTATTATCTATTAAATATAACTTGGTGGTATTAATAATGGTAATAGTATATCATTCTTTTCTAGTTAACTCTTCTCTAACTAACTTGCATAGGAAGCTTTTTCTCTCTAACTAACTCGCACACTAAATACTCTTTTCTCTAACTAACTCACACGGCAAAAACTCTCTTCTCTGAAAAAACGGCGCCGACAGGTGGCCCAACGGCTTGTTCAATTCCTCAATGAGCACATGTAATTTCTTAATTTTTCAACTAATCCCTCCAAGTCTCCTTTTTGTGCCCAAGTTCGTTTAATAGATCACAACAGAGATGTTGTATTTCTTAATCTGCATCTCTCTCATCTATCTTTCACATATATTCTTAATCTTGGTCTGCACATGCGCGAGAGCCTACATGGTGCCGGGCAGGTAGAAGATAGGGGCTCGTATGTAGCATAGACATTGTCAGGCAAGAGCAGCCCAGCCGACGGTGGGCAGGCAGTGCACTCCACCGCTATGCCATGCACCGCGCTCGTTGCCACGCTGTCCTGACCTTGGTGCCATTTGGGTTATGCTTAGATTCCTGACGTTCTTTTCGTTCAAGGATGCGTGCGACTATGCATGCTTTGTTGGGGGCATGAGGGATGTTTGATTCCATGGTAGATTATTTATGTGTTGTTATAAATAACATATTCTATTATACCTGTATATATCTGCTTGGGTTGGCTATCCTCTAGCCATGAATGCCATCGATGCACCTATGGCAATCAATGCGTTAACGAGTCATGGACGAGGGCTCTAGGCTGTGCTTAGTAGAAAATTATGTTGCTTTTATTCTCAATCAATGCATCGGTGAAATGCAATCTTTATCCTTAATCACTTTTGCATAGAATGAGAGACACCCTACACATGTTTGATATATTGTCTACATTGGGCCTCCAATGAGCATGGTGCGGAGCAAATCTTGGGTAGCTAGGTTACTTTGCTCATTTGATTTTTTTTAATAACTATATTTAGTTTATTTGCTAATTGAAGACTTTTTATGTTGGATAATTAAGAAATTGTGATTAAATTTTACGGAGTACTTGTAACTCAATGTCTTGCCGGTTCATTTATATTTTCTTAGAGTCCTGACTGGTCCATTGCTATTACTAGATTTTTTGCAACTCTAAGGTAGGAGAGGACGTGCACCAATATCTTCACCGTTGCCAAATATGGGGAGCGAATGTTGCCATTGCCGTATGTCAATTTCATTATCGGTGTTGAGGAGGGGCGCTTATTGCGCTGCCATCTGGTGACGTGAACCACGGTAGAGATTACACGGAGTTCGAGAAAATGGTGATGCAAAACTGCAAGGTAGCACGATGTAGAGCGGTTGAGAAAATAGCGGAATGGGATAGAGACAAAGGCGGAGCCGAAGGGCGAGCGGAGAGGGAGGAAAGGAGGAGAAAGAAGGCGATTTTTCATCTTGAGATCATGCTATGTGTCCATAGCAACGCATGCCCTGTGGGGCCCGTGGATGGACGGACAGGGGGAGGAAAGTTGGAGGAAGACAATGCTTTGTCTTCTTATAGTCTTGGTATGCTTATTTAAAATTCGTAGCAACACATAGACAATCTGCTATCTATCCATATCTATCTTTATCTTTACTATTTTCTTTTTATAAGAGAGCGTTGGAGATTGTGGTTCGTCAACACCTCTTACTTTTTGTAACCTTCATAAAATGATGAAACTAAGTCCCTATTTGGTTGAGCAGTGGCTTTCTGATAAGTAACTGTGGAAAAGTATCTGTGAAAAAATAGCTGTCTGTTGTCTGCTATGAGAAAGCATGTGAAGCCATTTGGTTGAGCTGTCAAAAATTGTGGCTGTGGATGAAGTTGTCTGAAACGTCCCTAGAGCTATGAAAGCCTTTTAATATTAGTTGCAGGCACTACCTTTTTCTATAACAATTCTACCTCATTACACTGATACATAATGTGTCCAGTTTCCGTAATATTTGTTCGTACAAATATTTTAGCTGGCTCAAAATGTTCAAGCTGACTACTTGTTCCCTGATCCGTTCTCCATATGGAATATGTGATTAGCATTGCCAAGCAGTAAGCAACGATAAGAAATTGATAAAATACACACTAATCATAAATTCATCTGTGGCAAGTCATGGAGCTATATTGACAAAATACGTTTGATCATTCAAATAGAGAATAGAGAATTACACCACACATGCACGTCAAACTTTGATCATTCAACAAACAAAACATAAACTAGAGATTCCATTTCATAGCACCAACAAGTATCTCTTATCCTCTCGTGCTGAATAAAGAATTAGCAATTTCTTCACGGAAAGAGTTCATGTTAAACTCATCAGGTGCACCTGCAATGCTATCTCCTCCACTCCCTGGTACTTGTACACTTACGGGTATATAGTTCTCATCTGCATCACATTTGTCAAACTCTTTGTCATGTAACTGGTTATCTCGAATGAAATTGTGGAGCGCCATACAAGCACAAATAATCTTTGCTTTGTGTACGAAGCGAGAAACTTGGCACATCCCTCAAGATGCGCCGTTTGTTTTTTAGGACTCCAAAAGAGCGCTCAATCACATTACGGAGGGAGGAGTGAGCATGGTTGAACACCTCATACTTCCCCCTTTGTGTTTGTACACAACGAAAGTCTTGTAGGTGGTAAGTGTGGCCTTTTTAAGGAGCAAGATATCCTTTTTGGTTTGGATAATCAGAATCAACAAGATAGTATTTGCCTACAAATGCGAAACAAGTTAGCAATATTAAATAATAAATAAAATATGTATGACTACATAGGAAAATAATTCACTCATACCTTCAGGAGGTTTAGGAAACTTGCTTGCATACTTCACAACAGCAACATTGAAAACCCGTGTGTCACGTACTGAGCCAGGCCAACCACCTATAACAAAGGTAAACCTCATATCAAAGTCACAAATTGCCAGCACATTTTCAGATGTATACCCATGTCGACCAGTGTGGTTAACCACATCAGCAGTAGGCACCACAACTTTGACATGAGAGCCATCTATTGCACCAATCGCACCTTTGAAATGAGGCTAGAAACGATCGTCTTGAATTCTTGGATGCACATTTGTGAATGTGGGATCTTTAGGTCTTATGACATGGTCTCCTAAAGCGTATAAACAATTCAACACTTCTTTGAATTTTTGGTGAATTGTTTCAGTTGAATGGGAGAAACAATTTTCAGCTTGAGAGAATGGTTGGGGCCCTCCAACCATCCACAAGAACATAGCTAATGCTTCTAGTGAGTTGACTTCTACAGTTGAATGCAATTCATACTGAGACACTAGCAATTCATGCAATGACATAAATACTTCACGACTCATCCTAAACATCTTGTAGAAAACAAGTTGCTCCATTACCCATTCATATCCTGTTTGTTCAGGTATCCTATAAGGTTGTTTGTTTAGGTAAGTCACAGTGTACCAATTGGCCATGTCTCCTGCAATGGCAGCATGATACGCCAACTTCGCCATATCTACGAGATGTTTCCTCCTCTTCGTAGCCTCATCCTCTTCGACAATTTCACTCATCTACAAAATGGAAGCAAATGGCAGCAACATTAATCATCACAGTATAGCAAATATATGCCGCATATGGCAACAAAATTAGTCATCACATCATAGCAAATATATGCCCCATATGACCCACATTAATCATCACATCATATCAACACTAAAATAATTAATTTGTTCATTACATGACCCAACTAGTTCCGAGATAGTTCAACATAACAATAGCAATAAAAAGTTCACATATAAAGTTCACACGCGATGATTACTAATAGTAAGGATACAAATTGCTCTACTTCTTGATCCTTTTAGCATGTTCCCTCTGCAGCCAATCAAGCCTCCCTTCCTTGGTTTCAATCAACATGAACAATTCTCTATACTCGTGCCGCATGACAAGCTTTGTGGCAGTGAAAAACAGATCAGTGCCTTCAACAGCACCACATTCAACCATCATCTTCAGGACTTCTTTCATGGTAGGGACATTGCTAGTAGGAGCACTAGTAGATGAGCACTCCACACTTGAATTTATCATCCCCATTGTGTTCTTGAACTCACGAAGAAATGGGTTCTTTGACTCTTTATCTTCTATGGGGGCCTTGGCCTTGCGCTTCAAAGGCTTCTCCCTTTTCTTTGACGAGGAGACGAGCACTTCCTCATCACTGTCTTTCTCATCATCTTCTATTTGTTCTATTGATATCTCACCAAGGATGGTGGCTGTCTCCCCGGTGACATGAGCATCTGCATACATGATATCCAAAGCCTCCAAGTTTTCCATTCCCTTTTTCCTAAACTTTGCATGGGTCGGGTGGTCCTAAAATATTACCATAGCCATTTTAGTATAAACACAACACCTAAACATTGCAATTTATGAATGCTCTTACCATAAGATGGAGCTTCCACCAATCATCATCAACCACAATTGTTGACAATTGATCATTCCACCCAAGCCCAGTTGCAGCTCTTTTTAACTCCATGAATTTTGTGTATTCAGCCTTCATTAAGTCCCATTTATTCCTAAATTGCTTCTTTGTCAACTTTTTCGAGGTTGCACGGAAGAACTTCTCCTCAAGATTCTTGTATCCTTTCCAATTCAAACAAGGACCTGGCCTATTGCTAGCATTGGTCTCTTCTTTGCATATGTTACAAAAAATCCTAGTGTGATAGGAATCCCAAATTGCTTTCTCCATCTAATTCATAATAAAGGTGATGATGGGTAGTCCTACTACCATGTATTTGTGCCCAAGTTGGTGTATCCTAACCAGAATCAGAGAACAACTCTCGACACGCCTTTTAGAAGGAGTCCAACTCGTGTACTACGAGGATTCAAGATATGGCATAAAGAAGGAGTCCAACACGTGTACTATGAGGACTCATGACGAGGTTATCGCCTTACTCCGCCTATATAAGGAGCACCCACCCCTCAAGGGGGGGGACAAGTTCAATCAGATCGAGGAGCCAGAAGCTACGCTTGATCTCATAACCCTAGTCGACTAGCCACCGTTTAGAGCCTTTAGCATCAAAACCAATCTCGCCGGGTCCCCTACCCGTCGAGTTCCTCCTGTAATCCAGATCTCGTCGAGTTCCCTACTCGCCGAGTTCTCTCTGTACTTTATATCGCATATCAATCCAATCAAAGCAGGACATAGGGCTATTACCCAACTCGGGGGCCTCAACCTGGGTATATCGGTGTCGAAGTATCAAGCTGACCTGAGTCTCCGCCCCGCTACCGTACAAATACATGCTGTACGAGTACCCTCCGTATACCATACATCGACAGCTGGCGCCCACTGTGGGGCCCTTATGTCAGCTTGGATCTACTCCGACAACTCTCACCGACAAGATGGTGTACACGGGCTTCGACGACAAGACTTTTACGATATCTCACCCGGATCCCGCAACAGCTGCACCAACCCTCCTGATCAAGCAGAAGCTCGCCACCTTCAGCGTCGTCCCGCTATGGCGAGCAGTCAACCTCTTCCTACTGCTCTATGCGTAGTCGCCACTCCACGTGGCCGAACAAGCTCCAACCCATACGCTTCTGATCCACGGGATCTACGAAGCACAATTGTCTCTAGGCACACCCGGCGCCAGATCGCGCCCCAACAAGTTGCTACCGAACTCGGTCACCGTCAGATCGAGTTGTATCCAGCCAACCTCAGGCACCATCTGAACAGGAAGGGTCTCTGCCCCACTACACGACGTCACCACTGCAAAAACCGGGAAGAAAGCCGCCACTCGAGGGACCCTGGCCGCTCGGATCAAGCAAACGCCACCCGATCGCTTCGATGATACAGATAACGACTAAACAAGTAAGATCTAGACTTTCTATTTCGATATAGATAAATTACCTTCACAGGCTCGAGGGCTGGCGTCGTCATCACTGCACCAACGAGAACAAATTATCTCCCTAGTGGAAGGACCCTACATCATCATCGCCAACCCGCGACCCGGCGCTTTCAGACTCGCCGACCACGGCTCCGCGCTACCCAACACATGGAACATTGATCAACTCTCTAAATATTATAGCTTCCCGGGGGCTTCACCCTGGATGACTTCCTTACTGATAATTCGTGCTTCCACGAACATCTATACCGTACCAGTACCAAATTCTTCGGCCTCCATCAAGCAAATACTCAAAACGCCTCTAACATGCTTCGCTAAGACTCAGAGATCGGCACGTACACGAGTCTATACCTCGATTCGCCCTCTCAGTCCATAGCACACAAGCATCTGACAGCTCGAGGCTAGGCACGAACACGAGTTCGCGCCTCGTTCCGCCTCCTCGAGTTTGGTCGCCGTATAACCGCCTCGTATGCGCTCGGGGGCTAGCACGTACATTGGCTCGCGCCCCATTTCGCCACCCCAAGTCATGTCAGCTGTCCATAAGCCTCGCCGCAACGTCCTGGGACAAGTTTCCCTTTGGGTTCCTCAACTTTACGTTGTTCCCCCGACACCGGCACACAGGCCTCACGCCTAGAATCCGCCCGGGGGCTAAATAAGAGCACGAGTTCCTCAACTCAAATCCTCTACCCCGGGTCCGGCGGCACCAACGCCTTGCAAAGAACGAGCGAGTAAACCAACGTTTCTTAACTCGGTTTGCCTCTTCTATGCAACGACGGACAGCTGTCTCGCATCTGCGCGGGGCCAGGCATGGCACGAGTTCCTCAATTCGTTTCGCCTCCCTGACTACGGCACCTACCCCGTGGCACGAGTACAGGGCTACCACAGCAAAGTTTTTTCAGACTGTTCATCCGAGTTCCTGCTAACTCGCACAAACAGTCGAGGGCTACTACAGCGAAGTTTTTTCAGACTGTTCCTCCGAGTTTCTGTTAACTCACACAAATAGTCGGGGACTACTACAGCGAAGTTTTTTCAGACTGTTCCTCCGAGTTCCTGCTAACTCGCACAAACAGTCGGGGACTACTACAGTGAAGTTTTTTCAGACTGTTCATCCGAATTCCTGCTAACTCGCACAAACAGTCGAGGGCTGCCACAGCGAAGTTTTTTCAGATTGTTCATCCGAGTCCCTGCTAACTCGCACAAATAGTCGAGGGCTACCATAGCAAAGTTTTTCAGACTGTTCATCCGAGTTCCTGCTAACTCGCACAAATAGTCGAGGGTACCACAGCGGAGTTTTTCAGACTGTTCATCCGAGTTCCTGCTAACTCGCACAAACAGTCGAGGGCTACCACAACGAAGTTTTTCAGACTGTCCATCCAAGTTCCTACCAACTCGCACTGACAGTCAGGGGCTCGGAGGCATATAACACATTACGCGACCCTATGACAATACGGATACGCAGAAGAACAAAGGAATTTGTCACATCAAACACACAAAGACAAAAGTGCACTATACCCAAGGAATCGCAAACCGCCCCGACGCTTCAGCGCACTACGCCTGGGGAAACGCAACCGTTCCGAGGCACGAATAAAACCATTATGACGTAAAAAAGTAATCATGACATCACCATCCGTGAATCTCGCAGAACGGGTTCAGACCGCAATAAAGGGATTAGGCCCATCTAGTTCTGCAGCCCGGCTTGGCGTCACCTCAAATCAGGGTTTACCTAGTTTGAATTTTGGCTCCATCACGCATACTGATGGGGGGCTTGATGATGGGTAGTCCTACTACCATGTATTCGTGCTCAAGTTGGTGTGTCCTAAACAGAATCGGAGAACAACTCTCAACACGCTTTTTGGAAGGAGTCCAACTCGTGTACTACGAGGACTCAAGATATGGCATAAAGAAGGAGTCCGACTCGTGTACTACGAGGACTCATGACAAGGTTACCACCTTACTCCGCCTATATAAGGAGCACCCACCCCTCAAGGGGGGACAAGTTCAATCAGATCGAGGAGCCAGAAGCTATGCTTGATCTCATAACCCTAGTCGACTAGCCACCGTTTAGAGCCTTTAGCATCAAAACCAATCTCGCCGGGTCCCCTACCCGTCGAGTTCCTCCTGTAATCCAGATCTCGTCGAGTTCCCTACTCGTCGAGTTCTCTCTGTACTTTATATCGCATATCAATCCAATCAAAGCAGGACGTAGGGCTATTACCCAACTCGGGGGCCTCAACCTGGGTATATCGGTGTCGAAGTATCAAGCTGACCTGAGTATCCGCCCCGTTACCATACAAATACATGCTGTACGAGTACTCCCGTATACCAACTTAACAAATCTAGTAAAATACATAGGTAATTAAGCACAGGGACTCAAAATTTTAGATTTACGCCAACATTTTTGATATCATACAGATTAGCATACGCACATGCACACATTCCATTATTCATTAGAAACATGATTAGCATACACATACATTCCATATTAACTAGCTATCTGTTTAAGCATAATTCATCACAAACATACACAAACATTCCATTATTCTTTGCCGAGAAGCATCATGCTCTAGCTAGCAAACCACACCACACTGGAGGCTGCACTACACTCCTAGTAAATCATCCATCCACCAACATTGAAGAACACACCACATCGGCTGCTGCAAACCGTGAAATTGCAGCTTAGTTTGTGTATCTATAGCTCTAGATTTGTGTGCAATAAGGTGAATTCAGTACAAATTACTATGCACAACATTGATTAAAGAACAAAGAAGGCAGGGAAGGAATGGGAGCAGTACAAGCTTACCTCGAGCTCGGCAATGAAGATCTGGTCAGTTGAGGGAGGGGGGCAGGGAGGGAGCACCGATGGTTGAGGGCCTCGAGTGGGGAGCTCGGGCGGCAGGGGATGTCGTCGGGCAGCGGCGAGCTGGGGAGCCGGATGGGTCGGGAGTCCCACGAGCTAGGCGATGGAGCTCCGGCCGGTTGAGGGAGGGGGGGCGGGGAGGGAGCACCGGCGGGCGAGGGTCTCGAGGGGGGGAGAATGGGGAGATCAGGCATCGGGCGAGGGATTCGGCGGGGAGGGGAGCACCGGCGGGCGACGGAGGCCTTGCGAAGGAGAAGGGAGCTCGAGCGGCCGGCGAGCTAGGCGACCGGGAGACGAGAAGGGAGCAGCGGTCGGTGACGGGGTCGGATGGGGGATGGCGGAGCTCGAGCCGGCGGCGATCTGGGCGAGAGGGAGGCGGGGAAGGTGGCGGCCGGTGAGCTGGGCGAGCTGGGGAGGTGGCGGCAGCGGAGCTGGGCGAACCCTAGCTGGGGGGCGGTCGGGCGGATGCGAATTGGCCAGAGAGAGAAGACCCCAATCGTTTTTTGGGCAGTCACTTGAATGGCAAAAGCGGGTAAATATGGTGCAACTTCAAGGGCAAAGTTGAAACGTGTGGTAGAAAGCCAAAATAAGGACGTTCGGCTGTGCTTTGCTGTTTACACTACTGAAAATCACTTGCTTTTGCTTATAGGTATCTTTCGGAAATGTTATTTGGTTCAGCTTTAGCTTTTAAGCACTAAAAAAAAGGGTAAAAGCTGAACCAAACAAGGCCTAATTTAATCAGTTTTAAAAAAGGCCACGACGACAACAGCGATTTAACATGGTTGGTTTGATTGAATCCGTAGCAAAGTGGCGAACTTTTGTAGTTTGGATAAAAGCTTTAGCCCGTACGACTGTACCAGTAATTATCTTCAGCACACCCAGGCATAGCCGGAAAGATACATCCTACATTAGTACGAAAGGCATATAGCTTTCCAATTCGAACTTATCTTCGTCATAAGTTTTGTTTTCCTTTTCTCTCTTGTTTGTGTCACGAGTCGTTCTTCAGCTGTGGATGCGATGTGCGTCCTATTTTTCTTTGGGATGTCGCGCGTGCACAAGAGTTAATTAAGCTGGATAAATGTGATGACAAATATCTCGCTAATGTCGTGGAATAGAATTATATATCTTCCCGGAGCATTCCTTGCCGACATGCCGAGCTGCCTGCCGACGTGCACGAGAACGTTGACACCTATCAGCCGATTGATGCACAGGCCGCATAACCGCATTTCCCCTTCTCCGTTTCAGTGTGGAAAGCAATGAAGATGGCAGGTACAGCAGAGGAAACATCACGGATGCGTGCACAGAGTTATTTGTGCCTTTGCTCCTTAACGAGCGCCGGCCCACGAGGAGGCTCATCGGGATTCATTCCTGGCCACGCCGATCTGGTGATAGCTCGTATATACGTTGTCTGCCAGGTTTTATGGACACAGACGACGAGCACAAACAAAATCCACACTAGTTCAGCTCTAATTGATACTAAATTACTGTCGATGATGTTAGCTCAAATCTAAGCTAGAGGCATCTCGCGGACGCGACGGAACGGCCATCTACCCCAAGCCCAACCGTGACAAGCCACGGTGTGGCAGAGGTCGGGAGCACCGCGGTTGCAGCAGGCACAGAGGCTACTGCGGCAGGCCTAGGCGCTGCCGTGGCAGCAGGTTCTGCTGTGAGCTGGACCGTGGCAGATCAGGGGGCTACCACGGATGGGCTCATGGTGGCGTCAGCAGACAAGACGACTACCACGACATGTTAGGTGCTGCTGCGGCAGTGGTCTCTACGGTGAGCCCTACCGTGGCACGCCAAGGTGTTGGCGTGGAGGCGGGTGGGGGGAAGGGGCACTCGATGGATAGGGCGACCAAGACGGCTATTGTGGCAGGTCAGGGTACTGCTGTAGTGGTGGTCTCAACCGCAAGCCCTGCCACATTAGGCCAAGGTGCTGCCGCGAGGGAGGGGGCACTCAATGGACAGAGCGGCTAACACAGCTACCACGACAGGACAGGGCGCTGCTGTGACAGCAGTCTCAGCCGCGAACCTTGCCGTGGCAGGCCAAGGTGCTGCTGCGAGGGAAAGGGGGTGCGTTCAACGGACAGGGTGACCAAGACGACTACCGCGGTAGGCCAGGGTGCCGCCGCGGCAGCAGTCTCGGCCACCCCAGATGCATTTGAGCGCACGATGGAGTTGGCTTCCTCGACAAGTGTAGCTCCATTGCCACCCTTGGATCCCGCTGCGATGAGTGGTGGTGCCATAAGGGGGCCCATGTAACATCCTCGATTTTATGAGTCTATTCTTTTTTAAAAGCAAATTTTGTTACATGTCATATTTTAACTATATATTTTTTATTTGGTTTTTGTTTCAAATTTTATTTTGCATATTCTTTTAGAAATTTTCTCTGAAAATATTTTTATTGGATTCCCCATGTTCAAATTGATTTACTGAAAATTTTCCACAATTTTGAATCTTATTTGGAGTTGTTTTGAATTATTCTTGCTTCTCTGTTTTATTTAATTCCAAAAACCTAGAAAAAAGGGTCAGCCAGCCTAGTAGGTCAGCCAGCTCGCATGCATGCATGCATGTGTGCAGCATGCGTTGCAATGATGCAACAAGCAGCCTACGGCGACCCACAGTCAGCCCTGCTCTAATACCAAAGCTGTCGAACCTCAGAATCCATAACAGAGAGTCTTAAGTGAAACCACCCGCTAAGTCGGAACGTCAACCCCGACCTCAACCCCTGGGTATCAATCCCAAGAGGAGTGGAGTGATATGGCTCCGAATAGCCCGAGACGTCAACCCCGAACTTTCCCCGGCAAACTAATGCACAGTTCAAGTAGGGTGATATGGTCTCCTCACTCTTTTCTTACTGAGCCGGAACGTCAATCCCAAACTCGTCCCGGCAAATTAATGCTCGGCTGGAGTAGGATGATATAGTTCCCAATCTCTCAGTAGCAGAGTCACTTCACAGGGGTGATTAAACCTAATAACTCTATGATATAAACTCTGAAATCCTACCCACAACATGTGCTTCATCAATATACACACACGGCACATGAGTAGGCGAAAACAACCAGATTTCACAGCAGTAACTCTACGACCGAAACTGTAATATTATAAGTTTGAAACTTAACAAACATATATTCACATAAGGATCTGAAGATCTAAACACACAGCGGAAGAGTATTTATGGCTACGAAGCCAAAACGGTAAGGCCAAAAGTGGCAGCAAACAAACCCAACTGCCAAACCCGGGGGCAGGATCACTGCCTGGGATTTGCAGTGACTAACCGTCGTGGGTGTTGATCTCTATATAGAAACCACCCTCAGGAGGGGTAATTTTCTCTGCACAAAAACATCAACAATAGCAGGGTGAGTACAAAATTGTACTCAGCAAGACTTACAGTGCGGAAATTAGTAATAGACGTGCCAAGTATCAATAAATGGGTAATTGTGGACTATTTTGCGGAAAGCAAATTTTTACCTTGGTCAATAGAAGCTAGGTAGATGAAAAACCGACTACCGGAATACTTTTCAAAGGGGACGAGTCGAATACTTCACGATCAGTCCTTACTGCAGATCACCACACCTTAGATAACCCGACTCTTCCTCGACCACCCTGGGAGGAAGCTGTCGCTAACACCAGCCTTAGAGTTGGCAAGTTTTAAGGGATTGTTGTAGTTATCTAATTCGACGCAGGTAATCACCAAGTTGTCCATAACCGCGGACACGGCTGTTCAAACAGTTCAAACCCTGCAGGGGTGTACATCTTTACCTACACGTATCGATCGACTCCTAATGCCACCGGGATAACACACTTTACGAGGTGTGCTGGCGGAGGGTGATCGAACACGACCGTTACAATGCTTTCGACCTAGGTATGAGCCACCCTTACGGGCCAATCCATGTGCATCAGTCCGGCCGTGACTACGACACGGTCCCATAAGTTGTAGCAGGTGATACATCCCCGGTCCTCGACCGTGTGTAACCCTTACACCTATATTGAAGCACACCACCACATCATTTTTCACGCACACGGCAAATAAAAACGGCAAACTATGCAGCTCATACTCTAAGTCTAGGCAAATTATTTAGTCGTGGGTGGCCCCATAATCCACCCGTGCAGAAGTACGCAAATCTTGGGTCAATGTACGTCAGAAACCGGTGCTTGCGGGAAAACGAGACAACCCACCATGCTCCCAGCCATGGCCTCTCGTCTAGCCCAATGATTATTAGTCAAGTTTATTAAACATTCCCAGTGAACACCCACCTACCACGTAACCCATCCAATGGTGTTGATTCGTCTGCCATCCAAGAAATTATGACTTCTACATGTCTAAGCATGTCTAAGCATTAGTAATATAGTAAGCATTACAAACGTGTACACTATTCTACCATTTTAGATAGGTTGGGATGGTGGTGGAGTT
This sequence comes from Stipa capillata, assembly GCA_019208055.1. NCBI lineage: Eukaryota > Viridiplantae > Streptophyta > Magnoliopsida > Poales > Poaceae > Stipa > Stipa capillata. The sequence goes on from JAGXJF010000368.1 coordinate 119,564, forward strand.
GTTTGAGCGTCAAGGTGGGTTTTACACACCGGGCTAGGGTTCTGCTTAGCGGAAAAATATAATTTGAACGCATGTGATAATGAATTTGAAAACAACTAATACTTTGCAAATAGTAGGCATTTGCAATGTGACCAAAGGGGCTGCTTGCCTGGTTGCCTTGCAACTAAACCCTGCTCGTGATCGGGACTATCGTCTTCTGGACCTTCCGGCTCTAACGGGGAAGAACGAAAACACCGAAAAAGAAGGGCACAATCGTAAATATCTAAATGCGGAACATCGGTATGAGATGCAATGTATGCCATGATGTAGAGAGTGCAAAATAAGGACTAATGCAAGTGGAATCAATTTAATCGGAGTCCGGACGCATAAAATATCGCAATCCGAAAATCCTCCGGCTAATCGGAAACCCTAATTTGAGTTTTTAGCAAATTGTATTATTCCTAGCATGCAAACATGGATGGAAATGATGTTTTTGAATAGATCTTCTTTTTCTAAACATTTTGATATATTATTTGCATTTTTCTGATTAAAGATGAATTTTCTATGAATTTTACAAGATTTAAACCATTTTTCACCCTTTGTTGTATTTTTCTCAGTAAAATTAATGTTTAAATTAATTCAAATATTAGCAGAGGCTGACATGTGGGACCTAGGTCAATTCTAGTCAAAATTGACTTAGTCAATGACAGTGGGGCCCACTGTCATAATTTCTTATTTCTTTTATTCTTTTAGTTTAAATCCTGACATGTGGGTCCACCTGGCATATAATTCCTTTTTCTTTAATCTTTCCTTTTATTCTGACACGTGGGACCCATGTGTAATAGAGACAATAAACATGCTCATTAATTACACTGTTAACAGTTAATCATAGTCATTGATGAGTCGGTTAATCATCAGTTAGTACTTATTAGCAATAATGGATGAGATTAACTGTTGATGATTAGGCTTAACTGTAGCATTAATCACATATTAATAAATGAACTCATCATTAGCAGTAAACATGTCGTTAGGACATGTTTAATAGGGCGGTTAATGGCCCTAATGGAGCTGGGCGCGGTCGGTTCTGGCCATGGGGCTCGGGAGGGAGAAAATGGGGCGGCGGCGCGACGGCCTTACCGGCTCTGGCGAGGAGGCGACGGCGGGGGAGCTAGGCGGAGCCGAGGCGGCGAGGAAGAGCTCCGGGACAGCACCCACGGCGGCTCGGGTGCTCGGGAGCTTCGGATCCGGGGCGGCGAAGCCAAGAGGAGGGGCACCGGGGAATGGGGCGTGGCCGAGCGGCGGAGTGGAGCCGGAGGGGGGGACGGCGAGCTTGGGCGGCAAAAAGGGGGGAAGGCGAGGCAGGCGGAGCTCGGTGGCGGGGATCTGAGGCGGATGGCGGAGCACCGAGCGGTGAGAAGGGGCGGCGGGGAGCTTGGCTCCGGGGCGGAGCAGAGCAAAGGAGCGGCGACGGCGGTTAGCTCGGCGGGATGGGGAGCTCGGGTGGCGTCTGTGCGTCGGGTGAAGCGGCGACCGAGGCAAACGAGGGAGGGGGGCGACGGCGTGCTCCAGGCGGTGGCTCGGATGCACGGGGGAGAGGCGGCAAACGGGGCGGCGAGCCACCGAGCGGGGAAGGAGAGGGAGAGCAAAAGGAAAAAGGGGCGGCGGTGACCAGGCTTTTTGTAGGGGAAGGAGGCGGTGGGGCGGTAGCAGGAGGTGGCCGGGGGAGAGAATGGGAGGCCGCCACGGGGCTGGGGAAAGCAGGAGCTGGCAGCTTCGGTGGAGAGGAGAGAGAGAGGGCAGCGGTGAAGAAGATAAGGCAGCGGGGAGGCTTACGGGGGAAGGAACCGGAGGCGAACGGGCCAGGTGGGCCGGCGGCGGGGAAGAGAAGATGGGCCGGGAAGGCCCATCCGGTGGGGGAGGATTAGATTAGGGTTTTTGCTATTTTTCTTTTGATTTTTGTTTTCTGTTTTGATTTTTACTTGATCTGATCTGGGTAAAATCGAACCCCATTCAAACTTTAAACTATTCTAACAACTTTACAGATTTTAAAGTTTAAGCCCATAATATCCTTGGAACACCTTGCCTCATTAATTCAAATGTACAATGATTAAAAATCATTCCCGTACCTTTAGTGCCACTTAGGGTTTCTTGCGAAGATTTCAAAAATTTAAACTTCTTCTCGATTTTCCGATGATGTTAACATGCCATGATGCACAACAACACTGGTTAAGAAATGGGGACGTTACAAAGAACAAGGTACAATTATACAAACTTATACCTAAAGTACGGGGAATTTAAAACCGTTCTAGTTGGCTACAACAAAAATCATATCTACAACTTCCGTCTCACTCGTCTTATATTCCTACTCTGCAGCGTTCTCGTCACAGTAGTCAAAGTAGTATTCGACTCCTTCCTCGTTCGCCGGTGCTTACACTTCGGGAACTTCGTCTTCTTCCTTGACGTAGACGATGTCTTGATCTGCCATCGGCTTATAATCTAGCCAAAGGAATTAGAATAGAGGGATGAGTATAAAAGGTACTCAGCAAGTCCAGGAATAGTGAAGAGGTGTTTGATGCACTATTTATGGAGAACAACAGTGTTCTCTAGAAGCAATGCAATTTGTAAGGTAAGAGAGTTAATTTTTAATTAAGAAACTATGATCTCATGTGTCACAGGCTGCTAGGATCCCCCGATGGATCCCTTTCCTGCCGTTTCACAGTTCTAACCATGAACATGAAGTGACTAAGCTACACTTTCTTATACTCTGTAGAGGTGAGCAACTATATCCACAAATGACTATAGTCATGCATATGAGGTGGCCAAACCTCATCTACACTCTTGAGGTCACATAGCTGTATCGCCGCCCGCTTAATCATACCCCGCGTTGTAGCCCACCTAGGACTTACCAATCTCACTTGGATACTCCAGATCCAACTTCCCAAGGGAGTATGAGTATGACCTACGACAAATGTACTTTAGCTCAGCTCCGCCCATACAGGGTATGTGGTAAGCGCAATCGCTACAGCGCTTAAGCACAATCGATCATTGGTTACTTTAACCTTATATGAACAAACCCGTGTGATGAAACCTGCCTTCCCAAGTGCCTTCAACACCTTTCCAGGGTTTCACCACCCACCATGATCATGCCAAAAAAACCGACGATCAAAGATTCTCAATTGATTCACTTTAGAAAATAAGTTTTCCTTTTATGCATGTTATAGACAAGAAGAAAAGTTTTATAAAACATTCTCAATGGATATGAACAAGAAACTGGACTTGCCTTGTAACGGATAGGCAGTGAAGTTTGACAGTTTGACTTGAAGAACTTCGAGTACTGATAAGAAAATGATAAAGTCTGATAATGACTTATTCAAGAAATTTCAATATGGATGCAATGGTCATGATTATGCATGCACGAGAAAAATACATCATAGATGTAAAACTTGATATTCACCATTTTATTGGATATCTTATGTATGATCTACAATTATTAAATGACTAAGCAAGTTGTCAAATACTTTTAAGTTTACATGAAATCCTTAAAAAAAATATTGATTACTTAAACATTATCTTAACTTTAATTAAGGGTGAATATTATTATCTCTCAAAATAAGATTAGTCTTTACAATTTGACATATAATTTGTGCTTAGAGTATTTATTTAGATTCTTTTTTTCTTTCTCAAGAAAAGAAGATAACATCCTCTCTCAAGTACTTAGCTTAAATGTTGTATTCAAAATTTGTGAATTGTGATTTAAACATATATTTTAATCTTCCTCTTTATTTTTAAGGAGAATAATGAACTATTTCTATTTGGGTAATTGTTCTATAGATTAAGCTATTCTTCAACTTGTACTAGATTTGACTTCAATTTCTCTTTCTAGAGTAAAAAAAAGAAAACAAAACAATCTAATTTGGGCCCACTAGGCCCATTCTACTTACCCTGATCCCTTTCTCTCCTTATCCTTTCTCCCACACCGACTCCTCACACATCCACCGTTTCCTGCCCCTTCCTTTCCCTTGCTCAACGATGCGCCGCCCCCTTTGGTCAGGGGATTTTTGCCCAATTGCCACTACTTTAAGTGTGTTTCGAAGAATTGCCACTCATTTATTTCGTTTCAGCAGATTGCCATCAAAGTGCTGATTTCTGTCGCTGATTTGCCATTCCAAGCTTTTGAAATCTTTTTCACTTGTTTCTCTCCTGTACAGCCACGTGAATGGACTGTTTTACCCCCTAGCAGACTTGACGTGTTTTGGCTGGGTCAAACCAGCTCGCTGCCCCTTCCCGTTTCTTTCTCCTCCCATTCCCCATTGATGTGTCCAGAGCAAGCCGAGCAAGCAGGCGAGCAAGCAAGCCTGAGCAAGGAGCAAGCCCGAGCAAGGAGGCCCTGGATCCAACGCATCTAAGGTGAGAAATCGAAAACAAAATCCTGTCTAACCTATTCCCCATCTTGCTGATTCAATTAGTGGTGGATTTGAGGTTGAAATCCAGTTCATGTGCTTGGAACCCTAGGTTGTTCATGGTGGCGATTTGAGGTCGCCGAGGTCAGTAGCGATGGGGATGGACCCCAAGGACGTCTCAACAGAGTAGGCAACAGTATCATTTTCATGTTTTTCCCCATTGTTTGATCCATTCGCTCGCGTAGGGAACCCTAAATGTGTTAATTTTTCCCTAAATGTGTAAATTTTGTTGCTGTTTCCGAGGTCAGTACTAATCTTGTTGCTGTTTTGGAGGTCAGTACGGAACCCTAAATGTGTTAATTGTTCCCCATTGTTTGATCCATTTGCGAGCGTAGAGTTGACCCTGAGGTTGCGTTTAAAGTAGCTGCTAGAATTCTACCGTACGTTGCAAGGCTTGATGATGGAACCCTACGGCAAATTGAGCGCCAAGATCTGGAATGGGATGTTAATTTAGCCGGTGGGTACACAATGGAGAAGCTAATTAGTGACCTTCGCTCGAGGACTGAATGGGGCTCCATGCAGGAACCACATGTTTTGGTGTACTGATATGGACACAAAGCAACAGGAAAGGGTACATCACAGCATGGAGTTGTTTCAGGCTTTTAATTCTCGTTGGAGGGTGAAATGCGTTTGTTTCCTGGTTGAGATAGTTGACATTGTTGGGTATGAATCTAGCCATTCAAGTGTGACAATGGTGGGTGTTTCTTCTTCAGCAATTGCTAGCAATATGGAAGGTGGTGGGACTAGTGATGTTGTTCCCGGAACTAGTAACATGGTAGTTCCTGGAACTAGTAATGCTTTATCTTTAGATGTTGATTGGTCTACTTTGCATATTCAGCAAGTAGTTGATGAGGAAGGAAGAAATGACCCCATTCCTGATGATGCTATGTTTGTGTTACTTGGTCTGAGGGATGAGGATGAAAGGGCTAGAAAGGCAGCTGTTGCTGTTTCTGATGATGCTGCTCATAATGTTGCACCTGCTATTGCTCCAAGTACTCATGATGGGGCTGCCATCCCAGTGGATGATGTTATACCAGAGGAGAGCCACATTGTGTATGATAGGGACCACCCTCAAATTGCTGTAGATAGCAGATTCCCATCAATGAATGACTTTAGGTTGGCTGTCAGGCAGTATGCCATAAATGAAGAATTTGAGTTTGGCACTGAGAAATCAGATAGAAATAGGTACAGGGTGTACTGCAAAGGAAAGGATTGCCCTTGGAAGCTTGTTGGCCGCATAATGGCAGATAACAAAACAGTCAGGGTACTAACCTCGTTGCTAATGTACTTGAAACCTGACATACCAGGGTTTCCCTAATCATTGTTGTTGACATAATGTATTTCTTGGTTTTGCAGGTCACTTCATTAGTAGACATGCACACTTGTGGCTCCACTAGCAGAATCAAGACAACAATGGCTTCTAATGCTTGGGTAGCCGACAAGGCACTAAGTCTCTTGCGCAACACTCCAAACATGGGTACCAAACAACTTCAGAAGGAGCTGCAGGATCAACACAATGTTACCATTGGCTACGATACGGTTTGGAAAGGTAAGGAGAAATCAACTGAGTTTCTTTATGGGCGATGGGAAGAGGGCTTCCGGATGTTGTATAATTTTAAAGCTGAGGTAGAATTGAGGTCTCCTGGTAGTGTTGTTGAGATTGACACTCAGGTTGTAAATGACAAAGTGTACTTTCACAGATTCTTTTGTGCATTTAGGCCTTGCATTGATGGATTTGTAAATGGTTGTAGACCCTACATTAGTATAGATTCCACTGCACTGAATGGAAAGTGGAATGGTCACTTAGCTGTAGCAACTGGTATTGATGGATTGAATTGGATGTTTCCAATTGCTTTTGGGTTCATCCAATCTGAAAATGAGGATAACTGGGTATGGTTCATGAGAAATCTACATAAGGCTATTGGTGACCTTCCCAACTTGGCAGTGTGTACAGATGCTTGCAAGGGGCTAGAGAATGCAGTTAAGTTGGTATTCCGTCAAGCTGAGCAAAGGGAGTGCTTTAGGCATCTTATGCAAAACTTTGTGAAGAAATTCCAAGGAGATGCATTTGGCCATATGTATCCTGCAGCAAGGGCCTATAGAACAGATGTGTTTCAGCACCACATGACACAGGTTCTGATTGCTTCGCCTGAGGTGGAGGGATACTTGAACAAGTGGCACAATTTGCTATGGATGAGGTGTGTATTCAATACCGAAATAAAGTGTGATTACATCAATAACAATCTTGCAGAGTGTTTCAACAGTTGGATTAGGGAAATAAAGGATCTACCTCCAGTTGATCTAGCAGACAAGCTTAGAGAGATGATACTGGAGCTCTTTGAGAAGAGGAGAAGGATTGGGGAGAGATTCGTAGGGACTATATTACCTGCCATATTACAACAACTAAAGGCAAGACTAGGGGCTTAGGGCACTTGAGAGTGGTAAAAGCTGCTGCCTGGAGTGCTGAGGTTTGGGACGATGGTGGCAAAGTGAGGGTTAGGCATGTAGTCAAGACAAAGACAAAGGAGTGCACCTGTCTGGAGTGGCAGCACACAGGCAAGCCCTGCATACATGCATTGGCATTTCTGAGTACTCAGAGGAACATCAAATATGAGGAATATGTACATGAGTACTACTCAGTGCAAAGGTTCAGAGCTGCATACGAGGGGGAAATAGAGCCTATGACAGACAAGTCTCAATGGCCAATGGTGGAGCTTGGGTTCAAATTGGAGGCTCCACTTACAAAAAGAACAGTAGGCAGACAGAGAAAGCTAAGGATCAAAGGATGTCTTGAAAAAGGAGGTGCAAAAAAGAGCAAGGAGCCTCCAAAAAGGCCAAGGAATCCCGACAAATGCGGGAAATGTGGAGTTTTGGGGCATAGGCAGCCAGGTTGTCCATCTAATGGCATAAAAAAAAAGGCAAGTTTCAATGTTTTTTTACCTGCTACTCTAGTTATGCAATTTTTTTCATTCGTCATTGTCACATATATTCCATTTCTCATTGTGACAGGAAATACAAGCAAAGGAAAAATACAACCAAAGATAATTCTACCCCAAAAAGATCAAGAATTGAGAAGTCTGACTTGCTTCTTGGCAGCCCAGGAGTTAGGACTAGGAGGTGAGTTCAGGCAAACAATATTTTCCTTTATGCGTACAAATTTAAATTATTACACTGAAATGTTCCTGGGTTTTTAGGCAACTTGCAATGCTGTTTGGTGCTGCCTCCACAGAATCGAACAATGCAACCGCATCTCCATCTAAAGGTACCTGTATAACATCTCCAGCAAAGGAAAGGAGTTCCAAGAAGATGACTCCAAAGAAGAAAAAGAACTGAACACAGTTTATGGTGTAGCAACTTTTGTGGGATGTGAACTCTTTAATTCCCTGAGACGTGAACTCTGTAATTCCCTGAGATGTGAACTGAGTGGTTTAGTATCTTTTGTGAACTAGTGTCTTCTTTGATCTGTTGTTAGGTGTACAAACACTTGGAAATTCTTGCCCAGTGCATGTCAGTCATTCAGAAGCTTCTAAAATGCTATTTTCGGTTGTGTATTTGTATGCTCCTTTCCATTGTGGTGACTGGATGATGCTCATCATGGTCTCACTCTGAGCAGCGAGTGCTTCAACTGTGATGAATCACTTTGGCATATTGCAGGCACTTGTTGCCCTTTATTTACTCCCCAATTAAACTGGTAAACTTCCCCTGTTTAGTCTACTAGGCCAGTATGAGCTTTTCAACCTGCTCTGTAAACCTCACCTCCAGTGTCCTTTTATTTGATGGTAAAGTATCCAGGAGCAAGAAGATGTGCTTCCTGTTGTTGATTCTGGTATTTTATTTGATTCAAGCCAGCAGTATAACACGAGCGATTATTCATTCAAAAGTTTTGGACATAAATATTATCTGCAGAAGCTTCTCCAGTTTTCAAATAAAACTGACCAAAATCTTACCAAAATCCGTCTGAATTCAGCTTACCAACAATCTTACCAAAATATTATCACAATAGCTTGCATAATGTAAATTTCAATTCCAGAAGCTGGCAGCATACATTATCACAATAGCTTGCATTATCACATGGTTTCACTTCCATACATCTCAATTTAGCACATCACAACTGCTTGCATATTACAAAAGCTTCCAGAACCACCGAACTTACATTACACAGCCCAAAAGCTTCCAGAACTACTAATCTACTTCACTAGCAAGACTAAGAGGACCAATACAATAGCTAGAACAGTAAAACAGTTCAATAAGATCTGAACATCCACATTCTTGCCTAGCTTGTTCATTCTTCCGTTCATGGAGACGACTTCAGCCCTCACAGCCTCGATTGACCGCCATATTTCTCCTGATTCAATGCTCGCGCCCGCGTAGTTCACAATGGGAGTATGGTCATCTCCAATGCGTAGCTCTGCAATTAACAGCTTGTACTGCTCCAACCACATGAAGAATGTGCAATCTCTCGCAATCTGTCAAGACATCAACAATTGAGCCAATTGTTCAATCAAATCAAATAGAAAACATTTCAGCTACTATGGTTAACCTTCTTCCCTTTCTCATTCAATGGGCACTTCACAAAGTACTTTCCCGGATTCTCAGCTGTGCTGGACTGCAGTAGGAGCAATTGCTCTCGTCCGCAGGCAGGGCAGTCAATTAACGGGAGCCCCCTAACCCGCTTCATGCCAGAGTTGTAGCTACCGTAGCTACCCTGTGACATAATGGTACCCTCTCCCTGCTACAAAGCATACACAATGGAAGCTCAAATTGGTCATGGTGGAAGCGCGAATTCATCTCATTGCAACCACAGTGCTAGGACAAATAAGCTCGAATTTTTACACTCCCTCCATGGTTCATTTCTTTCTGCCCTACTTGTGCTTTATCTTACAGAAAGGCGACCATACACAATAAATAAAATCACAATAGCTCGCATAGTTGCGCTAATTGATTTCTTTTTTGAAATTCTTGGTTAAAACACTAGCTCAGCAATCTGTATCTGTTCTTTACTTCTTTTACCAATCCTATTTGGGATTGCCTAATAAAACATTACCACTGCTAGGGTTTCATCAAATTGACTGGGGAATCAATTTCACAGCGCAAGACGCAATCGATTGGGGAAGGGGGATTGGGGGGAGGGGAAAGCATACCGACAAGATTTGTCAACGTTGCCGACGTGTTCCTTCTTTGCGTGCTCTGCCGCCGGCCACGGGGGGTCGCCGAATCGCCCAACCGCCGCGCGGGAGCGGAGGGGCTTCTCTGCCGCGCCGCGCCTGAGCGAGAAACGGCAGCCGCTCCTTTCGTCGCTGCTCACCGGAGGGCTCTGAGGTGAGTCTTCAGTCCGCCGGCGGGCGGGATCTTTGGTCCGCCGCTGGCCACCAGCAGAGGAGACGCAATCGCGGAGTCTGAGGAGTTCTCGAGTCTCAGAGGCAAGTCTTCAGCAGAGGAGAGGCAAGTCTTTAGTCCAACAGCTACGGGGGTAAAACGGTCTATTCACATGGCTGTACAGGAGAGAAACAAGTGAAAAAGATTTCAAAAGCTTAGAATGGCAAATCAGTGACAGAAATCAGCACTTTGATGGCAATCTGCTGAAACGAAATAAATGAGTGGCAATTCTTCGAAACACACTTAAAGTAGTGGCAATTGGGCAAAAATCCCCTTTGGTCAGTGCCGACGTTGCTGCCGCCACTCTTCGGTCCACCTCCAGTGTTGGTACTGCCACGCCTGTCGCCACTATTTGCCCGACGCCATTGACCGCGCCGCCTCCGATGTAGCCCGATGTAGTCCCCTTGCTGCTCGGTCTCCTTCGATCTCACGTGCGCCACCGTGAAGGCTCTCCAAATGCGCGCCGCTGTTGGTCCTTGGTGCTCCCTTTCTTGGTCCGCAGCAAAGGATGGTGCCGCCGCTCCACCTCCTAGCCTTGAATATCGTCCTCCGTGCTTCGGACGCACCTTGGGCCATAGCTCGGGCTCGGGCCTCGCCGGCTTGCTTGCCTCTATTAAATCCCGTTGCTAGCCTCCACGCTAAGCTGCCGTGCCGTGCTGCGCGAGATGGCTGCGGCCTCAGCATCGTCGGTGCTCCGCTGGGGCCCGCCTCCCGCCGGTGGCACGGTATGGATGCCGCCCATCTGCTCCTTCAGTAAGTGCCCCTCATCACATCTCCTCCCTTCCATTCCCCCTCTTTGCTGCTCCGATTAAACCTTGCCATATGGTTGGTCTTCTAAATCCAAAATCCTGATTCCGAACTCCATTTATTTTTTTGTCTTGGTAAAAATGATGTACTGGTGCGGTTAGGTTTGATGGTGAAATGTGATGATCTAATGCTTGCTTATGGATACCGTCATTTGGTCTAGTTGCTACCGATGACTGTTAAATGGGAATAGTGATGCTATGATGGAGCTAATTTATCCTTAAAAGTCATTAACTTGAAAGAACAAGGCTCGAGTGATTTGTGTTGCGCTGCACTGTTTACTCAAATTGGTTGTGGTACCAAGCTGCTATGGGTCTTCTACGTAAACTGACATGAACAAAAATGTTGCCTGTTCTTTAGCTATGTTCCCATCTTCTTCATGTATATATGTATAACTAATTCAGATTTGGCTAGCTAAAGGAACGGTTTTAGCTTAATCTCTGCTAGTTAAGGTTGATGTTCATTATCAAGGCTTTGATATAGCATAACTGGATATGAACAAATACTAAACTTAACCTCTGCTAATTAACAAAGATAATTATTTAAAGACACAAGATTTCTGTTAAACATTAAAAAATGATAAGAACAGATGTGCTAAGCTTGATCTTGGCCATTATACTAGCATGTTGCTTAGATTTGTGGCCTATTCAACATTAGTGACCTCTCTAAGTTGATAAAGGATGGCTTATTATTCTTGTACACTGTGATGTGAAGCATTCTTGTGTGCTTATGCTCCTGACCCTAACATATGGGGTTCATGTATTATTTGATAAAAGCAAATGTTAAACTGCTATTGCCTGACATCTGGTAGCTACTTTGTGATGATTTTATCTAAAGGATAAAGAAAATGGCTTGGGAAAGAATATGAACCTGATAAAAACAGCTGCTACTTAGATCTATAGCCCATTTTCTATGATGATTAAATCTGAGAAACGCTAGAGGAAAGGTATAAGATGAACTTGATGAGAACAGATATGCTTGATCTTAGTTGTTCTCTGTTTTCTACATGTAGGCATATATCTAAATCAGTTATTTAACTGAAAAGAACGGATGCTTTTGTTTGAAAATTTGAGAAATGGTAGATCCTTGATAAGAACAGAGGTTGCCTGATTATTAGTTCCTTTCTATTTTCTATATGTACAAAGGATGGAAGCTCTCAAAGACTCCTAACCATTTAAGAGAGATCCCAATCTCCAAGAGAAATGAACTCGATGAAGTCTCGGAGACGAACTCAATTTTTTCTCAAGTTCTTTTCTTCCTCACAAGATTTCTCTCTTAGTGCTTGGAGGAGTGGAGGGAAGCTCTTAAGTTGGTAGGATATCAAATGGGCAAAGGGTCCTCCTTGCCAGGAGCAAGGGGGCTTATATAGGAGCTCTCTCAAAACTAGCCGTTTGAGAGAATCTGTCAAAATCTGGATTGTGCGGATTTGGGCTGGACCCTTTGGATTTTGAAATCCAAGGGTCATATGCTGACGTGGCAAGAATCTTCTCTCTGTTCAAAAGGTCAGAGGTCATCCGGACTATCCGGATTTCCACCCAGACCCTCTAGGTACCCGAACACTTTGGGCTGGGGTCCGGGCAATCCAGAGGCAATCTGGATGCTCACCTGGACTGTCTGGGCTTGGGGTCCAGGTAGTCCAGTACCGATCGGACACTCATGCGGACTATTCGAGCTGAGGTCCGGATTTCTCCAGAACTTGTGGGCTGGGATTTTGCTTTTGGCTTTGGGCAACAAAGGATTTAGCAACTTGCATTGAGCCATACCACGACATTTTCATCGACTCCCTCTTAATAATACGGTGATCCTATACTCAAAGTGACTTTTGTCACTAAAACCTAAAAAATCGATACTTATATCTTGCCGTCTTCTTTTCTCCTTTTTCTTTTGAGGGGTTGTCGACGATTAAATTTATATTTTTCCTTAGGACTAAATATGTCTCTTAAGTCATTTTTCATTAAGCACAAGAACTTGCTTAGGGGCGTAGATGAACTTTCAAATATTCCCAGGAGTCTCTGGAAAAATGTACATAAATTTTGAAGCTTTTTTGGTTTGAATTAAAAAATCAAACCTAAATTCAAAAAAAAAGAAACAAAATGAAAAAGAATTAGAGGAAAACAAACTTCGGACTGGACCGAAACCAGCCCAGCCAGATGGCCTAGTCCACGGGAGCACATCGCCACCTCAACTTTTGCCACTTTGTTAGGAGAAATGGAGAATCGCCAAACCATGTGGTGTCCACTCCTATTCTTAGCACCGCGATTCATGTGCTAGAGACACTGCGATCGTTGGTGGACCAAATTCCGGCTGTCGGACCTCTCCTCGATCACATCCGCTCGGTCAACCTTATCCTCAGTTAACTGCACGGTTAAAACCCTCTTGCTTCCCTATGTCTTACCCTTCAAGTTTCCATCCGTCTCTCTCCCTAGTCTGCGCTGCGATGAGGTCACCATCACATCTGCGTAGCCACCGTGTTCCTCTCTATGCACAACCTTATCGAATAGATTCACAGGCCTCCCAATCGCAGAACTCCAGAAGGAATTCAAGTTTAGTTAATTGAATCGGGAGATCGATCATCGTTCTCCTCAGCTCCGGCCGACCTCCGCTGTGGTCAATTCGTCCACTCTGGTAAGCCTCGTTGCTTTCCATCAGTTTCCTTAGCTTCAGTGGACCTCTTTGACCCTCTTTGTCCTCTTGGCTGAAGCCTGGAATGCCCAAAGCTTCCCTACGATGATGCCATTGCTCCGCCGTCCACCGGCGCCATATCATCCGACCACCTCGAGCTCCTTCGGCCATTCCGAACTCTCCCTCGAGCTCTTGGTGAGCCCCTGCACCTTTTGCATGCTTCCCAGAACACGTGAACATCCTCGGCGGGCTTTCCTGGCAAGCACCATCATGTCGAGCCTAGGGCCTCGCACCACCACAGTTGCATGCGGTGTGGTGCTAGGAACCGAACACATGCAAGTGTTGGTCCTAGAACCCACCATAGCACGAATGCATGCCTCGCCGGTGTGTGCACGCGAGCTCGCCAGCTGAGCTAGTGACCGGCAGGACCCGATCGTTAGAACAGTTAAAAGCATTAAGCCAACTGGTTAATCCTAATCAGTCGTTGACATGCTGACCAGGCCTGTTAAATAAATCCAGCCAATAACTTTAACTCGGAGCCACTAACATGTGGAACTGATCAATTGAACTTAAGTGAAACGAGTCATTGACATGTGGGTCCAGGGGTCCATTTGACCAGTCAGGGCTGACCTGATCTCCTTTGGCTCCTAGCCCCACTTATCATTGACTGTGGCTGATAATAGTGAGTATTAAAACTATTTTCTATTATTTTAACTCAAAATGAGTTATGTGAAATTCCAGAAAACTTTTTAAAATAATTTCAATCTTAGATTATTCATAACTAATTCATTTTCATGCCAAAATATTTAGAAAAATGAGTACAACCTAATTATGACATTTTCATGCACATTTCCATAGTAGGAAAAAAATTGGAATGACTAAAAAGAAGAATGTAGTTATTTCCCTCTCGCCAGAGATCCTTTAGAATGCCAGCTCTTGAACATCCAGATTTCGATTAATTTGATTCCACTTGCATTATTGTTTATTATGAAAGTAGTATGCCTTGCCATAAATTTCATGTCATGATCATGCTGAAGAATTTTTATTAGTAGTAATTACTATTATATCATTTTTTTGGCATTTCTACTTCTTCTTGATAGCACCGAAAAGTCACGACGTGAGTGACTTTGTCTATGAGTAGTGCCCTATTCATAAACAGCAAAGCAAGCAACACCCTTCTTTGACAATGTTGATATCACCTACTATTTCCAAATCTTACTATTGTGTTGAACCTTATATTGCATGCATTCAACTTCTACTTTATGGTACATACTTAAATTCTTATTCTTTGCATAGAACTACTGTGTAACCTAAATATCATGTCAATCTCTTCCAACCAAGCATGATTAAGATTAGTTGAGTCCTTAGCACCCAATCGTATTGTTATTGCATGCTTAGTCCTGCTTAGACTTGTCGAGTCATGATCTCTCAGATAGTCCGATGAATCAGTTTATCATGGGTGGTTATAGGTGATGATGTTTCCAAATTAGTGAGAATTAATTCAAGAATTTGACTAATTCAAGAATTTGACTAATAATCATTGGGCTTAGATGAGAGGCCATGGTTGGAAACATGGTGGGTTGTCTTTTCTTCCCGCAAGGCTGATTTTTGATGTACATTGACCCAAGATTTGCGTACTTTTACATAGGTGGTATAATGAGACCACTCACGAATAAATAAATTGCCTAGGCTTAGTGTATGAGCTACTTTAGTTTCCTATTTCCATTTGCAGTATAAGTGAAAAGAGATATGGTATGAGATGACATCTTAATATAAGAGTAGGGTGGACACATACAGTCTTGAAGACACTTAGGATGTATCTCGATTCACAACTTATAGGACCATGTTGGAATCAACAGCTGGACTGGTGTACACAGATTGGCCCATAGGGTTTACTAAGAGTTTGGGAACTATATTTCTCTACTCTAGCTGTGAATTAATTTGTCAGCATGAGTTCAGAGTAAGAAATGAGTAAAGAGACTATATCACTCTACTCAAGTTGATGCATTCAATTGTCAGCTTTTTGATTGAGGTTGCTGTCTTGGGCTATTCAAGGTCATATCACTATACTCCTGTCGAGGTATTTATAACTCGATGGTTGAGGTCGTGTTCGATGTCTTGACATATGTGCTGATTCCATTTAAGGTTTTATTTTATAAATTTTGGGTCCGGACATCTACCCTATCATCATAGGCTATGTCTGGCATATCATAGACTTCGTCATTTTCATCTATGATGTCCTCTTCACCATGTTTAGTCCAACATGTATACCCTTTCATGAAACCTCTTTGAATTAAGTGGCTCTCAATTTGCTTTGAGTTTTCAAACATGTTAACATTTTTGCGGTCAGTGCATGGGCAATACATCCAATCTTTCTCCTTATTCAACATATCCTCCTCGATATATATTCTAAAAGAAGATACGCCATAGATGTAAGCTCACTGAAATAGCTCTCATTATACATCCACCTTCGATCCATCTATTCCAATACAAAGATTTAATTAAATTAAGTTAGATCTCTCCATAACAAATATAATGATGTAAAGTACCATTTATGAAATAAGTGCCTTCTCTTTTTACTTCTTGACCTAAATGGTAACTATATTAATTCTGGTGACACCTATGTATATGCATACAAATTATGATTGCTAGGTAGTTGTAAACCATAAACCTTTTTATTAATCTAAATAGTCATCTACTCTCTAAATCTAGATATACATCATAGCTAATTCCCTAATTAATAGGATCCACTTTTCTCTCTTTCAAAATTAGCATACAAGGAGAGGAATACAATGTAATTATAACGAATTACTAACCCTTGACAACTTTGATCTCCACTCTAGGCCCAATTTCAAATCGAGTCACAAAAATCACCCAAATCATCCACTAGCTGCTTGCCCGACCAAATAGATCTAGGGTACCCAAATCTGTCTAGTTGGACTCTGACCTTATATAGGGATTCCAAACCCATACGATTTAAATCAAAACCATTTGTGATGTGTAAACATTTCAGATGGTTCAAAGTAGGGACCGTTTCAGATAGCTCCACATCCTAGATGGTTCAACATGGGAACCATCCGGGATGTGGAGTCATCCCAGATGGTTCATCTTTGTTTCAAGGCCTCTAAAGATTTCCCATACATGCTTGGAGGAACTGTCTGAGATGTTCCTCGTACTATATGGTTTTCATGAACCGTCTGGGTGAGTCGTTTTATTTAGATGTTTCTGTCGTGGTGAGATTACCTTTGAAACTCTATAAATCTCAGCATCACGGTGAATTCCTTACACAGGTTGTCACAAATTATAGACAACTGAAATGAAAGAAATTGATCAACTATCTCCCATCTGGCTCGGCAGTGATGGTCACGTCGTTGATACTGCATGGATCAACAACAGTAGCCAATTCATCTACCTTAGACACTCTTAGGTTAAAGTACGCCGGATGATTAGGCTCAGGAAGAACAACATTTTCGGTGTTTAACATTGCAACGACATCTGACATGGTGGGTCGATCATCTGCATTTTCTTGCACGCACATTAGTGCAATGTTAATGTGCCTCCTAGCCTCTTCTGTATGGATCTCCTTAGCAATTGATGCATCTATGAGCTCAAGCCATCTTCCTCCTTCCCAGAGCTGCCATGACTGCATAAAGTTCTTCATGATATACATGACAATCACTACAAAAGAACATAAATATGCATATGCGGAACCAGAAAAACTCACATATCCAAGGAGGTTAAGAAATTCATCATATTGGTGAAATCCAGAGTTCCTTTTTCCGCTAAGGATCTCAAGAAGTAGAACACCAAAGCTGAACACGTCGGATTTGGTTGAGTAGATGCCTTCAGAGGCATACTCAGGAGACATATAACCACTGAAATGATTTAGAAGTGCGAGGAACATATCATATAATTTTTTTATTTGATTGATCAAGTCGTTACTGATGTGGTAAGCACCAACTATGTTGTGTAGTAAGAAAGATATGCTTACTATGTTCCCACCACCCTCTTTGTGCTTCCTTTCGTATCATTAGAGCTGCAAATTTTTGCTAGTCCAAAATCAGAAATTTTAGGATTCATGTCCTGGTCCAAGAGAATGTTGCTAGCCTTAAGGTCTCTGTGTATGACACGCAGCCGAGAGTGCTTGTGCAGGTACAGAAGGCCTTGTGCTATCCCCTCGATTATTGCACTACGTTTATTCCAATCAAGTAAAGTTATTCTGTTTCCACCTGCACATTATAGAGTGTCATGCGTCACAACAAATTAGTGTATTTTATAGTATGGATGAAGCACAAAAATGTTGACCAAACCACATTCATCCAAATGTTGACCAAACCACATTCTGCATACCGAAGATAAAGAAGTCCAAGCTTTTATTTGGCAAATATTCGTACACCAAAATTTTTTCCTCTCCCTGAATGCAGCATCCCAAGAGCCTGACCAGATTATTGTGTTGAAGTTTAGCTATAAGTTCAACTTCATTTTTGAATTCTGTGAAACCCTGTCCTGAATGTGAGGCGAGCCTTTTAACTGCAATTTCCAGCCCATCTGGTAATTTGCCCTGGAAATATGTACAAAACAAAAGCCGAGACATTATTGAATGATAAGTTTTGGATATAAAACATCACATACACAAAACATGGCCTTAAGATTCCATTTGACTGCTTTACTTCTCTTTCCTTTTGAATTCCAGTCCACTGTCCAATAAGACAAATAAAACATGTTTATCAAGAATGTTTGAAGTTTGTCTTTCTAGTTTAAGGTTCATTTTGACATTGATGTATCTTATGAAAATCCTATTAGTTGAGAAACTTTTAGATGCTTGGATGTTTGGGTACATATGTATATATATATATATATATATATATAGCATGTGAACTTTTTATTCCAGAACGTTGATGTTATAATGGAAAGCACACGCGACTTTTGACACAATCATGTGTACTGTGCGCTCAAATCGTGTCACTGTTGCTAATTAGGTCACTTTTTTTCGTCGTTTGTTGCTAGTGCAAGATGAATGGTAAGATAATCACATTGTATAAACGAATTTATTCTCTTAGTTTTAGTTACCAAGCATTTAAATAAATTATTTTCCAAAGCAGCTTAAAAACTAAACATATCGCAACACAGTTCATTACATACTGCCGCAACTCTTTGTAGCGGTATTATAAATACATACGAATGTATTGTTACTATATAAGCTATTTCAGATTTATTTAAGTTACGCATGATTGAGTCCTGGACTGAACTAACTCAGGCATGTGACGAAATTAGTCGTCTGCTGCGGTGTCCTCTACCTCTCCAAAAAGACCAGTTTTTTTTTACCCTAGGGAACTCAAGCCTACTCTCCCAACGTCAAGTGTCGTGAAACGAGAAGTTCCCCTTTTCCCCTCCCCCGGCTACAGTTGAGAGAGGCGGAAAAGCGGCGACTTCGGGTTCTCTCCAATCTCGCCGGCGAGGCCGTCGTTCCTCTTCGTCTCCGGTCGCCTCCAGGCATCGCGAGACGGAGGGTGACGCGGCCTCGGCCGGTCGTGTAAATAAGACCCTCCGTGGTCCCGTTTTGTCGTTCCAGTGTGCCGTCGGTTCGTCGGATTTCCCGGCGGTGCGAGGATTTTGGGTCTCCCGGCTCCTAATCCGGCTCATCGGAGTCCTCGTCGGCGATGGTGAGGGGCCAGTGGAGTTAGGGTTTCTTCGTTTGTGTTTGTGTTGTAGGTCTTCGCGTTGGATCTCGGCGGGTTGTTTCTTCGGCTCTGGCGTGCGGATCGTCTTCGGCATCTGCAGTCGGCTAGTCGTCCTGCTCTAGTTCGGGGCGATGCCCCTGCCGTCGGTCCCTCAAAGAGATATCAGATCTGCCTCAAGCGGCGATCTTCCTCCGCGGCTTCTCCAACGAGCCTTTTGGCTCTATTTCTCTCTGCAGGAGTTCGACTGGCGCACGGATTGCCGACTCTCTCCGCTCCGACTGGCCGTAGCGATGCCTCGCAGGATCAACGCTAGCAGAAGCAGGAACAGTGCGGGAGCTCCCAGGGACTTCATTGTAATTTCCTTTAGTTCAGGGGCTTCTTTGCATTTTTTCCTGGGACAGCTGTATAACTCTAGATGTTTCTACTGTTCGCGTGTGTCTATGTGTTGTAAGGCTCGGGGCTTTTGTCCCCGCACAGTGGCTTAATGCTAATGAAGTTATCTCAAAAAAAAAGACCAGTTTTGTTGAAAGTGCTATGCCCACTCAATAGTGCACCCCTAGAGTTTTGTATTATATGCACTCTAATAAAAAAATTGTGTCATCAGATATTTCATCGATTCTAATAATTTAAAATAGTTTACTCCTCAAACTCGTTTAACCGATAGATGATTTGCTTTCACCATTAGAGTTATTGCGACAACACTTTAAACACTAGATTCTATGTCGATATGTTCTTATGACATTTTTTAACATTATTGGTTACTAGGTAGTTACGAATGAGTTATTTTAGTCAGTGTGTTACCATGTAACTGAACATTGCTCGCACACCCTTAAGACTTGTATAACAGAGATCCGATGATCTGATACCATCAAATACTACTTGATAACAATTTATTACACCCTCTCTATACTTACATAGTAGTGCGATAATATAACAAATCAGTTATTACCTAATAACTATTCACTACTAACCTCATAATTGTTCATTACTAACCAGGTAACTGGCATATTACAATCTGGTAAGTATCGATGACAGCAAAAATTCATTAAAATATAGCTAAGTGGGATCTAGTTTTGAAGTTCTTATCGAGATAAACTAAATAATGCAAACGGATCATGAATCGGATTAACGGTTTGAGAGATAGATCATTTTCAATTCTCCGATTTAACATTTATTGTGGGCTGAGATCAACAAATTTGTATTTTAGCTTTTTTTAAAGGGACACGGTACGGTCAGACAAACTGGGCATTTCTCGTCGAATCTTTTATGAGTGCGCTAACATTTACCTTGTAGACAGGGCCAAAACCACCTTGCCCAAGTCGGTTTTCTTCCGCGAAGTTGCCTGTAGCGTCCAGTATCTTAGAAAAGTCAAAGAGGGTGAACTCTGAGCTTTTCTCTTCCAATCTCCAAACCAGTGCGTCTTCTTCCAGCCTATTCGTGGCAGCTTGATCCTGCAAGTTTGCCTTTCCTAAATTTGAGAGCATACAGGAATACATCATTAATTTAGGGTTCTGACCTTGATAACTCTAAGAGGCTGACTATATAAATAACTGGTAGGTTTTCTTTAGAGGAAGGTTGTCGTGAATCGTGATTAGAACAAACCTTTTCTTCGTCTTCTCAGCCATGCAAAGGCAAAAATGAAGCAGAGCAGTATTGTCAGTAACGGAGTGGCCACAGCAATAATCCACAGCTTACTCTTGCGTGAGTCGAGTCCTAAGCAAAATAGCACATTAGATACACATAGTTAAATTTTGTCTATATATATTTATATACCTATAAACAATAGGTGAGATTCAAAGAACCGCGTTCGTTTTAAGGGATAGAAATTATCACATTAATCGAAAGAAAATATCAACACCACTTATTTTAGTGAGACTTTAACAAAAAGAAATCAGTAGGTCAAAAAAAAGATTAGATGTCCATGTACAAGGAGGTCCATGTAGGATCAAGGCAATCCATATTGAGAGAAATCTATCACGTAGTACAAACATGTATAGGCTAGTATAAACATGTATAGGCCGAACTGTTAAAAAAACACCTTTAGATTGTATGTCATATAAGAAATCTTTATACCTATAAATAATAGGTGAGATTTATGGAACCATATTCGTTTTGAGGGATACAAATTCTTACATTAATTGAAGAAAAGATTAACACCGTTTATTTTAGTGGGATTAGATTATAATGATGTAGATTAATTTTATATTGTAAAGATATCTTTTTAGAGAAGACTTCCAACTGATCTAACGAGAAGAGATCGGTTGTCAAGTTTAGAAGAAAAGATTGGATGCTGATGTACAGGGAGTCCTCGTAGGATCAAGGCAATCCGTGTTTGGGAGAAATCTATCATGTAGCTAGTATAAACATGTATAGATGGGACCGTTAGAAAGAAAACACCTTTAGATAGAAATCTATCACGTATTATAAACATGGTATAGATGGGACTGTTAGAAAGAAAACACCTTTAGATCGTATGTTATATACAGGGAGTCCTTGTGGGGGGAGGAAATAAATTAAATAGCTACCAAAACCAATAGTATTTGCTTCTTTCCTTCATCCAAAGAAAAAGTAAATCACTAAACAAGATAACAAAGGTACGAGAAAAAGTTCTATATATACCAAATCATTCAATAGACCAGACTTCCATACTCGACGCAAAAAGGATGAATTCACTATCTCCGGTAAATAGTTTTTTGTACTATGGCTCTGTTTCATCATGACGATGGATCATCATCTTTAAGCCACACGCAAGATTCATGGTATCACGTACGTTTTGAGGGATATAACTCCCACATTAACTAAAAAGTTCACGCGAGATTCATGTATCACATACGTTTTGAGGGATATCAATTACCACATTAACTGAAAATTCTAAAATTTCAGACATAATTTAGAGGAAAGGAAAAGCTAAAAATATGTGCACCGCTTATTTTGATGCTCTAAATTATAACGGTGTATATTAGTTTTACAAAAAAAGATCTACATCACGGTGTATATTAGTTATGGAGAAAAAAAAGATCTACAATATATTATTTTAGTGGGATCATAAGAGTTAAAATATAAGAACAATAAAACTAGCCGTGCAAATTGTGCGGGTCACTCTGCTAGTTATATACTAAACTACAATATGATAGAAAAATTAGAGATATGCAAATTTTTCACAAAAAAGTCTGAATATCCGGGCCACAACTGGCCGATCTTTATAAGTATACATAAACATATAACAATTTATAGATCTTCATAATTATACCTAAACAGATCACAACAACTAATAGATCATCATAATTGTATCTAAACAGATCACGACCAATAGATCTCCATAACTGTACAAAAATAGATAACGAATGATAGATCTTTATAACCCTACCTATGCAGTTCACTGCTAATAGATCATCATAACTATACATAAGGAGATCACAACTAATAGATCTTCATAAATGTACCTAGACATATCACATCTGATTTTTCTTCGTAATCGTATCCAAACGTATCACATTCAATCAACTTTCTTAACTACTCCTAAATGTCATTCGACCATTGATCCGGTAGATCCTTATTATTATTAAACCACAATGATAGATCGCCATAATTATACCTAAACATTATTCGACATTGATCTGGTGTACAAATAACCTACCGGCTCAATATAACAACTAGCAGATTGGCTCATGATCAGAACTTTTATTTCCCATATTGATCGAATATAACATCCAAGTCCAGAAATTGAAGGTGATGAAAGGCGTTTCCTGTGCAATTGCACAGGATATCATGCTAGTTAGTCTATAAAACGAATAAGCATTGCTCTGAGCTCCCAAACCGTTCTACTCCTAAGCTCAGGTTTGCTAATTTACGGCTCAGTTTGGTGTTGTGGTGGATTATAATAATCCCTTTTGTCCAAACTGCTATTTTATTATTTGTTTAACTAACTTTTTTCTACTTTCATGCCTATTTTTTTGTAACAGATTATAAAACAAATTCAGCACTGCACAGTTCAACAACCACAAACTGAACTTAAAGATGCTACCACGTTGTACTTAACAAGCTAGAAATTATCATATTAATAAAAGGATTTACGTTGTCCATTTTCATGGTAAGTTAACATTACAAAGGTGCAGAATAATCAGACATATAATATAATTTGATGTAGAATACAACTCTAATTTTGAGCTTCCTTCTCCTAGCATATTAGAATATAATATGGGATCCTATATTTATCAGTTGATTGAGAAATTCTTATTTCTCTACGATCTAAACCATTGACTTTTTTATCTAACAGAAATTAGGTAGTTGTACATTTTAGAAATTGTTAGGTCTAGACATGTGCAACAGTTACAGAGATAATATTTTTGTGTAACTTCAGCCTTGATGATATGCAACTTGGTCGACTTATAAATAATAATTTCTCAGTGAATTTAAAAATAGCAAATCTGATATTATAATATAAACCTTATCATATAGTGCAGCTTGTTTCCTAAAAAATGTGCGCGACATGATGTCCAAAGGAATTTGAAGCTGTGGTGCACGGACATGCCATGTCCAATCAAGGAAGTGCCAAGAAGGATGGGAATTTTACATACCGTGCTGTTCTTGGACGGTCGTCCGTGCTTCCGGCGGTGGCGCCACAGCTGGTGGCTGAGGCTGCGGCTGCGGCTGCGGATACACAGTAATTGGTGTCCCCGGCGTAGTGTTGTTGATCGCCGGAACTGCAGCGGCCAATTTGGTAATACGCAGCATCGGCTCCCCATGGAAGAATTGATATACCTCGTACCTCATGTTACATCGTAGCCCGATAAGTCGACCACCTTGCCGTCCGTTGAGGTACTTGAGCGTTAGCTGCGAGAAATCGTGGAAACAGGCCTCACACTCTTCAGCGGTCAGGTCCGGCGTGCACTGCATGAGGCAGTACAGTTTCGGGACGGAGCTGACGTCTAAGCGCGAGGTTGTGAACCTCCTCGAGCTGCTCGCGGTGGATTGGGCCGTGCTGTTCAGAAGCGTGAACAAGGAGAGCCTGACGGAATCTGAGCTTGCCGTAAAGTTCTGGATGTTCATAACGATGTCCACCATTCCGTTGACGGTGCCGGCTAGAATATTCCTGTCGGAGAAGCTGAGCATGCAGGGATCGTAGTACATGGTGGCCTCCTTATTGTACGCGCAGAGCTGCTGCACGTCCTGGAAGGCGGTGGCCACGCAGTCTGCGCATGCGGAGGCGCTGGTGTCCCCGCGGCAGAGTGCGAGGGCATAAACGGTGTCCGGAGCATTGCCGGCGGCGCCGGCGGCGAAGAGGGTGGTGTTTGACCCGGCTTCCATGGGGAGGGTGGACGAGAGGAGCCTGAGGTTGACTTGGTAGGTGCTATTTGCTGTGTAGCTACCGCGGTCGCCGCAGAGTTGCCATGGCTGGGCAGTACCGAACGGCAGGAGGAGGAGGAGGAGGAGGAGGAGGAGGATCACCATGGCCATCGAGTAACTTGAGGATTTTGTTGCAAAACAATGCAAATGCACGGAGGTACTCCTATCAACAACGTTTGCTTGGGACCTTTGTAATTTAGCCAGCCACCGAGGGAGACTCACTGGTCCATGTTTGAACGGAAGTCAATAAAGTAACTGTGGAGAGAAAATTTAGATAATGCAAGAGTTTTAGTTCTCCTGCCTCTGTACCTCACAACATAAACAACCATAAATTTATTACAAAATCCTGATAGATGGGTAGCAAATTGTACAAAGGCGTGACATGTCACGTGTGAAAATTTAATAACATAGCCTATTAATTGCTCGCTACCTAAATCAGAACATAAATTCCTTAGTAAAGAACTCACATATCTTGGTTCTAACTTCTATCAGCCCTTTATCGTAATGTTGTAGAGAAGATCAAAATTACAGCCAATTAATACACAAGAAGACAATATGTAAGTGGTTAGACAATTTTCTTTTGTCTTACACTACATCATTTTTACATAATTATATGGACAAAAAAAAATATGGCCACACTCATATAAATAAGAGAACGGAAAGCTCTAGGTATGTCCGTGAGCCAATCACGGGAAATATGTGACATGCTTCTTAGAGGAGGAATGTCAATTGTTATATTGACCAAGTGCTAGGCAATTTGTGTTACGGGACGAAAAAAAAATGTCGAATAGTTCCGATATTATAGTGGTAAAAACTGCACCGTCTATCTTCCGCCAATTGCGCTTTGCCGGATTGAAGATTTTTGTGTTTTCAAGTAAGTGCGGAAAAAATTGCCCTACGTGGGCCAGTTAAGTATGCAGCGCGTTCCAGCGTGTTAAGGCAGCAGTGCCAGTGGTAGGGTTCAAGATCTAACAATTGCGTACGCATATGATTGCTCACTCGAATTGGAAAACGATAAAGAACCGGTGCATGTGGCTCGGGTCTGAACAGAGAGACAAGAGGGGAAAACGTCTACCTACATTTCGATGTGACAACTGTGTTCATAGATGTTTAAACCCACTCGCCGACGTCAAGTTCTGGCTGTTCATGGGGATGACCATTTGCGCTCTCACGAAATTGTGGCGCTAAAGTGCTAGACGAGTCGTGGGCTTTGTGCATTGGTTGACCCACTTTTCAAGTCAACAAACTGTAGACTCTTGAAGGATAAAGGAGCGGTCTTTGATGAGTCAAAAATGTCAGGTCGACAAGGTCCTGAGAGAGACTAGGCAAAGCAACTATTCAAATGGGACCACGAGAAATATTCGGATTTCATTTGTTCCTGTATGCAATGTAATGGAACTCAGGACCTGTCGGAAAGTTGATTGGATCAATCCGGCTGCAAGGCGTCTAACCAGGATAATATAGAAGTCACAGGAGGTAAGCATCTGGGCCGACTAAGGAAATTCTTTTTCTTTTTCTTTTTGGTTTGCTTGTTTACAGAAAAAAAAATTGTTCCTTTGGCAGGTCGTTTTTTGTCAAGCACGTTTTCGTGCCTTAATGTGACCTGCTATTTTCTTGTAACTCTATACATGTGCCCTTACTATATATCCATCCATCTTGCGCAGTTGGTGGAACGAAGACTCTAATTTTACAGGAAAGAGGAAACGGGAGAAGGAACCAATTGCATGATGTTATGGGTACAAACACCAAATACTGTTACCAATCCAACGCTGATCGGCCGTCGGACGAACGACCAGGTTGCCAGGCCAGTCGAATATGTTGTTCCAGCAACTAAATGTAAGGAACTCCAGCCGAAATCAGTAGGCAATGATGAACTGTCTATACATGGCCTTTGATGAAGACGACACCGTGCACGAAACTTTATAGCTCATTACTGGATATGACACCTTGAATAATACTACGATAACTTAATAATATCAGAACAACAGTCAATCTGGTTGCACACTGCAAACACGTTCGTAATATAGGAGGTCCAAAATAGAATACTAAAACCGCCTGTTTACTGACTACATAAAACCAAACAGGTATAGCAGCAACCGAACCAACAACGCTACATAGCCTAAGGAAGCTGGCGGGCATAGCACATTGGACGAAGATGGCAAGAACCGCTCCAAAATATGAATGCAAACACCGATCAGTTCAGCGCCACTAAAGATGGTGGGCGATCAGCTACAACTGCAGCATAGTAGGTAAAAAGTATAAGGGACCAATAGCACAAGGCAAATTTACGGGCGCTTGAACATTGAAATGGAAAAGTAGACATGGTTGACAGGATTCATTAGTACCTTCTTTGAACAACTTCCTAGCTACAGGGGTCTTTTTTGCATCGTCCAGGTTCTGGTAATCAAGCAGCATTTTCATAATAGAACTGCAAGGAGATAAGTATAGCAAATAATATGCAATGCAGATTACTATCACAGTATAGAGTAGCACACGTGACCTTTTATCACCACGTTTTTTTGTCGCAGAAGAAGCATCGGGTTTACAGATGACAACTTGCTTGGTCAGAGTGGGAGGGGATGCTGCAACCTGGAACAATTTTAAAACATCAAGGTAGGTTCACCAACTAAATCGAAAAGATATACATGTATGAATCTATGAATGATATTTACCGGCAAAGGCGGCGATGCATTAAACACAACAGTAGATTTCTCAGGCATATTATCGTGATCAGCAGCATCGACAGCATGGCCATCGTGCAACAGTGGATAGGAAAAGGAGAGAATCATGGATAAGAGGAAATTTATCATATCAGAAAGGAAAAGCAATGCACTTGGTAGGTCATGGAACTACACATAAGTGAAAGAGGAAAAATAGATCCAACCTTACTGGTCTGTTCTGTGGCATATGAGGTAGGCACCTCCAATGGACTCATACAGGCAAAATAATTAGAACAAGGTACGAACCTCCAATGGACTCTACAGGCAAAATAATTAGAACAAGGTACGAAACTAACTATTGTCTGATATGGATGTTGCAAATTTTGTTGAATGCAAAATTAAATTTATAAGTCGACAGAGAATAAATAGGAACTAAATAAGCTTAGGACACATAACCTGAATAGCTAGATAATAAGGAAAAGTGCAGGGAGTAGAGGAATGAGTAACAGCTAATACAGTGCCAACTATAGAATAGGAATTGCATGAAAAAATCTATTCCGTAAAAGATACGTACCTCTGTGCCTAACGGAACAAGTTGAGAAGGCTGAGACAAAGTAACCGCAGAGGCTGATTCCTTGGAACCAGAGGCAAGCATGGCAAACTCAAATACCTTGGATTTCGCACGCACCACATCAACTCTATTAACCTGAAACGTCAGCTCACCAAATTCCAAACTTCTTTCAGTGACACTCATATTAACAACGAATTTCTAGGAAACAAGGATGCTATTTCAGTTGGGATCACGTCTAGTATACGTGCTGAAGCATGCTGGATGGCATCAATGGTTTTTCCAATGATCTGTTCAGCTACTCCAGCAAAGAACACAAACTGAGCATCTCCTGTGCCATCATTGCCAACTAAGCATATTCTGTACCTGCATGCAGTGAAATAAAATAGTGAATGATCACTTAGAATCCACCACGGAAAAGATATACACCATTGTTCCTAACATATATATTACCTCGGTCCAGCCTCCACACAAGGACACTTGGGATTACTGCAAATAAATTATGTACCCGCCGGATATGCAGTTTTATGGCATTTAGAACAAGTAAGGAACCACCATGAGTTTGATTGAAGTTTCATTATTGTAACAGTTGGAACCATATTCTTACCTGCATGTAAAATTGGAAATCAAATGTAATGGTGCAAGGAACAACAACATCAATCAGCAGTAGACAGATATGCATAGAATGAAATAAACATACAAGCAAGTCGTACGGATCTCTTGACAATAGTGCTTTGATATCAATTTCCTCAGGTTCAGATTACTTGTAAGCTTTCTGGTATTGATCATCATCTGCAGCCATCCACTGCAACACAGGTATTTGTTGGCCTAATCTGCATACACAAAGAGATAGCAAAAACACGACTGGTTAATAATATTTATAGAAGGCTATTGGAAAGCATGAAAATTATAGCATGCAAACCTGTCATAATAGGCCTGCACTTCAGGAATATCAGGATTGATGTAGTACATGGCTGCCTCACCACAGCTTATTGTGTCGCGGCCTGTATTGATCATGCAGAGAACATACGTTCAAACTGGACATAAAAGAATAGATTTTTAATCTAGTAGAAGAAAACAACTTCAAAATGATGTACCTCTGTAGTCCTTCATTAAAGTACCGACAAAGAGGACGACAAGAAGCCTTGATTGTCCATCCTTGTACAGCTGCTTAGCATCGAAGCTAGTCGCATGGTGTCCCCACAAAGCCGCATCAATGGTCCTTCCACTAGCAAGTACGGTAAAGCAGATAGTTTGAAGGACCATAAGAATGACAATATTTGAGCAAAAGAACACGTAACGGGATACAAACAAAGTGGCAGTGTAGTATATACTAGGAAAGTGTAGAAAATGAGGAGGCAGACATACACAACAAAGAGAGCAAAGAGAAATGACTTGAATAAGCACTCACTCAATATCCATAAGATGCAAATTTCTTTTTAGAGAGACAGAAGACTGGGCTGGTAGCTTGACACACAGCAGATCTGACATTGCACTTATAATTCCAATAGCATCTGCAGAAGAACATATACAATCATCAGTGCGTGCAATGACATAATGTGCTGATGTAATCGAAAAAAGCATGAAGAACAAGATTTTGCACATACCAAAATCTTGAATATCCATGCTCAACTTAACATTCAATACTCTAATTTCAACTATCCTGCCACTGTTGCTAATCTTTGGCTCCCTCATGCTAAATCTTGGAACATTCCTTTGCTGAATATGCTCTTTGGTTCAGAAAATGCTAATGTAGTTGCCCAAATTCCTATCTGCAATGGCAATGGAGATGACATCCTTATTTGGAAATTTACTCCTTCTGGGATTTGTACGTCTAAGAGTGCTTACCAGATTTTTAGCCCTCTTTTTATGGTCTTAATACAGGTCCACGTCAAATTCTTTCCTTCCAAACAAGAAGCATAATTCAAGAAATATGGAAGTACAATGTTATGCCGCCAAGAGTGCAGATTTTTGGATGGAGGTTATTGAGAATGACTATACCTACTGGAGTGAGGGCTGCAGCAAGATCAATCCGCATTGATCACAGATGAATTAGGTATGGCAAGGACGAGGACGACTTCCATTTATTTTTTGATTGCAGGTTTGCTCATGCGGTTTGGTTTGCCTCACCTTTAGGCGTGAGAGTGGAAGGTCTTATGCAGCAGAATTTAATACAAGTCCATGAAATTATACATTACATGCTTTCTATTTATAGGACGGATGACGCCTTGCCTCTCATACTTGTGATACTTTGGTCAATCTGGAAAGCAAGGAATGACTTGTTCTTTAATAGAAAAAAATGTACTCCATTGCAGGTTCTACATATGGCTAAAGCCTTGATATCTGAAAAGGAAGTTCAAAGTAATGCAGGAGCTCAAACTTTTGTTCATGTAGGTCTTACAAATACAATGCAAAGAACTCTCAATCTTCACAGGAATAGAATTGCTAAAGGCCCAAATTTCTACACTACTGCCTGGAAGAATGATCTAGGCTCTTTTTTTGCAGATGCAGGTCAAAAATCAAAAATTGGCCTTGGCATTTTTATACATCGGAAGGAAGAGGACCAGCATGCAATATTTGTCGAAGCAATTTCTTTTGCAGGTTCACTGTTAGAAGCTGAAGCTCAAGCTATGGAGTTGGCATCGTCAATAGGATCAGCAATGGAAGCACAAGAACCAAACTTCCTCACGGATTGCCGAACTCTGGCGGATGCTGCTGCAAAAGGCGATCCCTTAAACCATCCAGGGCATTGGACAATAAGACCTAATCTGGTCCAATTCCTTAGGCACACACAAGGATCTGATGCGAGAGTCTTCAAGATCACACGAGAGAACAATGCGATTGCTCATAGGCAGGCCAATGATGCATTCAACCTTCATTATGCAGGTTCCTATCTATATAGCTGTTCAGGCTCTAGGCATAACTCTTCTCACTGCCCTGTTAAAGCTGTAATAAGCTCTTTAAATGTGCATCCTTGCACATTAATGTCCGTGACCTGTTTATGAATTATATAAATAAAAGTTGAGTTGCCAAAAAAAACCAAGGAATTTTTCCTTCCTCCCAATAAACTTGGGCAATTCTTCAAACGATGTTAGGCAATAGGCATAATGGGGAAAAGATTCCGGAACAGCATTGGCCTCTTCGACCTTTGTCCAGTTGGTTTGATCATGAATATTCCTTCAACAACCTTGTACATGTTCTTTGCCGATTGAACAAGGAAATCTCTGATCAGGTAGACAAGACCTTCCTTGATAGTTTGCCTGAGCTTAGGTGCATGCGCCACACCTATCTCAGCATACATTTTATTGCCCTAATAAAAAGTCATAAACGCACAAACAAATGAGCACGGGGATGGAGTAGACATATATATCAATTGAAGAAAGCTTGTACCATCTCAATAATAGGGACAAGATCGACATGAGCAGGTTTCCCTTCTCTGTTATAGTACTCCCACATGCGCGACACACGCACACAGATAGTACCACATTTTTTACTTGGGTCGACATCACATAGAGCGAGTAACTGAATCTGTGTGGAAGACATAATAGTTAGTTTCGTGCACGATGCATGGTGAATCAGGATGGAAGGGAGATCTAAACCATCACCAAATCTAAAAAAACTGACCTATACAGTTAACATATATAATTAGACATAGCAGTCAATGGAATATATTTTTAGAGGAATCATTCATACAAGAGAAAGAACCTTGCTGGATCAGTGGTGTCCCGATA